>JAHKNZ010000036.1:0-456981 GCA_019054715.1 Fusarium sp. S19/10 | reverse complement strand
AAGGTACTTAGTATATACTTAGTATAATAGTATTAAAGTAGTAAAGTTATAATTTAACCTAGCTTACTACTAATAGAAAGTAAAATAATAAAAAACCCTAAAAGGTATCTAATAGTAATTAAAGATAATTAAAAAAGCTAATTAGGAATTTAAGAAACTTACTTAAGGGAAATATAAATACCTAATAAAAGAAGATAGAATATCTAAGAAATTAAAAGATATAAATAACCTAAAATATATATAGAAAGTAAATAAACTTTACCTTACTAGTATTTATAATAATAAAACTAAAGAAGAATTAGAAAAAGATAAATACTATCTATAATAAAGCTATAGATAAGTAAAGTATAAAGTTAATAATATAAACTACTAAGTACTCTAGAAGCTATATAAGATAATAAGCCTAATTACCTAGTACTATAAGTTTAAATTAAAGGGAGATAGCTAGATATATAGGTTAATTATAAAGTAAAGTAAAACTTTATAGATTTAAAAGTAGTTATAAAGCTAATACTACTATAGAAAGAAAAATAACTACTTTACTTACTTATTAATATAAAAAGATAACTTTTTAAATATAATAATAAAATAGTAAACTAAGAAACTAATTATCTCTATATATATACCTAAGAAAAGATTTAAAGGGAATATTTTAATATTATTCTATTAAGAGGATTAATAAATATTATCCTAAGGATACTATAGCTTAGAAAAATAAACCTATATATAAACTAAATAAATAGCTAAGTTATACTTTTACGTAACTTAGATAGTTATATATAAATAATTACAATAAATAATAAGAGATCTTAAACCCTAACTAATAAGAATAGTATAGGTATATATAGAAAAAAATATCTACTACCTTTAAAAAGAGTATAATATAAGTATAAGAAAGGTATAAAGAAAAGAATATAAATCTTAGGTATCTTTACTAAATATAACCTAAGGAAGAAAGAAATTAATAAGAAGCTAAGCTAAGACTAACTTAAAAATATTTTAAAGAAATACTAAATATATAATAAACTATTTAAAGAAGAACTTAAAATAGAAATCCTAAAATATAACTAATAGAATTACAAAATTAACCTAACTAATAAAAACCTATTAATATAAAAGCTCTACTTATTAAACTAAAGAGCACTATAGGTATAAAAGAAGTATATTAAAAAGATACTTAAGAAAGGCTATATTAAAGAATCTAGCTTACTAATAGCTTTATTTATATTCTTTATACTAAAGAAAAATAAAGAAAACTAACTAGTTATTAACTATTAACTATTAAATATATAAATAGTAAAAGACTAAACCCTACTTTTACTTATAATAGAACTTAAGAATTAATTATAAGGTAAAAAGATCTTTATAGTATTAGATTTAAAAGAAGTATATAACTTAATTTATATTAAGAAAGGAAATAAGTAAAAAACTATATTTAAAACTAGATTTAAACTATTTAAATATATAGTTATACCCTTTAGCCTTATTTATATATCTATAATATTCTAATAAATAATTAATAATATACTTTAATAATATTTAAATATCTTTATAATATATTATCTTAATAATATTCTAATTTTCTTAGATACTAAGGAAGAATATAGAGAATATATTTATTATCACAGCGCAAGGCCAGACCTGCTTACCCTAGACCTAAGTGTAGATTAGATCACGTAGTAATACGTTATCGCTGTAACTTTAGTTAGACTACCAGTTAGATCCTGAACGTAGCTCCTTAAGCTACATCTTGTTAATAGAGCCTAACCTGCCTGCAGTACCTATACGTAGCAATAGACCTAATTCCGCCTAAAGCGCTCCCTATCTACCTATACTCTAAGCCCAGACTGTAACACTACGTAGCTCCTATTAATTAGATACTAAACGCTATACCTGCCTACCTAAATCCCCTATCCCTCCTAGGAACCTAAGCTAAATTCAAAGAACATTACGCAAAGGACCTAGACGTATAGTTCTAATACCTAAGCAAGGCCTACGCCTAGATATATAAGTAGGATCAAACCTAGACTAAGACTAATAGGAAGCTTATAGGACTCTAGGTTTAAATTAAGAACCAGCAGGAGGAGATCACTAACCTAAGGGAGAACCTGCAGATAATATAAGTAGAGAAAACTACTGCAATAATATAGAGATCGTAGATTAAAGATTAACTGGATAAGAAAGAAAAAGAGCTTAAGGTAGCGCAGGGCAGAGCTATCTAAGCTTAGGAGGAAGCTTACCAGGCTATTGCTACCTAACTCCCTACTATATCTACCCTAACGCCAACCTCTTCTAACCCTACTGCTAAGGTACCTATAGCTAAGACTTTAGAAATACCTTTCCCTGCTACTTAATCTGCTACCTTTACCTACCTATTAGAATAAATCCCTAACCCTAATAAGTTTAAAGCTACCTGCGTAGACCTACGCTATTTCTGTAACGCTATTACTAAGAAGCTAAACTTAAACCAAGACTATTACCCTACCCCTGTAAGCTGTATAGGCTATGTAAATAGCTGCTTAAATAATAATATATACAAACTAATACAGCTATATATTTGCTATGGGATTTATTGCTTAGCCAATTACAGCAAGATCCTAGATATTCTATAAGGTGCTTACAGAGATTTAAATGTAGCTTAGACCGCCTAACGGAAGCTAGATAGCATCTGCTAAGGTAACCAAGACTTCTTCTCCTTCTACGCCGAATTCTAGAGCCTAGCCCTAGACAGCAGCATAGAGGGAGATGCCCTAACCCTATTCCTAGAGAAGGCTATATTAAAAGAACTATCTAATATACTCCTATATAACCTGCCTACTAACTACAGCTATAATACTCTAGTTTCTTACTTCTAGGAGATAGATATCTATTTATAGGAGTACTGCAAAAGAACCTACCCTTATACCTTTAATAAGTTGAACTTTACCCCTTGCACTATAGTAATAATAGTTCCCCTTCCCACAGGGTATAGGAAGAAGTCCCCGTTACCCTAAAGGGGTAGAAGCCCCCCGGAGAACCGCTAGCTAGCTAGAGAACCTATAGACCTAAGTAACTAACGCTACTATAACTACCTAAACACCTAACAAGAGAATAACCAGTATTTCTACTGCAGTTCTAATAGCCACTACCTCCGAGACTGTCCCAAACTAGATACCTAACCAACTAGGTTCCGCCAAGCTGCTATCGCTTATAGCCCTCCCTGCAATAGTTAATGCCCCTTACCCTAATTACCTACCTCTAGCTAACTAGACTCCTGTAACTCTCTAAGACACTAGGGAAACGGGGTAAGCCTATCCTAAGTTAGCACTAAGCTTCCGCTTTACCACCTACTGCACTAAAAATCAAACTATCTGCTACTTCTGTCCACAGAATTCTAATTAAAACCAAGAGCAATTAATACTTTAACCTTATAATACTACCTACTAGCCTAAGTATAGCTAGAAGAAACCTTATACCCTTGTATACTATAACTAATAGTAGGGCAGAGGGTAAAGGGTTTATAGATAAGAGCTAGGTAAAGTCCTAGAAGCTACTATTCTGCCCCCTAAACTAACCTTTTAAGATAAAAGTATTTAATAGCTAACTAGCTAAGAGTAGCTAAGTTACTTACTACATCTATACTAGACTCTATATTGTAGACTACTACTAGAAGAATATAATCTTTTATGTAACCTAGCTAGGTAGCTACCCTATAGTCTTAGGGATACCCTAGCTAAAACAGTATAACCTGCAAGTAGGCTTTGCAGCTTATACCTTTACCTTTAATAGCCTATACTACTAGAGGTTCTATAATATACCTACAAAGCCAGCTAAGATTAAAGCTCTACAGATAGTTCTGAAGAAGTTCTAATAATAAATAGAACAAAATATCCTGCCTAGTCTCTGACAGAAAGATATCCTGCTAATATCCCTGAATATCCCTTTAGACCCCTATATAGTATATCTTAAGATAAACTACTAGCCCTGTAAGAATAGCTGGATAAGAACCTATAAAAGGGGTTTATTAGACCAAGCTCTTCTCCTATAGCTTCCCCTGTATTATTTATAAAGAAGCCGGGAGAAGGACTACGGTTCTATGTAGATTATAAAGCCCTAAATAATATTACAGTTAAGGACTAATACCCGCTGCCTCTAATTAAGGAATCCCTAAATAACCTATCTAGAATAAAATACTTCTCTTGTATTAATATTATATCTGCCTTTAATAACCTAAGGATTAAGAAGGGCTAAGAATACTTAACAGCCTTCTATACCTACTTTAGCCTATATAAGTCCCTAGTAATACCCTTCGGTATAACAGGAGCCCCAGTAACATTTTAATACTACATTAATAGCACCCTATAAGAACACCTAGATATATTCTATACTACTTACCTAGATAATATCCTAATTTATAGCCAAACTAGAGAGGAATATATTAAATACCTAAGGATAGTATTACAGAAGCTTAAAGAAGCTAGTCTCTTTGCTAACCCTACTAAGTGCAAGTTCCTAGTACCTAAGATAAAATTCCTTAGACTTATTATTAGCTAAGATAGAATCAGAATAGACCCTGCTAAGATTAAGACTATTAAGAACTAGAAGACCCTATCCTACCTAATAGATATATAAGCCTTTACTGGATTTACAAACTTCTATAGAAGGTTTATCTAGGACTTCTCTAAGCTTACTGCACCTATAAACCGCCTAACACAGAAGGATACTCTGTTTATCTAGGATAATAAGTGTAAAATAGCCTTTAAGAAACTAAAAGATACTTTTACCTTAGCCCTAATCCTACGCCTGTTCAACTGGACTAAGGATATTATCCTAGAAACCAATACCTCTAATTATATATCCACTAGTATACTATTATAGCCTAATAACAATAGGATATTACACCCAGTAGCCTTCTTCTCTAAGAAGTATATAGCTACTAAGTGTAACTATAAGATCTACAATAAGGAATTAATAGCAATTATCTGCTGCTTTAAAGAATAGAGACTTAAACTAGAGGGGGCACCCTTACCAATTAAAGTAATTACAGACTATAAAAACCTAGAGTACTTTACAATAACAAAGTTACTAAACCGTAGATAAGCCTAATAGTCTAAGTTTTTATCCTAATTTAATTTCAAGATTACGTACTAACCCGGAAAGCAGGGTGTAAAACCTAATGCCCTAACTAGGAGGTCAGAAGATCTCCCTAAAGAGGGGGATAAGCGCCTAGCACACTAGAGCTAGATTATCCTAAAAAAGGAGAATTAGCAACTTCTACTACTAAGTGTAAAAAGAGCCTGCATCTAATAACCAATACAATAGGACTAGCCTGCACCAGAAGAACTAATACTCTCTATAGAGTTACCAGAAGAAATTAGCTGCCTACTAGACAAAGGATACTAGACTAATAAGGACCTATAGTTAATACTACAAGCCCTAAAGGAAGGGGCCCTGCATTACCTAAAGATTATACTTACTAAATGCAAGGTAATATAGGAGAGACTGCTATACTAAGACTACATCTATATCCCAAACTATAACCCCCTAAAGATCGTACTTCTAAAAGCCTGCTATAAACATTCTATAGCTAGACACCCCGGTTAAGCCTGAACCTATAACCTACTCTCGCGAGATTACTACTAGCCCAGAATGCTAGCGTTTGTAGAACAATAGGTTAAGAACTATTATACTTGCCGAAGGTTAAACCCTACCTAAGACGCAAGATAAGGCATCCTAAGACCCTTACTAGTACTAGAATAAGCCTGGTAATATATATCTATGGATTTTATTACTTACCTGCCGCTAAGTAACGGATATAACGCTATCCTAGTTATAGCCTGCTACCTAATAAAGATAAGATATATTATTGCCTATAAAGGAACCTGCGATACTAAAGATACTACTTGATACTACCTATAAGAGGTATAGAAACTCTATGGCCTCCCCTAGATAATTATATTAGACTAAGGACCCTAGTTTATAGCTAAGTTCTGGAAAAAGCTTACCTAATAGCTATCTATTAACTTACTACTATTAACTGCTTTCTACCTAGAGATTGACAGCTAGACTGAACAATTAAATGCTATACTGGAATAGTACCTAAGAGCTTATATGTTATACCTGCAAGACAATTAGAACCAATGGCTCCCTTTGGCTGAGTTTGCTGTAAATTCCCTGAAGTCTGAGATAACTGGTATATCCCTATTCTTTGCAAATTACAGGTTCTACCCCAGAATAGGCTTTAAGCCTACAATTACTATTAGAGGAAGCCTAGCTATAAGAGATGCTAAGTAGTTTACCTAGACTATAAAGGAGATACTAGACTACCTATAATCTAAGAGTATAGTAGCCTAAGCCCGCTATAAGGACCAAGTAAACCGTTACTAGAGACCCGCTAGATAATACAAAGAAGGAAACCTTGTCTAGCTTAACGCCTAGAATATTAAGACCTTATAACCGCAGAAGAAGCTAGATTAGAAGAACATAGGGCTGCTTAAGATATCTAAGGTTATCTCTCTATACGCTTACTAACTAGAACTGCCTAATAGTATAAAGATATACCCTGTATTCTATATAAACCTACTTAGACCCGCCGCTAACAATCTATTACCCGGCTAGAACCTAGAACCTCCCTTACCTATTAAAGCTAAAGGAGTAGAAGAATAGGAGGTTAAAGATATTGTGGATTCCCAATAGGATTAATAAGGCTAAGGAGGCTGCCCTAGACTAAAGTATACCGTAAAGTAGGCTAGCTATACCGACCTAATAGAAGTACCTGCTGTATACGTAGAGAATGCTACTAAGATTATAGCAAACTTCTATAGAAGATACCTTAAGAAGCTTAGACTGCAGTAACCTATCTTAATGGAGCTTGATGCTAGAGAGGGGGGTACTATTACAGCGCAAGGCCAGACCTACTTACCCTAGACCCAAGTGTGGGTTAGATTACGTGGCGATATGTTATTACTGCAACTTTAGTTAGACCGCTAGTTAGATCCTAAACGTAGCTTCTTGAGCTACGTCTTGTCAATAGAGCCTGACCTGCCTGCAGTGCCTATACGTAGCAATAGACCTAATTCCGCCTAAAGCGCTCCCTATCTACCTGTGCTCTAAGCCCAGACTGTGACATTTATAAGGTTTTATAAGTACTATAAAATACTACGTTACTAGTTAAACTAAAGAAGTACTACTTTTACATTATAGAAATAGACTTTCTAGGATATATAATTATACTAGGAGAAATCTATATATAAAAGGATAAGATCTTCTTAGTAGTAAAGTAAAAAGTTCCTAATAATATTAAGGAAATGTAAGCCTTTTTAGGTTTTACTAACTACTACTAACAATTTATTAAGAACTTTAGCAAGATTACTAACCTACTTATAAAATTAACTAAGAAAAATTAAACCTTTATTTAGAATAATAAAGCTTAAGAAGCCTTTAAATAGATAAAATAAGTAATTTTTACTAAACTAATATTAGTAATATTTAATCTAGAATAAGAAATTAAACTAGAAATTAATATATTTAACTTTACACTAGGAGGGTAAATTAGATAATAAGATAATAATAGAAAGTTATACCTTATTATATTTTACTTATATAAATTACATAAAGTAAAACTTAACTACTTTATATATAATAAGAAGTTCTTAGTAACTTTTAACTACTTTAAAGAATTTAAATATTACCTTATAGAAAGTAAATACTAGATTAAGGTATATACTAACTATAAGAATATTATTTACTTTATAATAATATAAGAACTTAGTAAATAATAAATAAAGTATATAGAATACCTATGTAAGTTTAACTTTATTATTATTTATAAGAAAGAATTAAATAATAGAAGAGCTAATATAATTAGTTACTAACTAGACTTTAATATAGGAATAATTAAAGCTAAGGAGTAACTTCTTAAGCTTAATAATAAAGGATGCTATAGGCTTATATAGCTAGCCTAAGTACTAGAACTTATTATAAAGTAATAAGAAAAGGAAATAGATTAAAGTAGAAAGTAAAAGATAGATATCTAGACTAATATAATAGGATATAACCTATAAGATCTAATTAGCTATAGAGCTACTATAGAAAAATATAATAATAAGATATATATACTAAAAGATAAATAATATAATCTAGTATAGAATATATATAAATATCCTCTATATAGCTACTAAAGTATTATAAAAATATAGAAATAGATTATAAAATACTTTAATTAGAAAGAAAGTAAGAAGACTATAGAAGAAGTAATTAAGAAATACAATATATATACAAAAACTAAGGTATAATAATATAAGCCTTATAGAGAACTATAGCTATTACTAATAGCTTAATAACTATAGAATTTAATTACAATAGATTTTATTACTAAATTACTACTATTTAAAGAACCTTTAACTAGAATCTTTTATAATAGTATACTAGTTATAGTTAATTAATTAACTAAATTCTACTACTATATCCCTTACTAGAAAGTAACTAATATAGATTAAATAGCTTATATTCTTTACAATAGAATATTCTAAGACTATAGAATACTAATAGAAATCTTTATAGATAAAGGACTTATATTTACTAGTAAATTTTAGTAAGTATTTATAGTACTTATTAAATTAAATTACTAATTATTTATAGTATTTAAACTTTAAATAGATAAATAAATAAAAAGAATAACGTGGTTGATAAGCGAGTGACCCAGCCAAGCGAGTGACCCAGCCTAATCTATACCTTAAAAGCTAGATTTTAAAAGCTTATATAAAATTCAAGCTAAGCCTAAAATAGCTAAAATTGTAAAGTTATATACTTAAGTATATAAAGAAACTATGTTGTTAATAAAATAATTCTAGTTAATTTCTTTATAATTAGTATTAAAAAAGCTTATTTACACTGTATAAATTAGTATTTCTATATAAAATTAAATAGCTAAAAATCTAGAAGAAATACTTTTATATAACTTATAGCTATTTATATATAAAGCTATTTTTTTTTAGATTTTTAGCTAATTTATTTAAGGTAGCTAGGTGTTATAGGGTAAGCTATTTCTAGCTATACAGTGCAGTGGGTCACTCGCTTGACTGGGTCACTCGCTTATCAACCACGTTATACCTCTCTTGTTAATTAAGCATAATCCTCTTGACGTGACGACACCGCCACGCTGGGTTCACACTAAGACACTCAAAGATAACGTAGGCCAGGATAGACGTTTGCTATATTCGTTCCCGAGCAATCGCTCGGGGGCTACTATACCTATACCGACAAATTTGGTGACCAATTAGTGGACTCATCCGAAGACAGTCCTGCCTTGCTCAGTATTCCCTTTGATTTGACTATGACGGTTATGACGAATCTGCCACATGATGAATGACAGTAAACTCCAAGATTATAAATACAATATAACCAAACAACATTATTCCTCCCATCCAGCGACCAAACCTTTCGCCATACCAGACAGTCATTGTAAGAGCTAGCGTAGAGCCCCAGAGGACGCAAAGCTCAGGAACGTTGATATTGCCCCCATCAAAGTTCCCGGAGGTATCAATCATAACAATGCCCAGGCAGAGTGAGAGGAGGAAGATGTTGCTCCCCACGGTATTTGCCACAAGAATCCCTACATGGCCCCGGTTCCCGCTCAGGACAGCAACAAATTTCTCGGGCAGGGTGGTCGCGATGGCAAGAATGACGATACCGAATACCACATCGGACATGCCAATAGCATCTGTGACATTGATGGCGGCGTGAGAAAGAACATAGCCCGACAAGCAGATGGCCAAGAAGCCAAGGACCAGAAGCCCGATGTGATATCCGAGGCTCCGTCTCCTTCGACGGCTGCAAACATGTGTGACCCCGGACATCTCAGGACTGCCATCGGCTCCCTGGTCCCGCTCATTGGGATCATCAGGCTCACGCTCCTCTTGTCTCGACAGGAGGGGGCTTCTGACAGACGGCGTCGATTCTATCGACGATGTGTCGCTTTCATCGTCGCTACTATCATCATCCGAGCCTTCGGGGGTGGTCAGACTTCCTCGACTGATAGCCCAGCCTATAGAAATCAGGTAGATGGCAAAAAGAGCAATCAAGACCGACCCACATACCAACCAGACGATCCGCTGGGGGAAGTAAATGATTGGCGCGACAAAGGTGGTAATAACAAGCAGGCAGAGCGAGTATATCCTAGAGCTCCTGTCAAACTCAACGTGCGAGCCCCTGGGATAGAACAAAAGTCCGAGTGAAAAGGCGCCAAGGATATTCGATATGGCTGAGCCGACGATGTTTCCTACCGCCAGGGAAGGCCTACCCTGCGCAAGTGAAGCAACAACGACAACGAGCTATGATGAGTTTTAATTTAGGAAGATAGAGGTGAACGAGTGGGGTTCAAGCGGTACCTCTTCCCACTCTGCACCGGCAGTGAGCAGAGCAATCACGGTGTCAGGAATTCCTGTCCGACGGGCAACGATGGCGGTATGGTCGACGAATTTATCAGCACCGAATTCAAGGAGGAATAGGGTGCTGATGAAGACGGCGACATTGTAGGCGATGGTGCCACCGTTAGCCATGATGAAGTGACGAGGAGAGGAATACTGGAAGGACAAAGAAAAAAAGATAGAGATAGGTCAGTAGAGTTGGCGTCATAGAACAAAAGCGGGGAGATTCCTGACATTTGATTCCCTAGAGTCTTGGTTTAACCCTTTATAGGTTTAGTTGAAGTCGCTACACATACTGTATAAACTCTTGAAACAGAGTAGTGACTCTAAGTACTTTCGACATTTTCTTAAATAACCGATGGGATTAAATGCAAAAAGAGGTTCGGTATCTTGCACCTACTCTATACCTACCCGGAAGAATGATTGATATCTAAAATTAAGAACTCGCTTTGTACCTGCGTTACCCCTGAAAAGAACCAGGGCTACAGGTACTATTGAATCTGCTAGCTACATCTGTTTAAGTAGCGCACCTTAGAGTCAATAGTTCCAGCTCGCTTGCCTCTCAGCTCTCGAGGAACCTAACGCGATGATAAAGAGGATAATTCGCACTTTTATTTCTTTTAATTTATTTCTCTTTACTCACCATATTTCACTCGCTCATTTTTGTTCCAGTCGCTCTTTATAAGCCTGTTCACGATGCGTGTCACTGCTACCTTTGGTTCTCTAATTATGGGCGCGAGCCTCTGCGCCGCTCGCGTAAGTGCTTTAGAACGCCCCCTAACGCCACAAATGGAAACTTACAGTTTTTAGGCTTGCGCCCCTCATCCTCGGCCGACGACAACATCGTCGCTCAGCAGCGAGATTGGCACCTCAACGGCTGAAGGCGCCGCCACAACGACTACTTCTCAAGAGACTCTGAGCACCACTGAGTCTGAGTCTAGCATTGAGTTGTCCGTTACCATCGAAACTTCTACAGCCGACTCTGTCACTACAGAGCTGGAGACGACTACTTCTGGCTCAACCTCCCAAGAGACCTTGAGTGTCACGGAGTCCGAGACCAGTGTTGAATCCTCTGCCACTACGACCGATGGTATCAGCTCTTTCACTACCACCGTCGCGAGTACGACTGCTGCTACTTCCGAAGAGACCGAGACCTCTACAACCGTCGATGAAGCAACAACTGCAACAGTCGAAGCTACTACGACTACAGCTGGCCCGCCAGTGATTACCAACCTCGTCCAGAATGGCGGTTTCGAAGACGATACCAGCGATCCTTGGGTAGTAGAAGGTGCCTCTCCGGCAGTCTTCCGCAGCTTTTTCTGCGCCGAGGGCAGCAAGTGCATGTGCGTATTACTATAATTTCAAAACCTCGATTGATTGATACTAATGTCCCATAGGCAACTACCCGGAAACCTTGACAATTTCGCCAAGGTCTGCCAGCGCGTCGAAGTCGAGGCGGGCTTCGAGTACATTTTCAAAGCGCAGGTTCTCCAGAACTGCATCAAATCATACGGCTCAAACATAGAAGTCTGCGACGACAACGTCAATACCGCTGAGCTTTCCATTGATGGTATATTTGACTCTGGCGAACATGGCATTGTCGGTTATAATTCCTACAACGACTATACCTACACCTTCTCATATACCGGTCCAAGCATTGATTCTACTGATCTTTGCATCACTATCACGCAGAACCAAGGCCTCAGCCCCTCATTTTACCTTGATGGCGTTTCTTTCACGCGTGGGCAAGCTGTGCCTATTCCTGACCCGACGGAGTAAGGGGTTTAGATTGCGATATAGGCAATGACCAGGCTGGACGAGTTTATTTCTCTTGGATGTATAAAGGTATCTGTGATGACCTGTTTGAGGCTGGTCAAGGTACCACTTGTTTTAGCTAAGTCAGCTCCTCCACGTCATATCACGCCTCGCCTAATACCAGTTACCTATACTTCCTGCATTATAGTTCTAGTAGATAAATTTAATAGAAGATATATATCTCCCAAACAAATTCAACCATAGCAAATCCAGTGACCTAATAGCATATCCTTTCCTGTTCTGCACTGGCAGTAAGGTAATTATATATTAATACTCAATCAGCTTCTATACTACGTTATAGATGTTCAACCATGATTATTGCATCCTGTCATACAGTCAATCTTAAGCGTGCAACCCTCCTTATACTTGACCTTTCCACATTTCTTACACTTGCTACGTGTTGCTTTATCTGTATATTCTGCAGCACTCGCTCCTCAGAAAACTTTAACTAGAGGGAAAGGCACGAACTGTTATTGCAGAGCCTGGGAGTCGCTTA
Organism: Fusarium sp. S19/10; assembly: GCA_019054715.1. Classification (NCBI taxonomy): domain Eukaryota; kingdom Fungi; phylum Ascomycota; class Sordariomycetes; order Hypocreales; family Nectriaceae; genus Fusarium; species Fusarium sp. S19/10. Next base: position 444,264 of record JAHKNZ010000036.1, on the reverse strand, counting down.
GGTTATGGAGATTTACAGTTGGCAAAACTGGGTACATATATATTGTTGAGAATTCACGATATGCATCTCCATGCTGACCTATGAGAAGGTAAAGGCCCTGCACAATGACGGCCCAGAGTAACCCTACCAGGGCCCAAAGACATCCCACTATCATTTTAGCCTCTCCAAGAGCCCAGCCTCTTTCAAAAGTTGATAGAAAGCTCCCTTCTGTTCCATCAGCTTCGCAGGTGTGTCGAACTCGACCGCCGTACCCTTTTCTAGAACCACAACGCGGTCAGAGTCGATGACTGTATTGATTCTACGCGCTATTGTAATCACAGTTCGATTGCTGAAAGCACTGTCGTGAAGTGTCTTTTGGAGGTGAACATCTGTTTCCGTATCCACGGCAGCCTGCTTGTTAGGTCGATTAGACCGTGCTTCTCAATATGTGCATGCAGACCGCCTTGGGACTGAATATATGACCAGGAAATGTTGCTTACCGTCGCTTAGTCTAGCACGAGAATGCTTGAGGGTTTGAGCAGGCACCGGGCCAAAGATACGAGCTGTTTCTGGCCCTGGCTAAGGTTCGACCCTGCGGGATGTTACTTAGAGTTCTTTATTCGGTGTAAGAGCTTGTCATTTTTTTCATACCTCCTTCGTAGATTTTAGCATCTAAGCCACCGGCCATGCTGGCTACATGATCTTTCAGCCGCGCCAGGCCTTGTCTCACCGTCAACAATTAGGTAAGTGCATGGATGGGAATAGTAGACTGCTTACCAAGAGCCGCCCAAAGCTCCGTATCATCATGATCCCCACAAGGGTCCAGATTGTCCCGAACGGTCCCTTCAAGCAGAGAAGGATCTTTGTGGAATGATTTTAAGTCGCTGTCGTAAGTCTAAGACACCGATAGTCGTAATATCAACATCGTCAATAGGAATGCTCCCATGCACTGGCTCAATGATTCTGAAAAAGCTAGTGCTAGAGAGCTTTTACCTTCACCAGTACGACCAACTACACCAATCTTCTCAACGGGCCGGAAATCGAGGTTCAGGTTGCGTAGTACCAAATCTAGCTCAGGCCGATAACGTGTGCTATAACCTACCAATCTCACTTGTTATGTTGAACTTGTCACTTGATTCTACCGAGCAAGGTCCCAGTTACTGACTGTAACCCTTCTTCTCACGTATTGAGACCAGGCCTCCGATATGGCCCACGAACGACAGGCCACCGTCCGCGGTGGGGGTGATGATATTTTGAACAAGCGGCTGGTTGAGAAACGAGGAACCTCTTGTGTCGTAAAATGATCCAATCAAGGCAACATCCTCTTTTATTGAAAAGACTGAGGAATGTTGTTTCTCCAAGCCTTAGCGTAGGTGCCTTACTCTATTTAGCAATGACTGACTGATCGATATAAGACATTAAACTAGATAAATCTGCCGATCCATATACCGGCATGATCCAGAGAAACATTCGCGGCAGGGTTTAAGAGCTGTCTGGCGTTAGTCTTACTAAACCTTGACCTTTTTCCAATAAACAGCTTCTTCTAGGCGTATTGATTACGTGACCCAGCGGGTATCTAAGAGGCTAAGAGGTTGCTATCATCATTTAGTTAACACTAGTATAGCTAGGAAGTGGAGATTCCGAGTGAATGTCTTAACTAATCGGTGATCTTTTCCACATTGGACTATGATTTCAGCTTGATCTTCTAGCCCGCTAGATAAGCGTCTTGAAAACTATGCAATACAGGGAAAAAGATAACCTCTCTAGTAAATAGTGCGTGGAATGTTTCAGTTGACGTGGCTATCCTACACCGCTGAACATCCCGAATCAGGGTCGATGCAATCTCTGACGAGGGGGCTGAAGGATTTCGGGGCAATAAGAAAGAGGATGTCACGTTGTATGATGGAAAAACGGATATAAAGTAGGCTTCTGTCACTGAACATATTTTCCATCAAACCTCATCTTTTCATCATATTATTACAACCAAACCCAAAACCACAAACTTCAAATTTCCGGTTCATCATTACCTCACAATATCAGTACCAACTACACCCACAAACCACCTATTCTCCCACCCACAGCAATGAAGGCAGCACTCTTTATGTCAATGATGTCTGCTAGTATCGTACTGGCTATCCCCTTCCCGGTCCCGGGGCAACCGATCGCCAATCCCAGCTGCCCAATCTTGCTCAGCTGCGAGGAGAGAATTGAACTTGCTGCACACTGCCAGGTTCAGTGCGTAAACGGCAGATGCGTTTGTCAAGGTACCTGTAAGATGAATACGCCTTCGAACCCACTCGTGTTTGTCGGTACCTGTGAACCCTAATCGGCAAGGTTGGCAACTGAAGGCTTTACGCGGATGCACAGGGTGCATGCTATTTGAGCTTGGGCATCCGATTATTAGCAGGGGGTTCGGTTTGGGAAATACAGATGCGTCATATCTATAGCCCTCTGATATGGAAATGAATTGAAAGGTCTCTCTTACATTGAAAGTCTCGTTTACGATAACGCGAATCGTGCTTTTGGAGGCTTCCTCTTTCCAACATTTACAGAAAGCTCCTCAGGCAGAAACTAGAAGGGTTCCTGAACTGGGACCGGGTTGGCAAACATAAAGTAGAACCCAAGAGATTTCCCTGCGATGGCCCGTGACCAATGTCTAGATTGGGTATTATAATGAAGATTCTACGAGCTGCTTGAGCTGCCACGTGAGTTACATTTTCCATAACATTGTAACGCCTCTTTTGAAAACCTAGTAAAACTGATTCCTGAATTTGTGTCTATTCGTGCACCTAGTGCTGCTGAAATCTTATTAGTGATAGAATTTTCCTCATGGTACTGCTGGCTCGTCCAAGACATCCAATTGAGGCGATACCCAAGATGGGTGCGTCCGGCTCCTTGACAAATCCTACACTCGCCTCATATCTTCACCATCTGCGGCAAACTTGCATATCTGTGGTTTATCAGTTGTGAAAGTAAAACCGGGATTTCTGTAACGTGGTGCTAAACGCCCATGACCTCTGTAAAATTAATTTAATTATATGGGATTATTTAAAAAGGGAAACAAAAAGATATAGGGTTCTCATCATTCATTTGGAATGCACCTAGTATACTACCTGTGTAAAAAGGCAAGGCGCACAGCCCGTTGTAAAGGTTGTCTAGGGTAGGAGTTAATAAAAGAACCACATACTTACCCAGCTGAGAAACAAAAGTACAGCCACCAGATGCGACGGGGCCCCTGCAACCGAGCACGAGCTATTGAACTGAAATGAAGAGGTTGTCTTTATGGCTTTTAAGATGGACGCTTGTCTCGCCAATGGTGTCTTCACTCAATTCGTTTTCATTTAACGTGGCTGGCTGAACCCTCAGTCTGGGCATCGTTGCCTGCAGCATTCCACAATCGATCACAGCTAGCTTCATTTTAGCTCTCATCTCCCCACGGAACACTTTCCCCAAAAAGGATGTTCCGTTCAGGTCAAACCACCGCGGAATCTTATGAGTGCATGATTCAATCTTCAGTATTATTCAACAATGGAGCTATATAGGCTTTGCAGTTATACATCCGTTGAGGAGGTCGGCAAAGTCGCGTCAACAAAACAATACACTTGAGACATATTGGCGGGGTAGATCACAGATGTGGCTGACTGCACGAAACTAGCGAAACCATGACGAGAAACTAGTAGTAGTCAATGCGGCTGATGGTACGAATCCGATAGTGGGAAGATGCACATAAAAGCCAAAAAGAAAAGGAAATGAGACATATAGCGCCAGACCCCGCATGCTACGAGCATATAAGCTCGTATATCATCCCCAAACTTTGTCGAGATTGTGAGTCAACAACCCCTTGTCTTCATTCATCAGGTCTTCACATCTAATCATCGTTCGCAATCTTCACCATGCCTAACTACACCATTACCATCAAGAACAATTCTTCGCAGTCACAGAGCTTTGTGCTCTTCCAAGATCTACCTAAGCCCGCCAGTATCCCGAGGGATAACGTCTTCACCAACGTCTATCAGCGAGCCGCGAGGGTCTCGAACAGCGCTCAAGCCAGGTTCAAGATCTCGAGTGATCTCCATGCCTTGTATGGTGCGTCCCATAGGACCGACGATGGAATGGTCAGGGTTGAAACTTCTGAGTACAGACCGGCCAGGCTGGGCCCACAGGGATCGCGATTTTACCTCAGTACTGAGAATTCGGGAGGCCATTTTCCCAAGTTTGGCAATGAAGATGACTCGGTTCAAGCCGGAGGTGCTTTCACTGTCAGCTCGGACAATACGTTCGACGTTAGGAACCCTGGTAGGTCTAGACTTTTTGTAAGAAACAGACAAGTACTCTGACGATTACTTTGCAGAGAAGATGTACTTTGGTGTCGGTGCCATTGCTCCCGACGAGGGTGACGTCGTTCCTGTATATATCCCGATGTGTCTACTGGCGAGACTATCAAGGCTGCTGTTGGAGACCAGTAAGCGGCTGACTTGTCCTGGGGCCTTTGGTTACTGCCGGGGTCTGATAGTGGCCGTGTAAGAGCTGAAGCCCATACGGCCTCATAGAACGGCTGCCTGATGGTTTCTATGTTGATCGTACAACCATGGAGCGACTGATACAACTCAGTCGCAAACTCCAAGCCGTTGTGCGATGTTGCGTGATCACTTTTGTTTGGAAACGATAATTCCCTGAGGTATCGACGAAGATTCTCAACATCAACAGTATCGCGAGTCAGTAACCATTCGATATCAGTGATGGATGCTGCTGCCCCGAGCTTTTGGCTTTTGACCTGACTCTTACTATCCTTTCTTACAAATAGTGAGATGCCATTCTCATCACCTAACAGATGGCCACACTCCCACTTGGTAAACTCTGAGATCCACATATCAAACTGCAAGAAAGAGAACTTTATAATTTACCTTACACGCTATTTTCAAATACACATATTACAAAATGAAGATATTGGCTCGACCCTTTTGAATTGAATCCAAATCCCTTGCAAGCTACTATCACAATTAAAAGTACACAATATGATTCGATATATCTTCACCTGAGCCTCAAATTTATTTCGTGCTATTTATGGGGCATGGTAACTGTCTGCTTACATGTCTGACGGGGATTGTTACCTTGTGCGTGCTGTGGCCAAGCATATAGCGTTCTCGAATCAAGCACAAACTATCCCCAATCAAACCGTTGACTTGTCCATGTTGTTGCAAGTATTCGCAATCTTCAGTTGATAAAAATTGATGAAGTGATTGACAGACCACATTCTAACGTAACTCGGAGTAAGCAAACACCCAAAAGTACCACAACTGTTGGAGATGTTAGCATGAATTCCTAAATTTGCCCTGTGACCGCACTCTCATTCAATAAATGATGTGGAGCACATACTTCTTGTTTTCATACATCCAGGTTGCGGTGGCCCTTGCCCTTCGAACCATAGAGTCAAGTACTACGCGGTTGTATTCCTTCCATTCTTTCTGAAGGCTGGGAATTGTGACGGCAGCTCCATTCTGTGTGCTATACCATGTATCGAAGTCTCCGAAATGGTCGTAGATTGCTTCGTAGACAGCACAGTACTTGGGCCATACTTCCTTGTGGTTCAAATAGTTAAAGACCAACCCTATACACAATTGTTAGCAAGCCACTACTGCTTAGTGTTATGTTTAAAATACGTCAAATATGAACTATTCCAAACCGCGGAGATGGATGCTCTTACCTAGCTCTTTGAGTGCCTGAAGCTGCTCATCTTGGCTCATCAATTTATAAACGTCCTTATCAACTGTCTCGACTCCAGTGAATAACTATAGATCAGGGTTAGTAAGGTGGTATTTACATCTTAGATGAACTCGCCGAAGGAAGAGTTTGCAAGACATGATGGGGTAGGCGTGGAAATAGCAATAACTTACATTGCCCTTTTTGCGGTTAGGCCGGGTCTGAAAGATTGTCAACCTGTCCATATGCTCTTGGCTACCCAATTCTGAAAGCAGAACTTTCGCAAAGCTGGTTTGTTGTAAACCTTTTTTGAACACCTTGATTTTCCAAGCGGGGTTTAACGTATCCTCCCTTATCCATTCTTTGGTCCAGGAGCAGGGAACCTTCGGAGTGGGATTTGGGGGCACAGGATTCTGTTTTCGAATCTGGCCTTTATCGAGCCATTCGCTAAAGAAGTCACCAATAATTTGTCCCTCGAAGACATGCTCAGCTGCCACAATGTTAGACAATTCCTTAATGTCAGAATAAGATAGACTCGGACGACTTACTCTGGTAGTCCGCGCGAACCTTGGAGGTCGTACCAGTGACAGGATCTTCGACCCACTGTTGATCGGCCTTTTTCAACCCTGCGGCACCCCAATGTGTACATATTCCAGTACTGTTTCCCCAGTAGCGGGATATAGAATCCCACTTTCCTTTTTGAATCCCTTCCCACGGATAGGTAGGGTTTTGAGGGAAAGGGGGATATTTGTAAGGGAAATTGACATGGTCTCTTTCACCGCAGATGCTGACCCTTTTCGCATCTGGTTCGGATATACCACTTTTTCGACGATGCAAGCGATGGACCGAGGACGTATCTGTGGCGTTTGCATGGTCCTCTTCATCTCCTGCGTTGCGTGTATTCAAGCGACCGAGATCGGCCAAGACATTTGCTTTCCAATCAGGCAAGCCGTGCTCGTAATCGCAAGCTGTGCAACTTGGAATGTCCTTGAATCCCCACTTCAATTGCATGTTCACACAACCGCAGCATTGATTGCTCGAGGTCTCATCTGGACGCCGACAGCCCTGGCAGTTGACACAGTCGAACAAAGGGATACCCTGGTCAAAAGCACCACCAAAGCCAATGATGTCCTTGGCCATGGCTTCGCCTGGTGATAATCCCCAACCGGGCATGCCCCCTGGGCCCCGGCGACTGAGAGACTTCACATCTTCAGTTCCGTTGTGTAGAAGGGTTTGATTGGTCTCGGATTCCTGGGACAATAATGGCGCCGCCCTCTTCGAATTTGAAGACGTATCGGCATCCTTGAAGCAAAATGGGCCTCCAGATGGCATTTCCTATCACTGGTTCAGTGGAAGTTTGGATGAGTAACAACGTTTGTGACTTACCACATCTTGTACGAGATACCCTTGGCCCTCGGCGCTATCCCAACCAATGGAAGTTCTGCAGATGTCAGATCAGATTCGACCAGGATACGAGTTTCTCATTCGGAGCAGCTTACCCATTGCTAGTGACTTGAGCCACATCGGTGCTAGATGAGATGTCAGTTGGAAACATGAGCCGGTGATCGCCGACACTTACGAGACGTCAAATTCCATGCATGACTTCGCAGAGTCACTTTCACTGGGGCGAAATGTGAAAGTTGATAGCGAGTTATATGCGAGGGCGAGCTTAGTCAGAGTCAGCCACTGCATCATGAAGCCACAGCATTGTACTTACATTCGGTAATCCTATGTTGAAATGAAACAGGTTGCCAAAAAGAGCGAACTCCATGTTCATGCCGAATGTAATCTGGGTACCAAGAGTGATGGCGCCGCCGCTGCTCATGGTTCCGTAGAGGACATTGTCGCTGTCAAGTTCAATCTGCGTCTTCTCACGCCTGTCTCCAAACCTGTTTTTGTCACTGTGATCCTCGATAGGAAAGTTGGCTTGGAACTTCCCAAAGTCTGACTTGACACGAGCATTAAGGCGACCGTTGAAAGACATGCTGCTGTCCGTTAGGTCGTAGTCAGTGCCGTTGAACGTACCGATCTTGTAATCGATCTTGTAGTAAGGCCGGAAAGTGGCAAAGCCTTTCATGTGACCGGCATTCATGGTGTGTCCATTGAGCTCAGACCTCTGGCCTGACAGGCTGATAGGGTTTCCGTTGTGGCTTTTCCTCACATCGAGCGTGCCGATACCACCCACGCCGTAGGTAATATCAGACTCGCCTCGAACCTGTAGGAATCCGTGAGATTGTTTGGCATCCCAATGGCCGTCCTTCAGTGTACCCTGCGTGACAAGACCTGATCAGAATCGCTGTAGATGATTTGGCAAGGAAGGCGATATATAACTTACAATCAAAGTAAACCCATAATAGAATGAAGCATCGATATTGCCTTCGACAAAAGCTCCTATACCCTCACTGTAATCGCGGCCATCAATTTCACAACCATCAACAGTCTGCCAGAACAGTGGCGCACTGATATCTTCTTTGATCTTTGTGGCGGAGCCTGGGTCGAATTCAAACTTGTCCTCGTCATTGTAAAGCTTGTTATAGGCAGCATTGATGGGAGCAAAGAATCGTTCGTCGTGCTGATGTAAGTCTCGAGACTGGATACCTGGGCTGTCGACAAGCTGGTCCCAATAACCCGGAGTGTTGGAATAGTCCATGCGAATGCTGGTATTGTTGGAGTCGCGGCGCACCAGCTTGAAGTTGAAGTCGAAGGTGAAGTCAAAGACTTGCGAGGATCTTTGTCCTTGGGACACGGTGTCTGGGATAGACTGATCTGTTGACAGTTAGAAGACCATGGGCTGGGAAAGCTCCCGAAAGGTGACAATCTTACTCCTGGAAGTTGTAAGAGAGATAGCCCTGACCAGCTGGTTTGGAGCACACTGTAAACTATCAGCAGGCAGAACTCGTTGACAAAGTTCGAGTAGTGACATACGCTCTCGGGCATCTCCACAATGGTGCCCTCAATACCCCGTTCCATAATCTGATAGCAGCCGTCAAGGTCACCGCTGACACATGTTACTCGAGCCGTACGAGCTTCATCTGGGAGTCGTTCGAGGACATCTTCTGGGCAGTCCAGGAAGACAAATGGTTCTGGCTCGCCGTCTCGCTTGCGAAGACTACTTACAACGTGCGAGTCGCCTGAGACGAGCAGGAAACCGAAGGGGGACGATGTGGGATCTGTGGCTCCAGAGCCTCCAAACGTGACTAGACCATACTTTGGCTTGCTACCTTTGGCGGGGAGATACTCCTGCGGGAAGAGATTCTTCAAATCGACCAGATCAAAGTCACTATCGACACTGTCCAGTAATGATGGATCTGACACAGCCCGAAGTGATTCCAGGCTGCTGTCGTCCTGGTCTACTGCCCAGATCATCACACCCGAGAGCCCTATATTGTTAGCATAATCAATCTTGGCTTTAATAGTTATTGGATCATCATAGCTAGCAAAGAAGTTAATGATTTATCGTCTTGTATATGAATGAATACTCACGAAATCCAGCTGTTGCTATCGTAGACAAAATATCTGGCGGCAGCGGCCTTGTCTAAGTATGATGTGGCACCTGTTCGCTGTAGGATGTCTTTGATCTCTGTACCTATGATGTTAGTACTCGTGTGATTTCACGTCGTTTGTCGGGAAAGCTTGCCTTTGTAAGATAGGATTCCTGCTGTCCCTGTGCAAGGCCCTGCGGCGCCGGGGCCGGTGAAGCGACAGCCGGGTTTCCAGCAGGAACTAGAAGCGAGAGTAAACGAACGTCCGTAAAAGCCCAGCCCTAATACAATGCTAGACGGCTTCACATCGACACGCCAGAACTAGTACACGTTAGCAACAGGCCGATTCGCTTATTCTCGATCTGTGGATCCTACAAGGTCAAGGGCCAGATCAATTTCGGTAAGGTTGGTATGAGACAGAACATGTTTGCCGATTGGGTTTTCGCCGTCCCAAACACCGTGCAAGTCGTACGACATAAGATTGATCCAATCAACATGTTCTGACATATTCTTGATATCAAAGTGACGGAGATACCAATATGAGGTGGGGGCTGTGAATGTAGAGATATAATTACGACCACTTGACTCGATAGCCTGGCGAAGCTCTTTAAGAAGCGCGGTATAGTTCTTACCGTCTTTATCAGAGCCGCCACGGTCTTTGGCGCCGGGGTATTCCCAATCTGTTTGATTTAGTACGATGGTCGACACCACAATGAAATGGACGGGGTATGCATAAATTAAGAGGAATATTCTTACCGAAATCTTGTGATGGTTAAATCTGTTAGTAAAACAAGACACAATGAACAGGATCAGGTAGCGGGCATTTTACTCACCAACTCCATCATAGCCATATTCCGCTAGGAATCCCAGCAGGTTGCGAATAAAGGTAGCACGATTTGCCTGGCTGGATACCATGGTAGGAAAAACGCTCTGCCAAGGACCTGGATCATTGAAAGTCCAACCGCCCAGGGCGATCATAATCTTCAGTCCTGGATTAAGAGCCTTCAGCTCGCCGATGCTTCTGTAAATATCTGAACTGATACCGTCCATATTCGTAATACGGAAGTTTGAGTCAATATATCCAAAGGAAACGATCAGGTGAGTAAGGTAATTCATAGGAATTGAGCCTACATCCATAGTGCCACACGGATGCTGGTAGTTCCAAGCTTCCCAGTACCCAATAACACGTTTTCGGACGTCTGTAGGGGGAGAGCTGGGTTTGGGCTGCTCACAGTTCGATTGGCAAGACTTGCCACAAAACTCGGAAGTGGTGCCACAGAAGCCAAACTCGGAGCAACATACATTGAGGGGGCAGGTCTGGCCGGGTACAGCAGCGTTCTTACCACAATCGGCTTTAGCATGACAATTAGATTGACAACCATCACCGCAGTAGGTATCTCCAAAGCCACACCATCCGTCCTTACCACAGCAAGCACTATTAGAGCAAGGTTTACCTGGACCGCAACTGAAGTCCTCCGATCCTGAGGCACCAGCCGCGGCGCTTAAATCGCGTGACAGGAGCGGGTGAGAGATGGGAAGTTCGACTGAATGAGTATCCGTATTCGCCTGCAGAGACAACGATGTACAAGGGGAAACAAAGATACATAATAGCAACAATAAAAGATTGGATAGAGGCGTCGGGGGTTTCCCGGGAGCCTTCATAGTAAATGATAGTCAGAGAATGGGCTGTTATGAATGTGTGTTGAGATGACCTTCAATGATTTTTGCCGAGTACGTTAGGATAGAGACATATTAAATAAATTCCGTGTTTAACTCTGAATGATACAATGGTCTCAGATTTGACAACAAGATGCACTCCCTAATGAAAGTTGAATGGCCAACATCTCGCAAAGTCTTGGCAGTCGGAGCGTTGATCCCTCTCGGATCAGGCGGCAGACCAGTTCACGTAGTCAAGGCTGACTGCGATGGACTATCAGGGGCTGTCAAATTCTTCATCGTCACGGTCATGAATCAAGCGAGTATCCAAGCTTGCCAGGTTGTACATAGCAAAAGTGAAGCTGAACGAGATTTATTCAGGGTCCTACTGGGGCGGTGGATATACGGAGACTTTCACCGGGCGATCAATTCCTATTGAAGAAAACACCTCATGTTCTCATGGTTTGAAATTTGATTAAAACCCATTAGAGCCAACAGAAATTCGGTCCGTAGCAAAGCGATTTTATCAATGCGGATATGAATATGCAGAGCTAACAACCAACAGCCAACAAGTGGATTCGAATACCCTGCCAGTGAAATGTGATGGGCTACTCGGTTAGCTGCTAACGGTGGTTCTTCGTCTTGAAGCCGAGCACAACTGGGGCTCGGACCGCTTGCATTGTTTCAATGGCTTACCCGAATGACTCGTCCCGACTCAACTGCCATCTTTACCTAGCGGTCCCACAAGGCCCCTGGTTTACCAGATAGTATCAACCAACGCTCTGAAGTCAGAACGTTATAACTGCTGATGCCAGAAACGGAAATTGAAAGATTGACAGTCTGGGTCTAATTGCTCGTTCTACAATCATCACTCTTTCTTCTTTCTACACGTATCCCTGCGCCTTTTTGACGATGAGGGTTCTTCTCCCTTTCTTTGCACTTGTTTTAGGTTTTTTGTCCACCTTCGTCTCAACATCTGTCCACTGCAAGCAATATGCCATTGGGGACAAAGACACATGTCGCACTATTGCAAAGGCGGCCAAGATTACCTACGCTCAGCTTTTAGCATGGAACCCGGACCTGGATCTCACTTGTCGGCAAGTCTAGAAACTAGAAGGTTCCAACTATCGTGGAATGATACTAATCATCCGTACAGCAACTTAAACGATCAGACAGATGGAAAGGTCTGCATCAGCAATCCTCTCGGAGACTTTGCTCTCCCTAACAATTCGCAAGTGGCTCCCACTACCATTACAACAGAAGCGTACGTCGAACAGTATCAAGTATCCAAAAATACTCTAATAACAGACACTGTAGTCCCATACCTACGCCAACCGGTGATGGGACGAATGCTCATTGCGGTGAATGGTATCTTGTAGCCCTTGGCGACGATTGTTCTGCTATTGCCACCAACCACAGTATCACACGAAAAGACCTGTAAGACTCCCTTGATCCCATTCTCATACTTGACTAATGAATCGCCGCCTCTTAGTTTGTTTTTGAACCCACAACTTTTTGACAACTGTACCAACCTTCTGGCCGATGTCCACTATTGTGTTCAGCCAGTTGGCGACATTTCGACCTACCCAGGCTACGGTGGCTCAACTACAAGACCACCCTTTAACCCTATGCCTGTTACTTCGGTACCCTTTCATGATCGATTCAAGGTTGATGAGAAAGACCCTAAAGTGGACATTATTCCCATCGCCAACGGGACTCGTCGTGATTGTTACGAGTGCGTTCCCAGCACGACTCCTCTTTTCTACTTACCTTTGCTGACAGTGCTTTAGTTATATGTACCTTGGTAACGTAACAGATAGTCTAATCGCAGACTGTTGGAATATATGCCAGCTATACGACCAATCTGCAGAGGCAAGTTGGGAATTAGATGACGTTGTACTCCGTGCTCAAAACTGACTGGATATAGGACTTTATCCTGTGGAACCCATCCTTAGCACAGAATGACGATGACGAAGTCATGGTAAGCCCTGTGGTTTCTGCTGCCAACCCGTACGCCTACCCATGTACAATCTCGGCCAATACATCATACTGTGTGATGCTAGCGTCGCCCACCCCAGGTAACATCTCAACACACACTCTTGCTATCTAGCTATATTGACAATTACTGACTATATCAGCTCCGGAAGAACACTTTGAGCCACCGAGCCCTCTTTCGGTTGGGACAGCTGAGAACTGCACAAGATACCATCGTGTTGAGTCCTGGAACACATGTGAGACTATCATGGATCTGTACTACCTTGACATGGAGCAGTTCTTTTCCATGAATCCAGCAGTCAAAAAGGACTGTACTGGACTGGCTTTGGGCACTTGGTATTGTATATCAATCTGGCCAGATGGAGAGTACCCACCGGATCCTGCAGAGGAAGATGATGAAGATTCCGACATCCCTACCACGACTACTTCTGAGACGCAGAGTGCTACAGACACTATGGTCTCCAAACCATCACCTACACAAACTGGCTTGTCATCGAACTGTACTAAGTTTTACAAGGTGCAAGGCGGTGATGGTTGTTGGGCCATCGCTAACGACAACAGTATTGACCTTGACGATTTCTACAAGTGGAACCCAGCAGTCAAGGATGACTGCTCGATGCTGCAGGCCGGGTACTATGTTTGTCTTGGAGTTGACATCAATCAAACCTCAGTTTCGACTCATGCAACACGCACAGCCAGCTAAACCGGAATCACCCCCACACACCTACACAAGAATATGGTTGAGGACTGTAAGACGCTTTATCAAGTGCAACTAGGGGACGGCTGTTCGAATACTGCCATATTGCTTTGGATGATTGGTATAAGTGGAACAAGAGTGTTGAAGACGACTGTTCCAGATTGCAACTAAACTATGGTGTTTGTATCGGTATTCATCAGTGCAAGTTTCGAGGGCAAATAGAGACGCGAGTAGGGGAGCTTGAACTGCGGGTTCAACATATCCCGCTGAACTCCACCTTCGTCACGATATAACCAAGATCTATCCTCCGGAAACGGGTTTTCTCCTCTCCCATATAGATATGAATATATAGTGTCCTTCACCTCAACATACATTCCATACCCAATTGTCGTATTGTCAACCGGCGGGATCGCCATCCGTACTTGGGGCCTCTCTCCTGGAGACCGCGACTGCCAGTCGAGCACGTCACGCATAGCTTGGACTAAATCGCCGTATTCGTAAGTTTTCAACCCCAGATGGCTAAGCTCAAGAGATCTCAAAGATGGTGGCAGACTGGCTAGAAGGCTGATCAAATCATCTGGATCCACAAGCATATTGGAGATACCGAAGTGTTGAAGTCGTGGCCAGTGGTCTACAGGGAAGATCGTTTGCAATGGACAGATATCCCAGTCGTCTGGATCTTCAAAGGTAAGCAACTCGGGAACCCCATTGACAATGTAGGTACTCGCACGCAAGCACAGATACTCGAGATCTTTTGACTGCGCCAAAGCATCATGCAAAAGTCCCGTCTTGTAAGAATACGAGTCGTGGTGTTCAAGGAGGAGGCCTGTAAACAAGTGAAGTTCAAGGTGTCGAAAACCAGGGCGTTTCAGCAACGTGACGAAATCACCATACTCGGGGGACCACTGATCGAAGAGTCGAGCATTCAACCCAGACTGGATCTCGTGTCCCCCAATAACAAGCTCTGTAATGCCATGATCCTCATACTCCGCTAGGACTCGAGTAACCAGCTGAAAACCCCGCCATTTGGCTCGATATTCCTCAGCCGTGCATTCGTTACCGTAGATCTGCTGGTAGGGCCTATCATCGCCGTCAGAGACCCATGGCAGCACATCGATCTTCGTTTCATCATCGAAGTACGGCCATGCTTTAGGCAAGGGGTAGTCGAGTCCGGGGGGGAATGCACGGATCATAGGTGTTCTGTATAACGTCCTCCAATGCGTCCCATGAGTTGCAGGCGTAATGGTCACTCGTTTTAAAGAGGTAAACTGCCTTAGCCCAAATTTAAAAGCTTTAATATCGAGGTTCGAAGAGAGAACCTGTTGTTGGTCGTCCAATAGTGGTTCGTAATATGCCCATGATTCCTTGATACCAAGATGGTTCTTGGGATAGACACAGGCGCTACGGTCGTGATAATCCCACCGACCCTGTATAAACCAGAGCGGAGCTCCATCTTGGTTATCCCTGTTGTGTCTCCACTCTTCCACGCTCCGGTCTTGTGCGAGCTCGAAGCCAGCGGGCAGGCGCGCATCATCCCAAATGATTTCGGAAACTTGATGGCGAAAGGTTTCGTGGTTGGCGATTGCGTTGAAAACTTGAATGTTGAGAGAATTCGCTGAGATAAAGACACGGTTGAAATGCAGAGGAAGGGCCTTAGCCAATGCAGAACATGTGGTACGGAGATTCTTGATATCATCAGGCTTCAAAAGAGCGAAGATGGTATCTTGAAGTTCGCGTGGTAGCTGTGGCAGATAAGATACTATTAAAGAAGCCATTTTCAGTTTGTTCAATATTTTGAGGATTGTACGGCAAAAACAAGACGGGGTTCTAGTGTCTATTATAGTTGTTACAGGTGGAGCAAAACTAACGAATCAATATTAGTCATAGATTTTAGATGTACACTGTAGTAGATTTAGTCTGTGCGAGATGAAAACCACACCGCTGGCTGACTCGTGTATGCAAAGGTCGCAGGGATAACAGATGTTTTTGCCCGAAATCTTTTAGGTATTTTGGCAGCAGAATAAAATCTGACAATAGGGACAATTCTGGACTGATATTCATAAAGATCAGCCAAATACCCATCACAGTGATGCCTAAACTCTATAGGAACTCAGACAATGGCCGTTTATATGGAACTGCATTATACCGGGTAAGTTTAAGTTTTTTTCATCAACTCATACCCTAGACGGCCTTCACCCTGGACGACCTTTACAGCAGGTTGTGCACTTTAGCCTTTTATATTTTCAGAAACATCCCACGCGAGGCCAGCAATATCGGACCCGGCTCCCAGATTACCTCCACACACATCCAGGATGATGGGTGTTATAAGTCGTTCTTCAGCTTCCATATCAAATACCTTCTTCAAGAAAGTGTCGTAGTATTTCGTGCCTTGAGTTCAATGAGCACTTGTCTCGCGGTTTCGGTCTATCTGCTTGATAATGTAATCAAATATTACTGAGATGTTAGATTTACAGCAGGTTAGAGCCTTAAACCTGGTAATCCAGGGGACAAAACCAGGGACTAGGCCCACATACCCCATGAAGCCGTTGGCACTTCGGATATCTGATATCATCCCGATTGTGTCACTCTCATTCTCCATCATATTGAAACTCTTATTGAACTAGGATCTTTTAGTACATATTCAGCGTTAAAAACGTGCAGTAATTTTGCCAGTCACATCGAAAACGTAACACTCCATGAATCTTGGAATAGAAATCATACGCTGCAACGAAGGCTTAAGGCTGTGTAAATGGGTTCTATGTCTTCCTACGGAATTCTGAGGAAATCTGGACTGGAGCTCGGCAAAAACCACTATCTGACCCATTTTGTTGGGCGCTACCAGAGCTAAGGTACATTGAAGAGGTTAAGATACGTGGCCAAACGTTTATGTACATGCCCCAAGCAAATAATCTAATTCAACCATCTCAATTCTTCAGTAGAGCCCGTATCACCTCCCTGGTATCCTCTTCCGATGTTTCCTTGACCCCCAAAAGCTCATTGTCAGTCTTCGCGTAACAAGCGCCAAAAGCAGGGTCAAAGATGGCGCGCAAGATATACGGAACGAACGTGTCAAAGTCGGTGATGCCATTAGCCAGTCTCTCGTCGGACTTACCGGTCAAGTCGTCGAGTTTATAGTCAACCGTACCGCAGGACTTCTCCGGAGCCACTTCCCTGGCCAGGGCAAGCAGACGGTTTTGAGTCGTCACGATACTGTGGATATGAACGGACCGATTCTTGGTCTCCTCCACGTGATCCAGAGTGGAGACAATGGCATCAGCGACGGTATCGAGAGTCGATACGCTAAAGGGGACATCACCACCATCGTAGATATTGGTTGTGTCGCCGGTGCTGCTGATAAGGAAGCTTCGGTGCGAGCCTCCATCTAGCCATCCCCCGCCATAAATGAAGGTATATGTGAGATCTGAGACTCTAGCCTTTTCCATCAAGTATTCCTGAAGTTTGACTTTAGGGACAAAAGCTGGGAGGGTGCGGGCCTTCGGGTTGGCGAGGTTGGCGCTAAACTCTGAAGGAATGAAGCGGGAGACCCCCGTCTCGATAGCTGCATCAATAAAAGCTTTTTGGGCATCTGCCGCGAAGGTAGGGACAAGTGAGACAACCGCATCTTGGCCTTTAAAGGCTGACTTGAGCGATTCTAGGGACGAGTAGTCGACGTCAATAACCTTGACACTGTCGGGGAAAGTGGAGTTAGAGCCAGCACGTCTAATGACAGTGACATGAAACTTGTCGGCTTCAAGAAGCTTCTTTAGAGCGACGGCACCAAGCGTGCCTGAGGCGCCGATAGCTGCAACATTTTTGATGGGACGTATGCTGGTCTGGCGTGGATGTTAATGGAAAGGCGGGGTGAGATAATGTAACGAACTGGCCGAGTAGATGCGAGGAGTCCTATGGTTGCGCTTAAGAGCCTACGTGATGATGTGCTCGTATAACAAGGCAGCCAAAACAGTATGAAATGCAATGAGATCCAAGGCTCGCCGTCGCCCATTTCGCAATTACCAATCAACGGAGCATCCCTTGGAAGAGTGACTAATCCAGATGCCGTGAACATCGCCGCGATCTCCCCTCTTAGCAATGATTGGGTCAAGGAGACGATGCGGCAGTTTGTAACTCAAAGTTTGGTCACTTCTCATTGAACATTTCGCCCTGTTGCGGTTAAGCTTACCAGCTTTCCCATGTGGATCGCCTTGCTGTAGTATGTATGCCTGAAGGGCCGAGTGGGGACTCTCGGCCGTGTCATCCGACCATCCACTTGGTAACATTTTCAGCAGAGTCTCAAATATCAATGCCCATTACCTGTCTATCATCCCACCGGCGTTTATTACTCAGCGTCGGAGAACCTCTACTCCGAAGTGCGATGGTAGCCCCCCTTCTCTACAACCTTGTTGCGGAGCAATATTCAGTTCAACCCGGACCCGGCCTTACGTTTATCGGATTTGCCGACCAACTGAGACAACCTTATAACCGTAAGGGATATCAAGCATGTCTAATCCAACGTTCGAGCTTCCTCTTGTGCGGGAACGGTCGACCGTGCGGCTGATGGAAGTAAACCGGGCTTAGGGGGATATTCTTCAGCACTGGAGGTCCCTGTATCACTTCTTCCTTATCCTTGACCTCGGAAAGAATCACAAGGTCACTATGTAGGTAGCCCAGTTCAAGGTCAGACTATTGCAAAACGGAGCTGTTAGTTGCTCACAATGGGGCGACGGACAACATATGGCCAGCATGGTCGGCGGCTTAGATGCAAAAATCTATAAAGGAGGTACAAGAAGAGAAGCAGTTGTGGTGGAGATGTAGGAAGCTTCATCATCTTCCTCTGCAGGATCTGGTGGGTACTCTCCATCTGGCCAAACTTACATCCGTTTGTCAAATATAATTAATGCCCGATTTTGTGCGTATCAACGCTCCTGGTGCCGCTGCAATCTCACCAGTGATAAGATCCTCCTCAAAATACTAGTAGGTCAAGTAACGGCCCAAGTCAGCGTAGTAATTGAGAGTAGAAGCTGGTCATAGGGTATCATTGTAGTAGCTCTTTCAACCAATCATAAGTCACGGGCGAATGGTTTAGTGGTATAATACTCCCTTAGCATGGGAGTGGTCCAGGGTTCGATTCCCTGTTCGTCCATCTTAGGCAGTTTAATTCTGCCATTATATCCTCTCTTTTTGCTTTATTTGCATCATTTCAACTACAAGAATCCCTTGCACAGGTGGCAAGTACATTTTATAAATCGTCGAAGAAGAGTGTCGTCACACTGAAGGCATACATCCATTAATCGACCTTGCTTTAATCTTCCATTCTCCCAAAACGGCAACCTCGATTTAATTCCAACACGCTTCAACGGTCATTAACTTATTGGTATTTTCCTAGATCTAATCAAAGAAGATAAAGGTGCGTTCTGCCCACAAACAAGACGGTGGCCCTGAGGCTGGGGTAGCCGGCCCTCAAGGGTAAGCGAGTGCAGTACTGCTAAGAGACTCGGGAAAAGGTCAAGATGTGTGATATTTCTCGCGGCAACTGTTGGATCATTATTGGGAATCTGACAGGCTGTAGGGACAATGGCGCTTACTGGCTAGGGTTGCTCAATCCGTCCTGTTGCATACATAAACCTCCGTCTATTCATGGGGAGGCGTTCCATGTCGCAGCGACCATCAACCACAGGTTCTAAAGGCCCAATTAGCTCATGGCTGTTGTGGCATTCGCTTATGTCATATTTCGATCCCTTGCACCTCAGCTTGTTACCTTGAGCAAAGTGGAATTAAGTCCTTGGGAAAACGTGAGACATTTCTCATGGTGGTTGTTCAGCTCTACAGTCTCGACTGTTTAGAACCAGCTGACACCAAGCCGAGCTGAACCTCCATTGAAACAGTGGCTGGTAAGGCTTTCTGCCTGTCAGCGAACCAAACGGATAAGACTTCTAGAGGAATAAGAAATGCTGTTGCTTGCTGTTTGGTATCTGCTTTGGAAAACTTGGACTATATATAACACATCAAGCTTCAACTCATCATACCTCCTCCATCAGTACAGCTCCCACTACCCTTCCTCCCAGTACACTCAAATCCCTTCTTCATAAATTATCACAAGTCATTATGTGTCCTACCAATGGATCTGCCAATGGCTCCAGCAATGGTACCTCCGAGAAATTCATCGGCTGTACCATCAAGACCCTTCCTAAAGCAGAATGGCAACCTGCGGCTGCGACGGCTGTAGCGCAGAACCCGGCAAACGCACCCATGGTGCAGATGCTGCGCCAAAAGGCTACTGGCGGCAGTATTATCAATCCCAGTCAACTGGCCGTCCTGACCTCCAAGTACTGGGGCACCGGCGGCGTTCGCCTCACTGTCAGTTTCATGGATGGACCCGAGTCAGCTCTTCGCGCTCGTATCCTGAGCCACATGAACGCCTGGGGCATCTATGCCAATGTCGAGTTTGTCCAGGTTGCGTCTGGTGGCCAGGTCCGTATTGCTCGCAAGAGGGGTGATGGATTCTGGTCCTTTCTTGGAACAGATGTCCTACACATCCCTAAGAACCAGCCTACCATGAACCTTGACTCTTTCACCATGGAAACGCGAGACTCCGAGTTCTATCGTGTAATCCGTCATGAGACGGGCCACACTTTGGGGTTCCCGCACGAACATATGACCAGTGGCATCGTCAGCCGCATTGATCCTGAACCAGCTTTTAAGTATTTCTGGGAGACTCAAGGGTGGGACCGGGAGGAAACAACAGCGCAAGTGCTCACCCCGCTAGAAACGTCAGCCTTGATTGCGACAGAGGTCCCAGACCCAACCTCCATCATGTGCTATGACCTTCCTGCTAAGATCATGAAAGACAACATCGCTGTTCCAGGAGGCAACGACATCAACGAGACTGATGGAAAGTTCGCCGCGTCGCTGTACCCAAAGTTCGCCAGTTGGCAGCTTATCGACAACAATGTCCAAACTTCTTCCATCGTTGTCGATGACGCCGATCTTTATCAGCTTCACAAGTCTGGTTGGATCTGGAAATACACCGGTACTCCATTGACGGGATGGCAGGCTTTGGATAACAACTCAGCTACAAAGAAGATTGCTGCTGCAAATGGAAAGCTCTACCAACTTCACAAGGATGGCAAAATCTGGAGGTACACTGGCACTCCGATGACTGGTTGGCAAATGATTGATGACAATACTGCCACAGTCGAGATTATCGCTGGCGGTAGGGATCTTTACCAACTGCATAGCAATGGTCGTATCTGGAAGTATACTGGTACGCCTCTCTCTGGATGGCAAGAGCTTGATAACAACCCTGCAACCAAGAAAGTTGTAGCAGCGGGCGGTAATCTCTACCAACTCCACAAGACTGGCTCAATCTGGAAGTATACCGGTGTGCCACTCACAGGATGGCAGAAGGTGGATGAGAACGCTGCCACCGTGAGCATCGTCGCTCGAGGCGACGACCTTTATCAGCTTCACGAATCTGGCAAAATCTGGAAGTATACAGGTACTCCTATCTCGGGATGGCAGCTGCTGGATGATAACTCTGCCACCAAGGAGATTGTAGTTGGGTCAGGTGGGCTTTATCAGATTCACAAGACTGGTTCTATCTGGCGTTATACTGGCCCTGCGATGACAGGCTGGAAGCAGCTTGATGGCAACGCCGCTTCAATCTCGATTGCGGCCGGTACCGCTCTGTATCAGCTTCATAGCTCTGGTCTCATCTGGCGTTACATGGGTTGATGGTTGGAAGGGTTGAGTTATCTGTTATCTGTTGTCGTTAAATTCGTTCAGAAAAGTAGGCCTGGCGAAGTTAGCCTTGTCAGCATGTTCAATTACTTCACTACTTTTGTGTATAAAAGGCCGCCAACAATCCAGTGTCTAGTCTATGGATCCCCTGGGGATCACTTTATTGGACTGTGGGAAATCCCCCACTTCTTACGAGGTGATCAACCAACAGTGCAGAATGTTAATACTGTATTAGGTGATAAAATTCAAGGGCCGGGCTTTGATCTTTGATGATCTGATCACCAATTGTTACATTGTTGACACCAGAATTTCCCTGTTCGTAACTGACCGACTGCAGCGCCAATTGGATGACCGGAACGACCACGAATGATATACGTATTATAACATTCATGCACGACAAGTTCGACGAGTACATCGATAAGATGGGAACTGCTGCCCC
This sequence comes from Fusarium sp. S19/10, assembly GCA_019054715.1. Taxonomy (NCBI): domain Eukaryota; kingdom Fungi; phylum Ascomycota; class Sordariomycetes; order Hypocreales; family Nectriaceae; genus Fusarium; species Fusarium sp. S19/10. The sequence continues at coordinate 422,579 of JAHKNZ010000036.1, read as the reverse complement.
AGGCTCCAAGTTCAGTGTATTTGTACAGTTTCAGCCGGTTACTGAGTCTATGGTGAAGCACGGTCGCGAAAACGGGGGTAATGTGCGGTTTGGAAAGCATCGTTGCCAAAGGCCCTGCACGTGGCTGATAGCTGTTACTGTTGATACTGAACAGAACCAGGAGGAAATCGATCCACTTACCCGGGAGTTCAAGGCTGATGTTGAGGCATATGCTGACGAGATGGGGATCGAGTATCCGTGGGTATATCTCAATTATGCAAGGGGAGGTCAAGATCCATTGTCAAATTATGGGTCTGAGAACATTCATATGATCAGAAAGGCATCCAAGACCTGTGATCCTAACGGTGTTTTTCAGCTCTTCGTCGTTCTAGATTTAAGATCCCGGTGTAGAAATCATACTAGTCTGCCGCTATGACAAGGGTAAGAAGTATGCCAAATAAACATGTTTGAAAGCTTAGCTGTGGGGAGCCCAGGGGTATAATGTGGTGTTTTCCAAGATCCTCTTACTATCTTGTATTATTTCCTTGAAGCTCTACCTATTCATTACTTGCAAATTCATCTCGAGATGCTTCAATCTCCTTCCCAGTGATGGAGGGGCGGGAGATACACAGTTGGGATCTACAAGATGTCTCAAATTCTCGTGTCACTGACCAATGGTGTTCACCTCCCTTGCGGCCACGACCGTCATACCGTAGTACAATGATCCCTTGCGTCTGGAAGCCGAAGCAATTACTGGCCTACAATATGAGCGGTGAGTTTCTACTGTACATCTCCTCCAACAATACCTTACACTACACTGCTTCTCCCTCCGTATTCAACAACCTCAACTTGTCACCCACATAATTAATTCTCGTCATGTCCTCGGCCAGCTTCACTGATTCACAGACCCCGGGACTATGGCTTCCTCGAAGCATCAGCACCATTCTAAGATGGGTCAGCCAAAAGGTCCAGCAAACTGCCGCCAAAGACCTACCCATGAACCCAAACGTCCAAGCCTTCTTCGAGTTTGTCAAAGGCGACCCAGCCCTAAGCGACCTTGCTGAACAGATGTTCACCGAAGTTCCGCCAGGTTACCATAATGGCACTGATCCCATCGGGGATCCTCAGATTCGTGACTTTGCAACCTTCATCACAGTCTTGAATCGCATCATCATCACGGGTCCCGAGTTCTTTGAAGTGGATGACTCTGATGCGATGGGTATGATTGGCTTTCCTATCAATGCAGTCCTAAATTGGCCTATGGGCACTGAATCAGGATTGACCTTTTGGTATCTCCCCGAGGTCAATCGGAAATTCCAACCCATTCTCCAAGATTATGAGGCTTTTCTTGCTTCACCTGCATCGAAGGCAGTTCTCAAAGCACCAAACGGCTGGTTAGGCCCCAGAGCTCAAGCTCTGCTCGCTAACAGCGCTATCGTCGATGGGCCGGAGCGTGGCTTCACAGATATCTACGACTGTCCGAATCCAAACGATCCCCTCTATCTTGGGTTCGAGTCTTGGGACCATTTCTTCACTCGAGAATTCAAGCCAGACATCCGCCCTGTGGTAGAGCCAACCAACACATCCATACTGAACAACTCGTGCGAGTCAGTTCCGTTACAGTACAAACAGGATATCAAGGCTAGTGATGTCTTCATGCTCAAAGACCAGCCATATTCCCTTGAGAATATGTTCAACTTCGATCAATTCTACGTGGAGAGGTTCACGGGCGGATCTGTCTACCAAGCATTCCTCAGCGCGCTCAGCTACCATCGATGGAGCTCACCGGTAAACGGCAAAGTGGTAGACATCGTGAATGTTCCTGGAACATATTACAGCCAAAGTCCATCACAGGGGTTCCCAAACCCCGATCCCTGCGCAACACTAGACTCACAGCCGTATCTATCGTCTGTGGCCACACGCGGCATCATCTACATTCAGGCTGAAGGTCCTATTGGTCTTATGGCCATTGTGTATATCGGGATGGCTGAGGTTTCGAGTTGTGAATTCACGGTTGCTAAGGGTGAGACAGTTTCGAAGGGAGATGAACTTGGCATGTTCCATTTCGGAGGTAGTAGTTACTGTATGGTATTCCGGCCTGACGTCAAGCTACTTTTCAATGAGCCTCCGGGTATGCCACAGGAGGACGGCACATGGAATTGGAGTACGAAGGATAATCTTGCTCTTAACAGCGCATTGGCCTCTGTGGAAAGTCCAGTTGTTGATACTAAGCAAATGTGAACATCTAGTCTGGCGAGAATTACGTCAGTTGGACTCTCATCCGGGAAGAAAGTTAACTATCATGTAATAAAAGCTCCTCAAGTAATGAATATACATCGGTTATATAGCTTCCAATTTGTAATTCCGTTATGTTATATATCCCAATTAAACGTGGCATTCATACAGCAAATTTCACAATGCACATAGAAGAATTTCCAAAGTCTCACTACTTTGCCGTGGATGTGTCACCGCCTAATTCATGAATCGAAGGAGCCTCGCGTGCTTCAGGCCCTGCGACTTCGTATGCTGGAGCCGGAGAACCAACGGGCGCAGGCGATGGATATTGATTCCAGCCCGTCGGCGAAGCTGGTCCCGTCGGAGATACTGATCCGCTAACCATTGACATATGGGGGTTTGTCTGGACAGGAGATGATGCCATGCTAGGGTCGTAAACGGGCGCTTGAAACACTTGTTGATGAGGCGGACCTGATTGTGGCTTTTGAACCATCGGAGCAGGTTCATGGATCGCGTTTGGCTGGTAGGAGAATGTCGTGTCGACAGTGGGCCTGGCCTTGCGACGCCGCAATGCGATGATGGTTCCAATGGCAATGAGACCTAGAACAGCTAAACCTCCAACGACACCCCCGACAATAGCCCCCACAGGAACTGGCTTAGACGGAGAATCAGGGACATCAGATGAGCTTGTCGTATCAGGATAATCAGTCGTCGTCGTTGGGTCATCATTGATCGTTGATCTGGTCATTTCAGGTACCGATATCGTAGATCCATCTTCATCGCTGATGGTCGTGGTGACGAAGTTCGGACTGTCGTCGCCCTTGAAGGTATGCTCTACCTTCTGAAATGCAGTAACTGGTGTGGAGGTACAACGATAATCGACGACACCATTTGGAAAGAGGTAGGTATGGCAGTACGGTGCATCGGAGTCGGTACTGTGGGAAGAAGACGGATTAGCTACGAAAGCAACACTACTTCAAGAGACAAGCATACCATCGTAAATTCCAAGTGTCACTCTGACAGATATCATCGCACAGCGTTGGGTCGAGAGCCGTCTTGGACTCGACACACTGTAAGTAGTGATCCGTGCTACAGGCGATGACGTTGAGACTGTCTTGTTCCCATGTGCATCGAGCTTTGTTCGGGCAAGTAATCGGAACACCGACACTTCCCGAAACGTAGCCGCAGGTCTCATCAGGGGCGATGGTCAAGATCAGCGTTACGGCCGAAGTTGTTGCGGCTCGGCGTGCCTTCACTCCGTGACCCTCAAGAAGCTTCACATCTTCAAGAAGTCCATAAGGAGCTGCTGTGGCACGTGGGAAAATGTATTCATGATCTCTTCTGGCTACTTGTTGTGGTTTAGCAGCGACGTTGTGGACAGCCAGTCCAACGAGCCCAATGGATTTGAAGATGTTTGTGCAGTGCATAGCTGAAGGTCAATTTAAGAATTTGGACACGATGAGATGAGTCGGGGGGGTTGGAGAGTCAAGTAGAAAACTTCACAGGGCACTAAATTGATGGTGGCAGCCTTGTGCATCTGCCAAGGCCGTTGAGCAAAGGAGAAAGGTAAGATTATAGAATGTGGCTTGCATAAGCTTAAATTCCCACCAAAGGGGTCAGCTCACCTTCAGCTGTTCTATAAAACCTTTGGGTCCAGACTCAAGCCAGCTCCGTTGAGTTACGGACGAGGTCACAACAACCACCTGATGATGTCTCCGCTTATGGAAGGGGTAGTTAATCCTCCCTTACATATCCCCACTCAAGGATTTTAGCATCTCATAATCTTCCGTTAAACGGCGTATTGGCCCCTGTAAAAGGTTGAGTCGTTAATATTAGGTAATAGTTTACATCTGCAATGGCCAGATTTGAGGTAGATTCCACCTCTTCCCTAAAAGAGCTTCACCATCCCTCGGTGACCACCCTCCTAGGCACACTCCCAAATTGTTCTTTAAACATTTGGCTTATCCACATTACGACATACATTTGGGAACTTGACATAGTAATAGTTGCTCCAACAATTAATTACCCAGATTTTAGCGAATCTTGGAGGTAAGAAACAGCCAAAAGGGCCACATTTAGTTGGTAAATGATGTTAGCCTGCTTTCTTTCTTTGGCTAGGTGTATCATAAATCTTACTCCCTATTCTCATACATGGTCTCTAATGTTGCTCTTGATCGTAGAAACATTGAGTTAAACATCACACAGTTGTAATCCTTCCAATCTTTCTGAAGAGTGGGAGTTGCAGGGTCGTTGCCATCTTTCTTGTACTACTTACTAAACTCACCCATATGATCGTAGATCGCCTCGTAGGTAGCGCAGCACTTTTCCAGATATCTTTCTCATTGAGGTAGTTGAAGATGATCCCTACGACTGGCGTTGGAACATGGTAGGATATGGATACTAACGAGCGGGGACGTGATCAGGCTGCAACAAGTTCTACAATATCAAGAATAGCAAAGGCTGCTGGGCCTTTACTAGCGACAATAGCATCAATCTGGATAACTTCTAAAGTGTAATTCTGCCATAAAGTCGCATTGTACATGCTGCTGCCAGACCATAATCTCTTTATTGGCGTCGGCGCGCAAGTAAGCCTATCAAAATGTAAGGCGACAAAGACGACGAGTGAAGGCATTAAAAGCGCAAGACGGTATTATCCGCGGCTGCAAGAGGTTCTATGTGGTGAAAGGTGGCGATGGCTTCTGGACCATCGCTCATGATAATAGCATTGGCCTAAGCGATCCTGATGAGTGAAATCCTGCTATCGAGATAAACAGACTGCACAGGTCTGCAGCCGGAGTATAAGGTCTGTATTGGTATACAGAGTGTACTTTGAAGTCCATTTTCTTGCTTAGCCTTGGCAACGATAATGACGCGTCAGCTTACCAGGTTCTAGCATAGCTACGTTTACTGTTGCCTGTGTTTACTGTTGCCTACAGTACGTAATGGAATACATAAATGGAGGTTGTGACACCGAAATTAACATTAAAATAAACCAGAATAAAACCCACGCTTACCAAAATGAAATTCTTTACCTCAAAGGCCCCACCCAAGCTTCTCGAGCTGCCCAAGGAACTTCGCGACTCTATATACCTTCATCTCGACAATGGCGACATCAAGAACCTACGCGCAACATGCTCAGCCATTAACCGAGATGTACCTCTTCGCCCCACCCGCGTCTTCCTGTCAGCCAATTCTCTAAACATCAAAGTCTTTCGAGCAGTTGCAGACCACGATATCCTTCGTCACGGCGTCACCGAAATCGTTTGGGATGATGCTCACCTTAACACCCAGCCTGACTTTCATGAAGATCGGTTCCCTGGGCAGCAGCCTGGATGCTCCTCATGGTTTTGCTCTTCGTGGTTTCGCCCCTGGTGGTTCAAACGACTCTACGTGGATAATTGGTACGGCGACCACCGTTTGAAAGCTCCATTCCGAGTTGTGAGCTGGTATAGCCCGTGTATTTGCTACAAGAACCTCATTAAAGATCAGGAAGAGATAATCGCGTCTGATTTCGATATACAAACCTTCAAATATGGACTGCGCCGCTTTCCCTCGTTGAAACGCGTTACAATTACTCCCTCAACTCACGGAATTAAGCTCAACCCATTGTATAAAACGCCAATGATCAAGGCATTCCCGCCCGGTTTCTACTGCCCAATACCAAAAGCCTGGCCTGGTAGAACAGTCTCTAGTAATACAGAAGCTCTTCCGTGGGTTGACCAAGATGGACCTTTTAATCCGTATCAGGCGATGTACGGCTTCAACTGTACTGCCGAGTCATACAGAAGTAAATGGCGTGGATATCGAGCAGCTACTCGCGCCTTGGCTGAGGACGACCAGCATCATGTCACCGAACTCGTTATCGGTGGTAATGAAGTGCTCTCTGGTATCAATTGCCACATATTCGATCAAACTTGCGTCGAATACAATGACCTCGCCAACTTGCTTCAGCTGCCTGGCTTCAGCCATCTAAGCTTGGATCTTTTTACTGGAAACCTCGAGCAAGAGGACTGGGTTTCATATAAATCCGGACTGCTTCGTGCTGCCCTCGCGAAAGCAAAAGATCTCAGATATGTATGCATTCGTACAACTATTGAGGTTAGAGACGGGCAGCCCAGTTATTTTAACCTGGAAGACCTGGAAAACCTGGAAGATACGGACCTCTCCTTGTCGGCCATCTTTCCCTTCCATCAGTGGCCACGACTTGAACACTTTGGGCTTTCCGGGTTTATTGTCAACATGGAGGATCTGATTAGTGTTTTGGCCGCACTACCCGCTTCACTACGCTCCGTTGAGCTTAGCCACCTGGCCTTCAATAGAGAGGGAGACAACTACGAGAACTTGCTAGTTAGAATGCGGGACACCCTGGATTGGAGCTTCAGACCGGAACAACAACGGCCAAAGGTTCATATCATCGCTCCTGTAAACCTATTTCTTCCAAAGTATCAGTTCGTCGAGGTCGACGAGCTTGTATATTCATTTCTGTACGATGATGGAGAAAGTCCATTCGGAGGGGATGGAAGCATGATTCACCAAGGACGTGGGAGTATGATACGGCATATCTTTAACTCTGAGTTTATGGCGCCATACTAGGGAACAAGTTGATTGGCAGATGGTACTAAGAATAGTATCCCAGGTAAGCTTGAGATTAGTGAGGAAGAGTATGATTGGTTCTAGTATCTAAAAGGCTACAGTATATTGTAATCTTTCAATTTCCAACCTGAATAACAATCTTTCCAAAGTTCTTCCTGTCCCAATGATACTGATAAGCCTCTTTAACATCCTCAAAAGAAAATATCTTGCTCTCAACCACTGGCTTCATCTTGATCGAGTCAATAGCACGGTTCATGTCCTTAAACTGCACCTTGGATCCAACAAAGATACCATGCACAATACGCAGATGATTCAGGGCTTCCATCAACGCAGGTTGCTTGTCCGATGATGTGAGAAGCAAAATAATAGTGATGACACCGCCGAGCTTGATGCCCTTGAGTGACTGCGCAATACTGGCTGCCCCGCCAATCTCAAGAATATGGCCAAAGCCCAGACCCGACATTTGGATTACTCCACCAACGCCTCCTACATCGTTCCGAGCAGAGCTGCTCACCGCGATGTGTATGGCCCAACCTGCGTCGGCCTCTCTCGTTGCTGCCTCATCAGCGATGGCTTCTATTCGTTCTTCACATGGTGCTAGAGTGAGTGGTTGAATGGTTTCCAGCTGCTCCATTGGTACATCCCTAAGCGTTGTTGCTACCTTGTAGAGTGGTGACCAATTTGGCGTTCTGCCTTGGCATGTGACGTAGAAAAGAGGGGAATTTCGGATAACGCGTATGAGGGGAACTTAACACAATCATCATCAATAGTACCAGTTTCAACAACAAGGTCACCAAGACGACCTTTTGATCAATTCAATAGCCTGATTCAAGACCCTAATAGCATAAATTCTAACTCTATTGAACTATCTGTACCGGACAACACATAAATCCCTCGTCCGCCCAGCACCTTCAAACCCCACCAACACTACGGTCGCTCTATCCGTCGCATACTGTTCCAATTTAATAGGCTAAAAGTTCCGCAGGACCATATCTCTGATGACGCCGGACGCTGCCACGTCCACAATAGCATGCGATTAAGAAAGCCGCACCTCAAAGACAATCTCCCAACTCAGTTATGTCTTCTATGCAATCGTGCTTTCTGCGTCGACCACAAGGGGAAGCAGGAGGGCGTCTGAAAGATTAACCATGAGACCTACTACCGTAACCATCCGGGGGACCAGAAGTACTTATATCGAAGGTATGAGGATTGGAAGAAGGATCATGACCAGAAGATTCTTGATGAGGCGTCAGGGGATGATGGGGAGATGGTGGTTGGGAGAAAAGAAAACAGTAGGAAGGTGGAGGTGGAGGCAGGGAAGGACGAAGGCAGCAGGTTGGATAACGGGCAGGATTGACTGATACGGAAGATGCCTTTCTTCAACGGCCGGCCCAATTAGGCGAGAAGTGAGATCGGTCTCTTGGGAGTCAACGCTCGTGCGGCTTCGCCCCAGTTGGGTGTCTCGCGATAGTTGATGACGTGAGAAGCTCCCAGTTTCTTGAGAGCGTCAACTTTATCGTTTGAAGATGTAGTGGCGACAACGGTAGCTCCAGCAGCGACTGCAAATTGAGTAGCCGCGAGGCTCACACCACCTCTACTTTTGATAGGAACCCAGTCGCCAGCCTTAAAAGCCTTGGACTCGTGTCCATACAAAGCGTTCCAAGCTATCAGAGAGGCACATGTCAAGGTGCTGGCTTCAATTGCATTCAGGGACTGCGGTGCATGAACGAGACCATGTTCAGGGAAAACACTGTAATTGCGCAGTATTCCTTCAATGACACCTCCAAGGCCGCTTCCTACTCCTTCAGGGGTGATCTCGCCCTTCTGGTAAAGTTCGTTGGAGAGTGTGCATACTCTGTCGCCCTAGGAGACCTTGGTGACATTGGGGCCAACCACCACAGCAATTCCAGAGGAATAAGAAGCCAGTTAGGCTGATAGACGAAAAGCGCTTTAGCCATCTTGTACTGTCTGCATAACTCACAGATATCCAGCCCTGCTATTCAGTGCGTACATAACATAATATTTGACACAGTTCACACTGAGGGCGAGATTTTCCGCAGCAGAGGTTGGAGCAATACTAGCCGGCCCTGTTTTCTTGGCATATGCTGTTTGCAGGGTGCTGATATTCGAATATATCGACTATATGCAGATGGCCTTGAGAGTGAGCGCTTGAAGGAGCTTCGATCTACTCTTGAGGCATTTAGCACTCGTCGGAAACTCGGAGGTAAGACTCTATACCTTGGTTATAACAGACGGTTTCTATTCAATAGAGTGTTTTATCCGGGTGTTGAATAGTAGGAGAAATAAGGTAGAGTAAGAGTAATTGGGGACTTATTGAGTGTTTTAAGAGGTTAATATCCTTCTCCTTTGTATTTGTCATTCTATTGAGATATAAGTACCTTAACGTGCTCCTCTATATCCTTCGGCAGCACAAGACAGTACTCCCTAGCGTAGCCATAGCAGAATTCCACAAGGCCAGGACATGCATGTCGACAACCAACATACGACCTGCCCTTGTATTCTAGAGCTTCTAGCTCATAGAAGTAGGCCTCGTTGATTTCAAAGAATTGGTGCACTACTGCTTCCGTAGGCTTCTGGTTGTTTTTAAAGAAGACCGAGACAACGCATATCTTAAGCACTGCTGCGCCACCCTTTGTCTGTACGACCTTGCTCCTAAGGCCCGGCTTCTTTTCTGGCTTAGTAGACTCGTGGGGCACACTCTTCACTGGCTCAGATGCAAGACATCCATTGTCCTTGGAGGCTGGAGCCCCGATGAGTTGAAGGTCGTACAGCTCCAACAGCTGAGCAAAGCGTTCCATGATGATAATAACAGGAAGGCGCTGCTTTCGTATCGTTTCTGTGACATCTTCCTGGTGCAGCCTCATTTGTTCCTGAGCCTCGTCTTTCTCCACAGAAGCAATACCTTTCTCGGTGTAGAACTTTTGTTGCAGATAGGCGATGAGCACGGCAACAGAGCGTGAGCGACCCGATTTACAGTGAATCAGGATATTCCTTCCCTCGATAGTATGCTTCTTGATGAAAGCATTAGTCTCATCGAAACAGGCGATCAGGTTTGAGTTGGCGTTGTCCTCAAGCGGAATGACCAGTGGGTACTTGACGACGCTGCGGCTTGTGAAGAACCGTTGTAGGCCAGATGTGCTGTCGTTCTTGTCCCATGCTAGTGAGTCCTTGGGATGAATTGAAATGACCGCCTGGATATTATTCCTTTCAAGGATCGTCTCGTTGAGTGCATGGTTCATGCCCCCGATGAAGATACTCCCAGGTCCCGTTAAATCTGGGTGAACGATACACGTCATGTCTGTCATATCGTTCCGTGTCCATTCTCGGATTTCGTGCCAGAACTGATGGTGTAGAAAGTCTAGCTTGTCATTGGACATAAGGTTGTCGAGCGCTTTATACGATGTCGGCTCGTAAGAGGGGTTATTGGCAAATAGCTCGCTCCACTCCGTTGATGGGTTGTTGTGCATCGTAGTCGCTGATGAATACCAGAGGTAATGTAAATCAAAATTGAAAGAGGGTATGTACCAGAGAGAAGGAAGCACACCTAGAGTTTGGAAGATTGGTTGCAAGGGTAAATCTGACTGTGACTCAGAGAACTATATGCATGGCCATCAAAGTAAGAGCGGGTTAACATGCTACATGCTGATTGGCCTAAAAGTTATATAGCCACGTGGAGTTTTTCTAGCACTTGAACGAAGCGTTTGGTATTTCCTTTTATGCTCTGATCTTTATATAGCTGTTAGCAGGCCAAAAAGAAGACTTTGAGACTAATAGCTATAACATGTTATTTTCGGGATAAACTTACGTTGAGATATACTGACTTATACTAGCTTATGCAAAGCATCCAAACATCGCCCCCCTCGTCCAAAGCAATCAGCACAAATATCAAAATCACCACCATTACACATTCCACAATGATAAGCCGTCTCATCAAATATAATCAAACAACATATATCGCAGAACAACCTTCCATGCCTGTCTTCTCTTTTCTTCTCGTGAGCCTGTTGATCTTCTGTTCCTGTTATTAAAGTCAAGATCTCCGAATGCCCTCGCTGCGTCGCCCACCACTCGACAGTCCGTCCCAGATCATCCTTAGAATTCGTGTCGACGAGCTTCGTCGCAAGTAACATTCTGACGATCTCGATGTTGCCTTGTCTCGCGGCCAGAGATAAAGGTGTCGAGCCCCAGTGGTCGCGAGCGTCTAGCATCAACTTAGTGTTTGGAAGTCGGGATAGTATCAAGCTGACTACATCCAGATGCCCTCCTACGCACGCGTAGTGCATAGACATGCGGTGACAATTATCAATCCACGCCAAATAGGCATAGTCTTTCCCAGAAAGCACATCTACCACGGACGAGCTTCCATATTCTGCAGCGTATGAAAGTGCAGTTCGACCAGTCGTATCCTTGGCGGTCGCGTCTGCGCCAGCATTGAGCAGCACTTTGACAACTAGCAGTCTCCCTTCCCTAGCAGCAAAGTGGAGAGGTGTATATGGCTTTTTGTTGATAGATTGAATTGGCTGAAAGAGTGTTTCGACAGCTTCTAGGTGATTATCGTGTATGGCAGCTTCGAGTGCTGCATAGCCGCCTTTACCTCCATCAGCATCATCTCGTAGCAAAAGCTCGACTATATCGCGCCGGCCATTGACCGCAGCTTTGTAGAGTGGGGTTGCGGGATCTTTTGAAACCTCTGTGATATCAGCGCCTCTCCTCAGGAGGACTTTGGCAACAGCGTAGTTCCCTCGAGCAAACGCCAGGTATAGCGGTGTATAGCCGTTCCTTGCCTTGGCAGAGAGATCAGCCCCTCTATTAATAATTTGACGGGCTAGATCGACGTTTCCTTGCTCTGCAACGATATGAAGCGGCGACTGGCCGGAATTATCAGTCAAGGTAACACTCGCACCTCGAGCAAGAAGAACTTGAGCAATGTCGATATTTCCCCATGCCAAAGCCAGAGAAAGAGGCGTTACCCCACTGCCTACCACTGGATCAAGTTCAGCACCATTGTCGATGAGTAGTTCAGCAAGTGTTTTGCTTTGAGAGAAGCAAAGAAAATGCAACGCTGCTGCATTCGAGTTGGAGCGTATTTTGAGAACCTGTTTGCTCTTGCGTATCTGATCCGCCACAACTTCTTCCAAGCCAAGACTTATCGCAATGTGGAACGGATGCACTTTCCTAGCTCTTCTATTGGGGAGATCGAAAAGCTTCAAGCCATGCCAATCTGCCCACGCTTCGAAATTCCTTGTTTGGCCCTCAAATAGATCATTTATAGCACCGCGTAGCTCTGCGTCGGGTGCTTTGGCGCGTTTGTAGTGTATTGGCCACGACTCCGCGGCGTATGAGAGTAGCCGTGTTGCCGATCTGTCGGCTTGCCAGTTCTCCCAAGCGCCTGGCAAGCTAATGTAGCGTAAACAAGACTTTGCAAGAGCCATGTCCCCAAACACTTGATTCGATGCGCGGAGATTTTCGTTGGATATAAGAGAGGAGGAGGGGAAGAGGCTGATTGAAAGAAGATACTCTTTGACAGAAAAGTGAGTCAGATGGACTTCTTGCAATCCCACAGAATCTTCATCGATATCAGACTGTCGCTCGTCTCGCGTGGAATCACTGCCTGTTTCTCTCTCGTTCTTGGAAGGATGCCGCATTTCGATTAACGAGCCACAAAGACTCAAAATCATGCTCTCAACATAGTCGTCATCAAACTCGTCCGGCATCTCGTCAACGGGTAACTCCTCGCAATCATCCGTAATAAGCACCGCCTCGCTGATCTCGAACACGTTCAAGGGTTTGGTGGCAAAGACGATCCATCGCAACAAGCACAGAGCTCGTTCCCTATCTGTAACTCCCATCGAATTTATCCTCCTCCACTCACGATCATACAGACTATCAAGTCCAGATGGCGTGTTGTCGATTTCTCTCTCAAGTTGTTTCCTGTTTCTACCCTTGCGCAAGAATCTTTCTTGCAGCTTGATCCATTGGAACTGGCCCTCACAGCGGTCCTTCATCTTATTAGCTATAAAAAGCCTTGTCGGTTCATCTTTGTTCGATAATCTTGTGCTGACTATGTGGGAGGAGTAGGCCATCAGGTCGGTGGCTACGTCTTGTGTTGTAATATCGTACTCGCTGTAATTTGGAAACAATGAAAGTCCCTGCTGGATGACGTGATTCCCGCGACTTGTGATCAGAAGCCTTGTTTTTGTCTCCGAAACAGCCTTCCTCAGTGCATCCAGAAAACGCGGAATAGATTCCATATCGGTCTTTGTCATGCTTGTATACTCATCCAGACCATCAAGAATAAGAGTACAGCCTGGAATCTCCATCAACAGCCTCCCAAACAATGCAAGAATGTGTGCTTGCGTAGCTTTCTGTTCATGCTGCGAGACACGACTCGCTCTCACAATATCATAGGCAGCCTTGCTTCGCATCAAGAGTGTCGTTGACCACGATCGTATAATCGAAAAGGGATCGTCGCGGCCCTCAAACTTCGAAGACAGGAATAGGGACGCTACAGGACTCGTTGTTGTGGCTTCGATTTCTTCAACTATTTTGCCGCAGAGGATAGTTTTCCCAAACCCTGCTGGGCCTCTGATCCAGAGCACCTTGCTCGAACTCGACGGCGCGCGCCATTGTTGGAACTCTTCACGTTGTAAGATCCACTCGCAGGTTTTGTCGAGACGTTTATCCCGGGAATCATCGTAAATATCGTTTGGTAAAGGGCTGCCGAGCCATGTACGCAAGTCCCGAATCTCCTCAGCTATAGCATTCTTCAGTATAGCAAAAGAACGAAGGGAGGGGTGACTTGCCTTTCAACTGTTCTTCTATCTTGCTCAGTAGCTCGCGCATCTCATCGGCGTAAGACCCATCGACTGTTAGCTGGTTCTGTTCATCAGATGAAACATTTGTCGGAGGAATGACACTGTAGAGGTCTGCAATGAGACTTGCCAACATTTGCACTTGATTCGTCTGCTTCAACTTTCCACGCAACGCCCAAGCAGTCTTTTCCCATCTTGAAATCTTGTCCGGGCCTTGATTGCGTATTGTCAAGTCGAGAGTCCTGTTGGTAACATTGTCAGATGTTTGCAGGAACTCGTCAATACTGCCAAGGAGACGCTGAACCACCACAAAGGTGCGCGGGTCGTCAAGGTCTGGATGATGGGCCTTGGACAGCTTCCCCCGGTTGATACCAACTCCTTCGCCCCATCGCTCAAATAAATGGATCGTAGCACTGAGCTGGGCGTCGAGCTGCCGTGAGTCGCGGCCGGCTGTCTTGTATGAGTCGAGCTTTTGTAGAGCGTCCAGACACGTGCTGAAGAGGCCTGCGAGGCCGACAGCGCCTACGGCCAATCCTACTGGTTCCATCGCAGCTTACTGCTGCAGAAGTGAGGTATGATTTCACAGAATAATGCTGCATAAGTCAAAACCTAACGAGCATCGTTGTTTGTCTTCTGTAAGAAATGAGGCTGAAGGTCTGAAAGGGTAAAAGGCGGGGTTAATGCTGGTAGAATATTAGCTCACCTACATTGTTTATAAGCTGGACCTGCGCCTAACCTTTTGTTTAAACAGATCTAAACAGTAAGTGCTAAGTAAGTATAAGGTCAATATATAAGTATTATAATAGAATACTACTACTTATTTACCTTTAATTACTTAAACCTTAAAGTGATACTATTATAAGCTCTCATTAATAACTTAACTGAACAATCTATAATTACTAGTATTAACTAATTTTATTTCTTTATAAATTATACTCTTTTACCTTTCTGGTAAGGAATTCTACAGACTTTCTGACTCCAGCTTGGGCATATACTGATTGACATTAAGAGCTCCTGAAGTCCCGCTATTAGCGGAGGCCGGGCTTACTAGAACGCTGCGTGATAAATTGACAGCAAGTGCTGCGATGCTAGAGATAGACGGTTCAAGGTTAGCTCCCATAACACGAACTTTCGCACTGGACCACTGGCCCAACCCCGTCTCCAGAGCTTCTTCCAGTAAGATTAGGATGGACTAGGAAGTTACTCAGGCGGTGTAACAGCCAGCGCCATCGACTTGATGTCAGGCTAGGAGAGACTGGCCGGTGCAGAGCAAAACAAAGTGGTTTAGAACTTATAAAAGTATTGATAATATAAATATATGGAAGTGTTAAGAAGCTATATAGACTGTAAAAGTAACACAATTATAATAATAAGGGACTGGTGGAAAAGGGTGAACAGTCGCCAGGATGAGGGTATCATAATATAGTTATAAGATATTGTGATACTGATCGTTCCCATCACGGTGCTTCGTAGAATCCAGGGGGGCTTCTAGGACTCTCTGGAAAAACGGCGGTAGGCTCAGCGGGTAGCTCACTCTTCGGTCTCTCAGAGTTAGGCTGTTCTTGGATGGAATTTCCAGGAATATCTCTCATTGTCGCATCATCTTTCCTTCTCGCCCGTCTTCTCCAAATCATCCATCCAATACCCCCCAGAATCAATATGCTTCCGATTGTGGCACCGACTGCTACACCTGCGATACCCCCTCGCGATAACCCAGGTTTCGAACTAGACCCTAATATAGCATTTGTTTCTTCGCTTGAGTCGGTATCCGTCGTGCTTGTAGTGGTCTCCGTGGTGAGAGTCGTCGATGCTATGGATACAGTAATGGTTTTTGTCTCTTCGGGCTTTGGCGCGCTGACGTTTACGTATTGAGATTGCGCTAGTGTCCCGCCTGATTCGCCGTCCCTAATCAAAAACGTATAAATGCAATCCTCCCTGTTCTCGGTCACGTTGTTGATATCGTACTGAGCCTTCCAATTAGTATCCGATTCAGGGTCGCCTGTGCAGCTAAATCAGCAAAAGAATAAAGATAAGGGGTAAGTTCTTCCTACTTTGGACCAGAAACCACCTAACCTTTCTGTCTTCCATAACTTGGCCAGTAAAAAGGTCAACCTTTTTTATGTTCGTGTCAAATAGGATCGGGATGGTTTGTCCATCGTCATAGCGCTTGTTGTTCATCATGTCCTGGTAGTCTTCTTGATCTGGGTCCAACTCTTGGGGCCGTCTAAACTTGGTGAAACATGACACCCAGCTTGCGAATAGACAAAAGATTAAGCCAAGCTTCACAGGAGAAAACATTGTATGAGGAAATATTTGTCCAGTTTGGCCAAACACAATTTCTGATACCGTATCGCCTATTCTCCAGGCTTGGCTTCAATTATGATCAGACTCGGGATTCTAGGATGGACACGTATGAGAGGGGAAGTTGTTACTTCTGAACGAGGAGTGGATGCCAACGATATATGTACTCGATCCTCCGGGTATCCGAGCCAACCTCGTCATAGATAACCAAAGGATTTAGGACTACATACCCCAGTCGTTATGCAGCAGCAGTCCATATGAAGTCTAGTTGCGGCCCAAGCTGCAAATGATCATGCCGGGGTTGTGAGGTTGCGATCCATGTTCCTTCTCCAGACGAGGGTCAACCAACACGTTGTTAAACTTCCCCACGAGCAAGAATGGCGACGAAAAATGCACAGATTAGCTTGTTGACAAGTGATCAACGTTTTAGTTTCAATCTTCATCTTTAAGTCATCCATGATAATAGTTCATCCAACCTCAGCTACCTGTCTGATCAGTCAAAGCGCTTCCTGATTTGCTTGGCTGCATACAGAAGTGGGACAACACACAACCAACAGCAACACAACCAACAGAGCGTTGCATTCGTGGAATCAACAGACCAGGCTGCGCAATTATGAGCCCGGGTGCATTGCCTGATGTGGGAGGTGGTTGAAAGAAAGCTGAAAAAGCAAAACCAGGTCTTGGTAAGTCCCTGCTTTGATGAAGATGCCCCATTGGGAAATACACAGCTGAGAGAATCAACATATCTTCAAGCTCCTTTTTAAGACGGAATTAAGTCAAGAACAGACTTCCCTATAATTCAATAATATAGAGTTTCTCTGCATGCTATGTGTACGTTATGTTAACAATTTAACATCATTTAAAACCTGAAGCAACATCATCATAAGCCTTCCTCAACACCCCAACCAACTCATCCATCTCCCCCTCCGAAATCGTCAAAGGCGGCGAAACAATAACATGATCCCCCGAGCTTCCATCAGCAGTTCCCGTACCTGGATAAACAGCCACCCCGAGCTCAAAGGCCCTCTCCTGCACCTTGACTCCAAACCGAATCTTGCTATCAAACGGCTCCTTCGTTTTCTTGTCTCGCACGAATTCGATGCCCCAGAACAGTCCTCGTCCGCGGATGTTTCCTACATACTCTAGATCTTGGAATGTTGAGACCAAGAGTTTGTGAAGACGCTGACCGAGGCTAGCGCATCGAGATACGAGATTGTCTCTGCGGATTATCTTTTGGATTGCAAGCGCGGCGGCACAGCTTACTGGGTGGGCTTGATAGGTGTGCCCGTGGTTGAAACTTGCTGTTCCTTTCTTCAGCGTCGAGATGATATCCTTGTGCACGAGTGTTGCAGCGATAGGAACGTAGCCTCCGCCTAGACCTTTACCTGTCGTGACGATATCAGGATGCACATCGCCATCCTGCTCAAAGGCGAAGAACGTGCCACATCGCCCAACTCCGCACATAACTTCGTCAAGAATCAGAAGAATCCCATATTTCTTGCATACCTTGGAAACACCAGCGAAGTATCCCGCTGGAGGCGTAATGCAGCCCGCCGTCGCACCACCAACCGTCTCCGCAATGAATGCGATGATCTTTTCAGGTCCGACAGATTTGAACTCTGCTTCAAGTTCGTCGACCAGTCTTTGAGAGTACTCCTCTTCTGATTCGCCATCTTTTTTGGTCCTGTACTCATACGCTGGACTAACGTAGCTAACGTTATCCAACAAAATAGCATTTTCGTACGGCGCTCTTCTCGCGACGTTACTACTCACGCTCATAGCGCCAATAGTATTCCCATGATAAGCCTGCCTTCTCGAAACGAACCTCGTCCTTTCAGGCTGTCCATTCTCAACATGGAACTGCCTCGCAAGTTTCATCGCCGAATCCATAGCTTCACTGCCTGAACCGACGAGATAAGCCCTCGTTAGACCAAACGGTTCATTTTCAAGAAGATAGTTTGCGAGATCTTCTGCGCTGGATGTCGTGTAAGTCATTGTGTGGACGTATGACACTTGAGAGGCTTGCGCGACCATGGCGTCGCGGACTTCGGTGTTTCCGTGGCCGATAATTGCTACTGCTGCGCCAGCGCATCCGTCGAGGATTTTGCGGCCGGTGGAGAGGGTGAGATAGGAGCCAGAGGCGGATGTGACGGTTTCTGGGGGGGTGATTAGAGAGCGGTGCATGAGGTGAGGCTCTGGGGCCGATGAGTTGAGGTCGCCCATTGTGAAGTGGTGTTCGAGATGGAAATTGGTCTTCAAAGACGTTTGTACTTGAAACAAAGTGAGACGTTTGGGGTGAAGAAGTTGAGATGAGAGTTGTATCGAAGTTGAGGGTGGAGTAACTTATAGAAGCCACTCGGGTTAGAACATCCGATTCGGGTTTGCAGCTTCGGGTTACATACACCGACTCGGCCAATGGAACTCTGCCCTCATATCATCAACTCCTAGCTTATCTACCAATCTAACTTAAATTCTGATCAATACTAGTAGAAAGCAAATGCGGATCATCGCAAAAAGATAAAAGCCTCCACCAATCCTCATCCACAAACTCACTCTCACCCGTCCCCTCATCCGTCAATCCTACAGCTTGCACTTCCGCACCCTCATCTTCCCCAGCAACTAACTGATGCAATTTCGAAACATCATCCCTAGCACCCCTTATAGAAACAGGATCAAACGTCTGTCTCGGCATGCCCTGCAACGGCGCAAGATGAATACTATCCTCCAGCTCAGGATAATCATACCTCGAGCTCTTAACCCTCCTCTCTTTCATGATACTCTTCGCCGTATCAAGAACTTCAATCCACTCCTTCGCTAACCCCCACACCTTTTCGATTCTTACAAGAACACTCATCGTTCTTTCTGCCTGTACATCCGCTTCTTGTACCTGGGATTCTGTGAATTGCATAAAGTTCGGAAACGCGCCGCCGTATATACTCCATAGTGTAGACGAAAAGGCGCAGAGCCCGGAGAAGGGCGTGCGGAGTGGACAGTTGACGTGTTCAAGATCTGTGAGTAGAGAGGATATTTGAGTTGCTGCGTCGTATAGCTCTGAGACGTTTTGAAGCCAGAATTCGTCTGGGCCTCGGGCTTTTAGGAGCGGTGGTTCGATTGGACCGCGAGGCTTGACTTCATCGACTGGACTGAAAGGGATATACTCTCGACAGAGAAAAAGCAGACTATACGGTCAGTATTACTCATGGACGTGGGAACATGCTTACCTGATGTAGTAAACCAAATTAATATAGCCAAACCTCTCAGCTTGTCCACGCTGAGCATGTACCGATACTTTTGTCCCAGGATACTTCATAAGCCCATCCTGTGAATCTCTCCACTTGAACAAGTCCCTCTTCATACCATGCCAATAAGAAGTTTCGTTGAACGGACATTGTTCTGGTTCTGTCATACCAGGACGTCTTCTTCCGCCCTCTGAAATCCATGTATGAATCCTCGACCAGATTCTCAAGCCTTGGATGAGAAGAATTAGATGATCATCTGGTCCATACATCCGAATGGTATTGTCTAATGCGGACGGCTGAGAAGGTTGGCCGAAGAGAAATTGCGTATCGTTGACAGGAAGACTAAAATGCATCTCCTCATCAGGAAACATCGCCTGTCGTCTCTTCCCACAACTTAGTAGTCTATCCATCTTGAAACACGTCCACAACGTTCTCTTCTCAAGCTCCGATAGAGTTTCTCGTTTACCACAACTTGCAAATCCAGTACTCAATAACCCCTGCGCCATCCTCGTCGCCATACCACAGTGCATCCACGCATTAAAGCCATCTCCATCGCCCCAATTGCATAGCGATAGGATGAGGAATGTTTGTATGAGGGATAAGTTCGGGCCACTGGTTACTCTCCTCTGCGCCTCACTTGCTATGAAGAGTATGTTTCGAGTATTTGTCTCTGCAGAATAAATGTCGTTGTAGCGATGCGATACTGTCAAAATTGCCAGGAGACGCAGTTTCTGTACAACGCTGAGTTGGTCTTGTTGATACTCTAGATCATCAGGATGAAGAAATCCAAATTCAGGAAATTGTGCTCTGAATAGGTTAATAGCACTAATCACCTGCGCCCGTGGCGTCTGGTCAAAGACTGTGTTGACATCTTGCCAACCATTCTCTATAGTCGTGACACTTAATCGTTGTCTCTTTGAAGGACGCGGTGTAGTTTGTCCGAGAACTGGACCGCTTAGAGTACATGTTTCTGTATTACCGCTCTTAACGCAGCCTGCGCATGGTGGTTGGTCGTCATGTCTACATTTGACCTTCGATTTCCTAAATAGTCAGACAGATAAAGACAATGCTTAGTGAATTAATTACCTGCATCTATAAACTCATCAGTATTTTCTCTTCTAGCGTGGATCTGATACGATACCTCTCACAAGCAATTGTTGTCCTCATCGCGTTTATGATGTTGAGGGGTTTCGGGTTTGGATGGTGAAAGCCGATTCGGGTCTAGAAAAAGTGCCCGCACTTACACGCACCTTCAATCAGCGAGCAAGAACGAGCGCGAAGGAATATAACCTGATTTCACGAACAAACTTACATAATCAGGGCTTATGGTCTAGGGGTATGATTTTCCCTTCGCATCTTTAATCTGATGAGTTCAGAGGATCGAGCTTGGGAAAGGTCCGGGGTTCAATTCCCCGTGAGTCCATGATTTTTGCCTGTTGAGTCTTTTTGGGTGCAATGAATGAGCGCAAGGTCAAGCTTTAAGCGATGGGATTAGACTGCTGCTTTCCGTCGAGTATCGCAGTCAATGGATGCTTTCTCAAACACTACTGCCGAGCATTCGCAATCTCCAAGAATTGTCACTGCAAGTCCCCTTGAACAATATAAACAGAGTCGGTTCCATCCAACAAATGATACCTGTTTCATTCTCGAGGAGTGGTAGACACTACAGAGATATATAACTCCCGCTGCAGGGCATGTTATGTTAGATCCAGGGCATCCCGGCGCGTTGTGTCCTTATGCCAAAGGTATGGACAGGGCGCTCGCACGAATTGTACGAAACCTCGAGTCAATTGACATGAGATTCACTCAATGGGGAATTTCTGAATGAGATTAAATGTTGGTCGTAACTTCAGAGGAGCGTGCGAATGTCTTCTGCTTCTGTGCCAATCGGCGTCAGTTAGTGTAAGCCGGTCCTGCATCACGGTCAGCGCGCCTCCACCATTATACAGCTTCAATTCGTGGCGACACTCATCAAGCCAATTCGAGTTGACAACTTGAGCTTAGATGTTCCGCGTAGATCGACTCGGTAGATAACAAGCAAAAACCCAGTAACTACTCAAGCACAGGTCATCCCAGATCTAAACGCGCAATCAGATCTAAGCTCAGACAACAGACCAACTCGGTAAGATCTCAGGTCCACCGTCGATTAAGATAAGCGCAAAGTTGCTGGTCTCGAAGGGACAAGGTAAGTTCTAGCCTTACAGGGTGTGTAAGTGTTCTCTGTAGCGTCTCTCAGTAGCTCTTGGGTGCCTGCCATCGCAGTCCTTCTCGAATGTCAACTATCGAGACTAATGAATCATCACGCCCAAGCTAGACAAAAGTATATGCAACTTAATCAATTAGGTATATATGTTTCATGACTCTATATCAATTAATTATAACCCCATACTCATTATCCGTGTATTTTCCTCTTCTCATTACCTCCCCAATGCTTACCCAACTCAACTCAATCACTTCGAAGGCGACTTGACCAACTTTTTCAACTCCTTGCTCACGCTCGGGATTTCACCATCCCTGTCCAAACTCATACTCTGTCTTTCCTTCTCTTCCTTTTCCTCCTTCTTGCGTTCCTTTTCTTCCTTCTCTCGCTCCTCCTTCTCTTCTTCTTGCTTCTTCTTCTCCATGTGCTTGATAGCGTCTTGTGTGAGTTCTTGTCTGTCCAACAACTCCCACACGTCCTTCTTGCGCGTCTTGCGATCGCCGCGACTGATTAAAAGACCGGCTGTGACGTTGCATGTGATACTGACGCAGAGAATTACGGTTGTGATGGCGAAGGGTCGGGTGTGGTAGTCAATTCCCCATGTGCATGCACCTAGAGAAATTTGCAGACAAGAATGACAATCGAGGAGGATGACGATGGCGATGAGGTAGGATTGTGGAAAGGCAAAGTGGGTGAATGTTTCGTGCGGCTTGTAGAAACTGTGCGATTTGGCCATCTTCTTTTGATGGTGCTGCAGTTTCTTAAACTGTGCAAAGGTAAGAGCTGGCTGATCGGATTCAGGACCATTCGTCTTGGCGTGTTCGAGATCGATGTCTTCAGGGCTTTCGGGTTGGGGTTCGGGAACTTGTTGTTCAGTGGCGAGCGTACCGTCTCGTTCGGGATTGTAGTTCTGCGCATCGAGAAGAACACGAGCTTGATGACCCGTCAAATGCGAATCCTCGATATTTGTCGCAACTCCTTTAGGAACACGCTTCTTCTGCAGTCGGTTTCGAGGCTTTTTACCCTCCTCGGCTCTCTTGATCAAGCGCGAGAGACGCCAGATGAAGAACATGTGGTACGTATCGACCGCGCGGAAAGGAGCAAGACCATCACCCATGATGGCAAACAGGGCGACTAGAACACTGTCGATGATGTGGACAAGGTAGGATTGCTTATCGCCGACATAGATCCAGCCGATGAGGAAGAGAACCCAGGCCAGACCGAAGAGCGTGATAAGAGTGGCGTAAAGGGTGACGAGGAAGCCCAGCGGTCGACGGACATATTGTCCAAAACCCTTCATGCGACGCTTGAATCGGGCGCGGCGAGAGTGCAGCATGTGTCGCACATGATCATCCAGCTCAGCCTTCTCCTCGGGTGTCCATCCCTCAAGAGTCGTTCCGTGCGGAAGAGCAGCGTAGTGCGAATCGGTAAGACGAGAAGTAATAGTGCTGCTTCGTTGCATAGGGGGGGCGTCTTCGTTAATTGTTTCGGGGATGGCGGGTTCTTGGGCATGATCTTCTTGGGCTGCTTCGCGACGACGTTCTTCGGCGGCGGCACCGCGGGCCCATTCGGCTTGAGGGTCGTGGCGGGAGAGAGCGTATGTTGGTCGACGGTTGACCCATTTTCCGAGATCGGGAACGAAGAGGGAGTTTTGGACGTTTGTTAGGGTCGAGAGGGTTTGGACTTCGGGATCTGGAGGATGTTAGTTGTGATTTAGAGTCGAAGGGTGGCGACTTACCAATGACATCGAGCCAGTCCACCAGGCTTTGGTCGTATTCATCGTCTCGGTTAGGGTCGCCATCACGGTTGCGCATAGGAACAGCCATGGTATCATTATCAGCTTGTCGTCGATGATTTCCCGGCCAAAGGAAGCGACTCGCTCGTCTGAATCTCCCTTGTTTCGGCCGTATCGCATCATCAGGAAGTGATGCCGTCGGCGACATGCCACGATCATCATCACTGATTCCCAGTTCCGCCATACTAGGTCGTCCACCTTCCTCGGTCAATCTCGGCATCGCGGCCTGTGGAACTCTCCGCGAATGCCTCGCTAGCGCAGGCCCATCATGCGTCCTCGCCCTCTCGGGCTGCGACACACTCCGCGGTCTCCCATCATCGCTGAACCCATCAAAACTATAGTTGGAGTAGACAGACCCGTTGGAGCTGCGACGGATGCGAATGCTGGGTTGACGCGCCTGATCGACGGGTGGTCTGCGTCTCGCTGGTGGCGGGTTTTGCTGGTTGTAGGCCGTGTTTATACTCGTGGGATCTTGATAGGAAGGAAATGCGGAAAGCGATGCTTGCGATGGATTCTGCGATGGGTAGCGAGATAGTGAGGTTTGAGATGGCGCTTGGCTGATGGGGTTGAAGTAGTCGGATGCTGTTTCGTCGATGGGTCCGGGACTGACGGGTCGGGAGGGACTTGTCGAGCGGTAGTTTTCACCTGCTACGTGAACATGGCGGCCCGAAGGCTGAAATCTGTTGTTGGAAGCCATGCCCAGAAAAAATGCATGGCAGGAGGGAAACGAGGAGGAGGAGTGGAAAAAAAAAAAAAAAGTTGAGGTGATTGTGTTTTGGTATATTTCCCTAGCCGTTACTGGTACCCTGCCTGAAGAGCAAAAACCTGTAAGAAAGGCAGAGTTCAATGCAACTGGAATTAGTCAGTCGTCACTTTGAGACACACTTTGGGCCTAGTCCCAGGTCCGATCGCCCTTTCCTTGGATCACGTCTAACCAAGATGCTACTAGAGGGTCGGCCATCTACGTAGTGAGGTCGATCAGAACCCGCTTTACCTACGTCACTTTATGGCGTCGCGCAATCTCCAGACCCACCATCAGCAATCAAAACAGCAGTGTAAACAATTTGATGCCGGTATATCCGCTTATTATTTAGTGAATGTCCGCTTATAATTTAGTGAATGAGATGCTATTTGTCTGCCCGCAATCACTAACTGACTGTCAGCAATCTCTCATCTTTTACTAACCCCCATAAAATGACGGATATAATTACGGAGCACATCCTCCTTCCAACCAAAACCCGAGAGTGTCTCCCCAGCCGCATCCACTAGTCATTCAAAACGCCACAGTAATTACATCACAACCCGTTTCACCTTTCTGCGCTGGCTAATTCACCCAGCTTGGCGTATATCGTCTTGCACAATGTCCTTCTTGGCAAGACCCCTGAAGTGCTAAATCAAGATTTTATCTTGAATTTAAGCTTAACTTTCCAACGTCAGTGCAGACTGCACAGAGATGGAGATGAAGTTGTCTCACCCAAGGTCACCGTTGTCCACTGAGCCTCAAGAGGATTGTTTTTTGGAGTGTTTGCTTTTTGGGCAGCGCATGTTTATGCGATTGTAATATTGAATATGTTTATGTAGATCTGGCCAGTCTTTGTTTACTTGATCAATTGTGTTTGCACTCAAATACTAATTTAGCTGAATGATGTATCACGTCAATGTCTCACGTCCATAATTGGGATTGACAACACGAACCAATGGGCTATTGACTGTATCGCTCTGTTTGATCATGTGGACTCTTGAATCAAGATAAAGCGCAACTTGATCTGCAAACTATTTCACGACCCGCAACTTTAGCATTGAATCTCGATCTTGACTTTTCAGCGCGTCGCAAGAAAACAGCTAGAAAACATAGACGCTGTTCTGACACTGGTGTGTAACGAATTAAAACATCGGGCTTATGGTCTAGGGGTATGATTTTCCCTTCGCATCTATAAAACGACGCTTGGGAAAGGTCCGGGGTTCAATTCCCCGTGAGTCCATTTCTTTTGCTTTTTTTTTGCATGATGTGTGCAATTGTATCTTATGCTAAGTGAATCAGTTCTATTCACGTGGCATTTACCAGGGAATCATGGTGCGAAATCTGTTAGTATGTACTGGCGCCTTGAGATTAACATTTTGCGTAGGATTGACAAAGTTACTTTTGCTGTTTGATGTTTTGGACGATCACATCTCATAAACCCAGTCATGAGGTAACCATAAACTTAAAACAACAGGAAACTACCAGAATAGGATGTATTTACTTTTGTCTAGTAGACATCTGTTTGGCCAGGCATTTGACGGTGCGCCATGTGTAGAGCCGTGGCATCAAATGATCTCACTGCTGTCAACTACCCTGGAGTCTCACCCAACTGCCACCAAACACAGTCACCAACACGCAACTCTTCTCAAGTACAAGATCCCGATACTGAAAGCAAGGCAAGGGGAAAGAAAAAAAGATCTTGTGTAAGCATTGGAGTCATAATGCTTGAAATGTGTAATTCATGATGGAACGTCATCTCGATGGTACAATCATTCCTAGTGGGATGAAAGCAAACTGAAGCATGACGCTATAGTCATTGAACAATCGCTCGCCGAAGGGTTTACACGACTTAATCCGACACCCTTAACATATGTTAAGTTGAACTCAATTTAAGATGCCGCTCATCACTCTGTTCATAAATGACACTCGGCCTTGCCCAACAGCTATCGTCAACGTAGACGATGTGCGATGTGTATAGTCGGGGCATGCAAGACATCTCCATGTTGTAACTCACCTACCCTAGAGCTTCATCATGCTTCATCCAGGACAATCCATCAATGCCAATACTCAAGGTGCGCATTCTCAGCCACCATCAGCGATACTGATTTAAGGTTGACCCCTCCAGGCTGGTCGAAGCACAGGCTCATCTCAGTTGAAGTTGCCCGCATCCACTGAACTCTAGCTATCGTGAAGACCTACAAAGGCTGCTGTGCTGAATGAGCCTTCTTGCTATGCATCATCTCCTTGTCAGGACCCTTTTACTGTGAAGCTTCTTACTAGGTATCTTCCTCCTGTTGGGTCTCCTTTTACTACGGGCACCGGAGAAGAGAGGTCATCGTGGTCTTGTCGCATGAAATGCATCTCCCTTGTGGGTTATACAGGACCACTTAAGCAGCCAAGTCATTGAACAATCGCGCGCCGATAAGTTTACATGACTCAATCAGAGAGCGACAGCCCTTGACGTGTGGTATGCTGGCCTTATTGTATAATGCACCTCTTTACTTCGTTCATTGATGGTACTCAACCTTGCCTACTAATTGTCGTCAAAGTCTGGACCACACGGCTTCACAGCCTCGGAGCGCCGAGTATTTTTATACAAGACAATAAAAGAGTGATAGATCTTGGCGTGCTGTATGTTGGCCTCGATGTAAGTTGCACCTCTTCACTCCGTCCATCAATGACACTCGACTTTGGCCAACAGTGGTCATCAAAATCTGGGTCGCACTGCTGGAACTGCTCGATAGCATCGGAGCGCGGAGTACTTCTGGACAGTCAAAACTGACTCTGTCGTGAAAAACGACTGCGCCAAAGTTGCCAAAAACAAGGGCCTCTGTTACGCAGTAGGTAACGGTGACTTCTGGCTATATTGCCGTTGCGACAGATGCGTTCAGCACTTCTGGACGCTCCGCAAGCCTTCGAGATATTTGGCGACCGTGGACGATTCAAGGTTGTAGACGATGGGGACAATCATGTTGTCAAGTGCTTAGAGAATCTACCTTGCCTTGAGCCATCATCCATCTCGCACTTGCGAAAATGCTGTCAAATCGAAGGTTATCTCGTACTGAATTGACGGAGGCGACACGGATATGATTGCTGTGATTAACTACACGCGACGTTGATGAATGGTTCGTTTACGCGGGCCGATGTGTGAGAGAGACGGCGATGTCAAATTTCGCGTGGCGATTTGTGGTAAAGATAAGAAAATGCAAATGCTGTAGATAAGACCTCGCGCGTTATTGTTGAATTTGTCCTCGTGGGCTTACATGTAAGAATAATCGGCCGAGATGGAGATAAGTACATAGGAATGTCGCGTGTACATGTGATGAAGTCTGGCCGATTTGTGAACGAACAAAGGTCAAGAGATTAATGGTTGAGTGACAGGGTGAAGAAGATTGACGAGATTAACGGAATCGAGAAGCCGAGGAAGATTAACAAGATTGAAGGAAGGGTAAAGGTGACATGCGGAATTAAAGGTAGACAACATGTAGTGAAGGCGTATACAGATAAAGTGCGTGATACAATCGGGAAGTAATTCTCGTAACAAGCCAGCCGTGGCAGACCCGGTACAACGGTTGCGCTGGCTTTGGCTTGACAACTCAATCTAATTAACTATCGGGACAGCCCGAGATATCACAACGGAGATGGCCGATGGGAAAGTAGAACTATTTCTTTTATAGAAGGAGATATGATCGACTGTTACTTATCTGACATGTGCCTCTTTTGCTTCTCACTCTAGTGTGCGTGCCTAGGTAGAAGATGTTACCGGGAAAGGAGAATGAGGGTGTAGAGGACCCGTAGCGATAAACCTGGGGGGGAACAAAAAGGCCGGGGAAGCTTATCGGATGCGGACAGGGGGTTTGAGAATGCAGCGCGGTAGACAGTGATCCTGGGGAAATTTGTTACATAACAGAACATGGAGTAGGGAAACAAGATTTGGGGTCACCTACTTGATTCAGTAAGAGGGCGTTATTGGCATGGTCAGTGGCGTGGCCTCAACGGGTGTGGCTTTCAAGGACAAGTCATGTACAATTCTAAGTGGAGAGGAATAGTCTGGGGAGTTAGTTTATGCTTCGGAGATGGGAGTTGGATTTGGTTAATCAAGGATGAGTCTAGATTGTTTGTTATGATAAGAGTGATAGTCTATGGGAGATTGATAGGGCATACTCCAGATTAGTGACCGAGAAGCCAGAGTACCACTAGCATGCACTGTAACAGAAGTGTTGGTAGCTGAGCTACACAAGTTCCTTGTCAATCAAGCTGAAGTCTGTAGACATAAATCATTGGCCAATGTGATGGAGGCAAGTTGAACCAATTGAGTTGCCTACCCGCATCGATCAGTGAGAGACAGACCCAAGTCTGGAGAGGATATTGGACGCTATTCCTAGGTAGGTCGATTGGTCCGTTAGTGGAGACGACGTCAGTGGAGATGGCCGAGTCCCGGGTAGTCTAGCGTGCATTGGCACTTTGCAAACGTTCCGTCAACCTGCCAAAACAGGAATGGAGTGAAGCCGAAGGATGGACCGGGGGGTGGCAAGGTACAGTACCAGAGAGATAGAGACTGAGAGGAATTGAGAGTAGAAGAGTAATGTTATGAAGGAGATAAAACATGAGGATAGAGGTGAATATATCTACTAAATGAGCTTCATATAGTTAGAGAACTGGCTATACAGGTTGTGGTTGAGATAGATGCTTGTAGATGTAGTTGATGGATATGGTATGTAGCTATCTGATGGAGACAAGGACAAGGCGATTCCGAACCCAGACCCCAATCCAAGGATCTGACCCAATTAAACCAAACCAACTGATAAGCTCAGTCCCTACTCGCAGAAACCAATCCTTACCTTCAAGCTGCTTTAGTTGCCCGCGTGCTCACCTGCCACCTCCTCAAAATGATCGTCAAGCCAAGCTACCATCCAGACCAGACCAGACATTGTTGGTTCCGGGGTCAGTAACACTTTAATAATTAGTAGAGGTACAGTACAGAGATAGCGTATGGCCACCCCCTCCCCAGAAGGCAAAAAATCTGGACAGTATCTTCGGCCTCTCGGGTTAAAAAGTAGAGCCATCCCCACGTCTTTTCTTGTTCGACCCACGAAAAAAAAAAAGATCGTCTCGTTTTTTTTCGCCGCGCGATAGAGCAACGGATCTTTCCTTTCTGCTGTGACCCAGAACTGATAGACCCAGCCTCTCTCGTCTCTTAGGGTTAAGCTCCATCTTTGGAAAAGTTCTTTTTCTTCGCTTCCCCCGCCAGGGTCTCTTCTTTCCTTCTCTTGTGCTTCATTGCTACCAAGCTTGAAGCTCCAAGGTCCCTGTCCTCTTCCTTCCAACGGAACTTAGTTCAATTCCAATTGGTTGAAGAGAAAACAGCCAAAAATGTCTGTCCAACAACATACCACGGACCCTGCTCTCGAGCCGGCGCATCAACATGTCCACCAACATAACCACCACTCTCCCCGCGCCGCCCACGACGATGTCACTTACACAACCGGCAACCCAGAATCCTCCATCGTTCCCCCTCAGCAACACCGCAGCTCCCTAGACGAAAAGCGCGCCACTCACACTCCCCCCGACTACAGCGATCATGAGAAGAACGAAGCTGGTGTCGTTGATGCTTCTGCTGGAACAAACAGTGAGCGCAGCGCACCTATTGGCTGGCGCGCAAAGATCGGTCCTGTGTACAGACATCGAAGACCCTTGATTCACTTGACTGTCTTTTGTATCTCTACTGCTTGGTGGGTTGCGTCCCTGGTACTGCACAAGGATGACAAGAATTGGGTTGTTCCTTTCCTTGTCTGGTTGGCTATTACACTGCGATTGGTGTTCTGGCATGTTCCTAATCGCTATGTCTCCAACGCTATCAAGTTCGTCTGGAAGAACTCTGCAGTTAAGGTGTATGACATGATCCCTTCCAAGTTCCGAACTCTTGCTGGCGCTACTGTCGCTGTCGCTGCTATCCTCGTCGGATCCTTCGTGTCAGAGGAGTCTGCCGACAACACCCGCGAGAACCGTGCCGTGAGTCTGCTTGGTATGGCTGTCTTCATCTTTATCCTCTGGGCCACGAGTCGCGATCGCAAGGCTATCAACTGGCGCACTGTCATCGGTGGCATGCTGACGCAGTACGTCATTGGTCTTTTCGTCCTGCGAACCGGTGTTGGATACGACATCTTCAGTTTCATCGCCGCCCGCGCAGCCGATCTTCTCGGATTTGCCAGAGATGGTGTTGCTTTCCTGACAAACCCCGACACCGCTGCCACGACCAACTTCTTCTTCAGCGTCATCCCCGCCATCATCTTCTTCATCTCGCTCGTCCAGGTTCTCTACTTCATTGGTTTCATCCAGTGGTTCATCATCAAGTTCGCCACTTTCGTCTTCTGGGGTCTTGGAGTTTCTGGTGCTGAAGCTGTTGTCGCTGCTGCTACTCCTTTCATCGGCCAGGGTGAATCTGCTATGCTTGTCCGACCTTTTGTTCCTCACATGACAAAGGCCGAGCTTCACCAGATCATGACCTGTGGTTTCGCCACCATCTCTGGATCCACCCTTGTCGGATACATTGGTCTTGGTCTGAACCGTGAGGCTCTCGTGTCCTCGTGTATCATGTCCATCCCTGCCTCTCTGGCCATTTCCAAGATGCGATACCCCGAGACCGAGGAGACTCTCACAGCTGGTCGCGTTGTCATCCCCGACGATGACGAGCACAAGGCTGAGAACGCTCTTCACGCTTTCGCCAATGGTGCTTGGTTGGGTATCAAGATCGCTGGTACCATCATTACCTCTCTTCTCTGCATCATCGCCTTTGTCGCTTTCATCAACGGTATCCTCACCTGGATCGGCAGCTACATCAACCTCCGCGGCAACTACGATCTTACTCTGCAGTTGATTCTCGGATACCTTCTGTTCCCCATCTCTTTCCTGCTTGGTGTTTCCCGCACCAACGGAACCAACTCCACAGGAGATATCCTCCCCGTCGCCCGTCTCATTGCCCAGAAGATCATCACCGTAAGTTCACGCCTCTCCAATTCCATGCTGATACTAACATGTCCAGAACGAGTACAACGCCTTCACTGACCTCACAACCGACGACCCTACCTCCCAATACTACGGCCTCTCCCCCCGTTCTCAACTCATCGCCACCTACGCCCTCTGCGGTTTCGGCAACATCGGTTCTCTGGGTATTCAGATCGGTATTCTCAGCCAGCTTGCCCCCTCTCGAGGTGGTGACGTTGCCCGTCTTGCCGTCTCTGCCCTTGTCTCTGGTGTTCTGGCCACCCTCACCTCTGCCAGTGTCGCTGGTCTCGTCGTCACTACCCAGCTGTCCGACTTTACTCGAAGCCAATGATCGATCCGATTATGATGATATGTGTGTTGTAAGAAAAGAAGAAAAAATGAAAAGAAGATACGTAAAAAGACATCGAGGATTTCATGGTCGGATGATACATGTTTGAGATGATATGCTATACTATTACTATATACCAATGCTATACTGAGCCACGAGATGGCCATAATTAAGAACACTACTCTACGTCCATTGTGACATTTCCTAGTCTCCTCTGCTCAGTGATCAAATCTTTCCGCACGCTCTTCCATCGACAGACCACTTCTCACAGCATCAGCCCTTCCTCGTTTATTCTCGGCAATTAAGCAAACGAAACATCTCTCGGCAGAATAATGGACACAATAATGGACCCTGAATCTCTCCACACTCGTCCGAGGCACAGGCCATTCTCGCTCGTCAATCTTTTTCGGCATTGGATACATCGTATCATGACTGGTGACGGCGGGGCAGATCACAAATCACGCGAGAACAGTAAATCCCATCGACCGGAATCCGATCTAGCTTGTCTCATCGGCCCGGTGCTCACGCTAAAAGAGCTATCGCGTGGAGTTGATCTCAGAGCTTGTGAGTAATTGAGTACGCGATTGACATTGACAGCGTTTCCGCGCTGCGCGAGACCGATGATGGCTCAACATGAGGTTTTAGCAACAAGAGATCCAGAGGATAGCTGCAAAGGCGTACTCATCAAAACACATTTGCGACACATAGAATTATAATATACTTCGTGTTCTTATTAATATCAACGCCAAACACCATTCGTGCTACTAATTACAACTGCACTGTATACCCTTTTACTCTCCACTCCTAAACCGCCTGTTAAACTCCTCCACCGCCACCCCAATCATCTTGTAAAGGAATCCTCTCTCGCTGCCCTCTCCGATAGGAATGAAGGGACCATTAGCACCTCCTCTCAAAGACAAACTAACACCAGTTCTCTCCTTAGCAATAGTCTGAACGTCCTTCAACGGCACGTCCCATTCGCTAGTAAGACGTCGAGACCTAATCAACAAGATGCGAGCATAAGTGATCATGACCACCATGTCCTCCTTTGGAAGCTCCAAGTGTCCAATGTACTGTTCGTCAAAGTATCTTCCGTTGTCCACCTGCTTCAGCCAGTATTGCCCGAGAGCTTCCCGGGGGTTGTACGGGCGCACGATGCCATCTGGTGGGATGTATCGTGGATAACGTGTACGGTCCAAACCGTCTTGGTCAAACACAGTTGTTGTGTTGCGAATACCTTCACTGACGTTGCTGGCCATGTCAAGTACTCCCACAGCAGGCTTGGTAGCCAGTCCAATAAAGCCCTTACCGACACCCTTGAAGAATCCGAGAGCTCCCTCTGTTTCGGCACCTTCCAAAGGTTTGCGCGCAAGACCGCCCACACCCGATGCGACACTGGTGAGGAAGCTGTTGGCACCAGCAGTAACACCGTACAAGGCGTGCTTCGGCTTGTTGCGAGCCCTTGTGATACGGCGACGATCCTGGAATTGTTTGTCCAGCGACGCTGCGGCAAGTCCCTTGGAAAGACTGCCTGTAAACTTGGAGAAACTGTCGCTGAAGCCAAACACTGTCTTCTTCGCAAATGAAGCAGCACCCTTGGCAATGCCCAAGCCAAACTCCTCAGGCCTATCCGACAGGATCAACCCCTGATAGGGTTCGTAGAACACATCCGTCACACCAGAAGAGATGCTATTGAACAGACCCACAGGGTTGCCGAGGAAGTCGGCGGATCCAAGAATCTTGTGGATCTGGTACATAACCTCTTGGCTGTAGTGGCTAGAGAAGTTCTGGATGAGTACAGCTGTGGTAACGCGCACGTTGTCCAAGATGAGCGCGTTGAACTTGAGTGGCGCTTCGTTGACGTTTCCAACTGCCATGGTCATGACGTTGAGGAAGAACATGATTGGGTTGCGAGAAGATGTCTTGTCCTCAGCGTTGACACGCTCCGTTCTCATAAAGCTGAGGTTGAGCTGCATGGGCTGAATGTTGAGGACCTCAAAATAAATGTCCGTTCCAGCTGGTGTGCCTGACGGCTCTGGAATGTCGAGATCCTCGTCGCACAGCTTGCCGCCCTCATCAACCTCTGTCCAGCTAGCGCCTGGAACATTTGTGAAATCGAGAAGAGCAAAGACAAAGTCTTCATCCAGTTCAACTGACATTTCCTGCAGAAGAATCGTAGCATACTTGACGTACAGTACGCCATATGAATCATCCTTGACACGACTGACCATGGCGTGAAGCGACGGATGAGCCTCCACCTCTTGCGCCTTCTTCGGCACGACAGTCGGGTAGAGAATCATAGGGAAGATACCACCGTACAGCTGGTTATCGATCTGGATCCATTTGATCGCCATGGAGATTGTCTGGATCAGTGGCGAATCACTGTATCTCAGTTGGACGTCTCGGAAAGTCAGGTAGGCAAGCTCCTTCATCTGAGCATTGACCAGGGAAACACCAATACCCGCCAGCTTGAGTTGGGCTCGGAAAGTCGCACCGGTGTCTTGATCCTTGACCTCGAAAGCCTCGGGGCCAGTGTTGGTTCGCGACAACGCCTTGGGCTTGTACATACTCTTGCTGGCGCGGAAGTTGCTGAGAATAAGTGTCTGCTTCGGTCCATCGGCAGCGACATTGATGTCGACAATCTTCTGGTTTCCAGTGGACGTGGTAAACTTCATCGGAATCTGGTTACCAATCTCAGCCAACTTGACATGCCGTTCCTTGCCGTTAGCGGAAATGATGATCTCGCGGAACTTGGCGGCAGGGAAGTCCCATGCGTAAGGCATGACACTTCGTGGCGGCAGACGATATCTGACTTGTCTCCAACCGCTGCGATCCTCGACTCCTTCCTCGTCAATGTTGGGATTGGCCTGCCAGAACATGAACTCGATGTCACTCTCGTTGCGCACAGAGTATGGCCAAGTCTTTGTCTCCATACTGAGATTCAAGAAGACTGTAGAGTTCTCCATAAGAACCTCTACCTTGACAAGATTCTGTCGCTGTCCAGCCTTAGCGATCTTGACATAATGGGTACCTATATCCGCAATGTTGAAGGGAGCTGTCCACGAGTTGTTCACGCCAGGGTAGCAAAGGCACAATTGCTTGACCTTGGACTTTTGCATGAAGTGCAAGGGTTGGAGAGCGCCGTCGCTAAGGGTCAGATAACCAGAAGAGCTGGACTCCCGAACGAGAATCTCGCTGTCCATCTTGTTATGCAAAACGAATCGAGGCGCAAGCGTCACAACCTTGGTGAGTTTGTACTTGCCCTGACCTGATTCAATAGTGACACCGACATGGATCTCCTTGTCCTTAGTCGCCGAGTTTAGCACGACCTCAGTGGTGCTTCCAATCGCCTCAAAACTTTGGGGTTTGCTCCATTCCGAGTCGGCGATCTTGAGAAGAGCTCGGTTTCGGTGATCGTCATTGCCATATGAGAACATGAATGGCAGTGCCTTGGGTCGGTCCTGGTTCGACGTGTCCATCAAAGGGAATTGACCTGCTGCCGGTTTGGCTTGCTGGAGAAAACTCTTTGCGCGGACCCTAACATCCACGCCGGTCTTGTTCAAGACGACATAAGGACTGTACACAGTAACCTTGAATGCACCGCCACTGTTGGGGATCTTGAAGTAGTGCAGCGAAAGGTGCAATGGCAATCCCTGGTCATCCTTGACGACAATTCTGCCCTCCTTTTTGAAGTCCTCGTTGTTTCCAGGGTTGATAATGGAAAAGTCGCTCGCCTTGAACACTGTATCTTGCATATCGATACTAAGGAGCAGCAAGTGCGAGAGTTCCACGACATGGACTGGACTGACACCTCCCTTGCGCAAGAAGTTGGTCCAGTCTTTCTTGGTCGCTTTATCATATATGCGATACTTGAAGTCGTAGGGCAGCAAATTCTCGAGGGTCACGGGTGCCGAAAGCTTGATCTTCATGTATGGATATTGCCTGGATGTGTTAGTATCAGTAGTTATGGGGTGTGATGAACTTACTTTGTCAATGGATTGCCCTTGTCAAAACGGGAATGAACTTGGAAGTAGAAAGGATCGCCATTTTCTCCCTTGCAGACCACCTGCTTGGTAGGTCTCTTGAGAAGGTCCCTCCAGTATAGCTGATCGTTGCTCCACTGGTAGCCGAAGCCGCTGTCAGGTCGAACAAGGAGACGCTTCTCAAAGACAGCACCGACTGGAGCAGGTCGAGAATCACCCGGGTTAATCTTCTCAATCTTGAGTAGATGGCCATCCTGTGCATCGTAGATACCCAGTTCAACGGGGATCTCGGTGGCATTCTCCACATGTAGTGGAGATCTGAAGGTCACGTACTTGATGTTGTCGGTTCCTAGCTCAACATCAACGCAGAGACGGTGGAGAACATCATCAGTCTTGGGGCGGAGACCATACAAGTACTCGCCCTCACGGTTGAGTCTGACATTCTTGACGGGGTCAAATCCACTGCCTTCCAACTGAATCGAGACGTAGTTCTGGTTTGACTCGGTGAGCAAGTTCTCACGCATCTTCTCCCAGTGCTCGAAACTCCAGGGTGCTTCCTGTCCATCCTCCAGGCGAAGGTTGATAGGCTCTTCGCTTGTTGGGCTCTTAGAATGAACAAGAACATCAAAGCCTGTGTAGTTCCTAATGCGGTATGGTGCTTCAACACCGCGAGGCTTGTCCAACACATCCTCTTCAGATGTCAAAAATTGGAATGATTTGGAAGCCAGTGCAATTGAGGCTGTGGTGACGGTCACATCAAAGACCTTCTTGGACGCAACATCAATTGACATCAATCCAGTAACAGGATCCTTGGCAACACCGAAGCCCACCTGCCATGGTTCGAGGAGAGGTTCCCAGCTGGATTTGGCGAAGTTGTAGACATTAGAGTAAAGGTCGATCGCCGTCTCGGCCTTCAGGTTCGAAGACCAGTTCTCGGCGCTCGCCGTAAAGTTCTTGATGCCAATATCCAAGATCGGAAGTTCGTGAACATCGCCGATGAGCACAACACGAATACCCTCGACTGTTGCAGACAGAGTCTCAAAGTTCTGTTGCGCAACTTGCTCGGGTGTTTTGCCGCCCCTGGTATCAGCAGCATGAGTGACGGCATGACTGGTCGCAGTCACCTTGCTTCTACCTGCGATGGTAGACTGACCTCGGCCGCTGGCAGATCGTTGCTTCATTCCGGCGTTTCGGAGTTCGCGCGCCTTCTGCTCGGCGGGAGTTTCCTTGACTTGCTGCTTTGGCTCGTTGCCAGACAACTCGCTCGCTTTGCTGACAATTTGGAGGACGAGAAGAATATCGCGCAGCGACAGTCGCAAGACAAGGGGCTCGATGTCGACGTGGATGTCGGTAGTCTGAGGCCTGGAGCCATCCATACTCAATTGAACCGAAAAGTCGTCAATGATGCGTAGGCGAGAGGTCTCAAACTTGTCCATTCGGCACAAGAACATGCCAACTTCCGAAATCTGGAAGGTCAAGGCATGCTGTTTGGAGAGAAGCATTTGTCGAATTGATAGCACAACTGCCTCGGAGCTGGATGTCAACGGGTTGGCAATGAGAATGACCTGCGCATCGACGAGGTTAACTCGGAACGCAATGCTCATGGATGACTCCTCCTTCTTCTCTCCCTGCTTGGACACATCCTCGCTTTGTCGGCGTGAGATTTCCGACCGTGGGCGAGAAGCACCGCCAGTAACAGTCACTTGCATAGAATCGGTGTCGGATTCATCGGGTGTGTTGTCGGCCATTATGCTCTCGTCGTCCATAGGGCTGCTCTCGTCGACAGTGAGAGCTTCGACCGCAAACCTCTGAAGGGAGAAGAGGTAATCAAGAGCAAAGATGACTCGGGGGCTGTCGATGGTGGCCATGGCAATCAAGCTCTTCTCCTTGCCACCCGATATCGTGACACTGGCCATGAGCTGTTGCACCTCCTTGTTCATCGATGACATGATACGGCGGAACTTGTTGGTGTCGCGCGGTCGGGTGTCGTAGATTGTAAATGACCGAATGAGCAGCTCAGCCTCCAGTGAACTATCTGAAAGCATCCTTGTCTTGATCTTGGTGTCGTCAAGCGAGAATCGGGACAAGCTGGATTTGGCGATATCTTCAACAGGCTCATTTTCTTGTGCATTGATCAGCTCAAGACCAATAGTGTTGACGCTGAAAACGAGATCAAGCTTAGTCCACTCTTGACCAAGAGAGCCAAGTTCAGGGCCGAGGTCAACCAATGTCTTCTCGTCGGCAGATTTGTCGTCGGAGTTGAAGGTTTTAGCGCGCTGCAGGGTGCCTTCGTCGACAGCCTTGGCGGCTTCCTCCTCGTTATCACCACCTTCGCCAGCGAATGCCGCAGGTACCGACTTGGAGATCTCCAAGAGGAACTTGACTTGGTATTGTGTAAGTCGCAAGTTGAAGTCGGACATTGTTCCTTCAATCTCAGTCTCGGGTCTCTTGACGCCATTCTTGTGCTCGGCGTATGTTATATTGAAGCCAAGGTCGACATGATCAATCATCTCCAGCTCTTCTGAACGTCCTCCTGGGTAGTGGAAGTCCGAGGTGAGTTTGATGTTGCGGATACCAGCTGAAAGCTTCATGGCAATGTCGGAGTTCTCGCTGTCATCAAGAGGTGTGAACTTGTTCTGAGCATAGATCTCACCAAGGTAGGCGGTGATGACGTCCCGCTCAACTTGTCCTGGTTGCTGCACGCGAGGGAAGACAACAATTGGAGTGTTGACGACAACATCAAACTTGAAGCGACTGGGGCTCTGCTGCAACTGGTTGGCTTGGTTCATGGCAGCCTGTCGCGCAGCGTTGTACAGAGCCTGCATCTTTCCGAACTTGACCAAGAAATCAACGATCTTGCGGAATGGCTCCTCAACAAAGTTCACCTTGACGGAACCAGCACGGAGGAAGACTGAGCTGTCGTATCCTGGGTATGCCTTGGGGTTGCTAGAGTCAAAGGTCTCGTAGCGGAAGTCAGCAAGGTCGTCTCCCTGGATGGTGACAAGCTTTCGAAGGTGGGAATCTTCGGAAACACCAAGATTGACGTCGTCGACAAGGGATAGATCGCCAAGTCTAGCTGAGATTCGCATCGTATTGCCTCGCAGGAAGATACCAGCGTCAGCCTTGTTGAATGACAACGTGGCAAGGCGAATGCCGTCATTGTTGAGGATCAGCCTGATACTCTTCAAGTCAACCTTGACTCGGATAGATCCGTTGCTAGAAGTTGACTGGGGTTCGTTGGCAACTGCGACAGCGGTATCAATGCTCTCGGAGTCGTCGTCATCGCTATCCGTGATCGCCTTGTTATTCGACTGGTTATTGTTATTGTTGTTATTGTTGTTGTTTGTAAACGTGATGAGGATAAAGTCGAGCAGAGTAAGTAATGTCTTTCGAGTGACAATCAGGTTAATTGTAGAGACAACGGCATTGATGTTGGTCTCGACGCCTTCATAGACGGGCATGAACTCGGGAGAGGCGGGGTTGACCTTGATATATTTAACGTGAACAAGACTGCGACCTTCCTTGAGATCTTCACTGTCGCCAGATGAAATGATAGACTTGAACTCGGCAGAGGGGTTGTCCACGAAATCGTCAACAGTGACTGAGCCAAGCGAGACATCGGCAACCATGTCGAAGGGTCTAGTGTAGAACTCCAAGTCGAATCGCTCAGCAACCAGCTCAACCAGCAACGAGTCGGGCTTCTGTCCATCAGGATCACTGCGGTAAAGCGAACCTTTCAAGGTATCGACCTTGAACTTGAACTCGAAGATGCGCTGTTGAACCTTGAGTTGATCCGAGTCACCTCCATCTTCCGCGTCTTCGAAGTCGTCGTCATCTTCGTCCATATCATCGAGCACGACAGCAGTCTCGGACTGCATGAATGAGAAAGGTGTGGACTGTCTTCGCTCACGCTGAGACTTTCTCCTAGATCTATTGGATGAGTTGCTCTTGAGACGAGGACGAGATGCTTCCTTGTGTTGCTCGATCCTCTCCGCTGATGTGTTGCCAAACTTGGGAATGGCCACATCAATGACCTTCATCAGGTTCTTATACTTGGTGTCGGACACTGTAGCGTGAAGCATTGGCAGATGACCCGAAACCTTGAACTTGGTCAGGTTGGGCGCCTTTGGTAGAATGGAGGTTTCGACGACAAAGTCGACATTGATCTCTTCAACAACATGAAGGTGAGCCTCGTCGCTCTTCTCAATCAATTGAGCCTTGGTCTCCTCGACAGAGGGTCCGATAAGGACTTGAGTCGATGTGAGTTTGACGATAAACTTGTCGTACATGACCGACTCAAGTTTCTTGAGATCCTCGTCGCTGTATTGCTGCTTTTGTTTGGATTGGATCTCTTTCATTGTGCCTTGGTCGACGAGTTCACTGTTGACGTGGATGTGACCTGCATCTACAATAAGACAGGTAGAATTCTCAGTAGTGATGCTGACAGGCACAATGATGAGAGGTGCTTGAAGATCCAACTCGGCATTGATGGTCTTGTGCTCCTCCAGGGCAAACTCAAGACCTGCTCGAGTCTGTTCACGAATGCTCTCGACAGTGGCACCAGCACTCTCCATGAGGGCGGTAATGGACTCCATGTGTCGATCGGGGGGTCTGAAAAAGTCGGCGATGCCAACGATAAAGTTGGGGTTCCAGATAACCTCAAGAGGTTTCATCTTTCCGACAACAGCAATGTCACCCTCCCGCTCGATTGGGTTCTGCTCAAATTCGAACTGGAAGAAAGGGTCTTCCTCAGGCTGCTCAAGTTCGGCCAGCGACAGTCGCTTGCGCTGCTTGTTGGTAGGTGAATCCTTGACTCGCACAATTTCGGGGTAGACAGAGTCGGGTGTGGTGCCATCATTGACACGAAGTCCACCAAGACTGACATTAGCAAGCATCGAGTCCTTACGCTGCAACGCCTTGGCCTTGAACACGTCGAAGTGCAGACTGAGAAGATCCGCGGCGCTGTCGTGGGGGCTCTTCTTCAATGTAAAGCTACCAGTGCTGAGAGATGCTTCGATACACATTTTTATTGCCTCACGAGGAACATCAACTTCATCCGCGATGGCATTCTTTTCATCCCAGTCGATAGCCTCGTACAGCTCTTGTCGTTGCTCTTCAGTCATCTGTGTGTTCTCTTCATTATGCTCAATCGTTTCTTGAGGCTTAGAACCCCACACCCACGATATCCAACCTTGCTGCTGTTGGGGTTGTTGTGGTTGATTCTTGAGAGCTTCAGCATTCTCCTTCTTGAGCTGGTTGCGAGCGAGAGATCGCCAGAATCGCAAGTCTTCGTATGTAAGCTTCCACTCGAGTCTATTAATTTCGTCCGTTTCTTCTGCCGACATTTGGTGATCTTGCTTTCTCTTCTTGAACAACTCGATGTATCGTTTTCGGTCGTCACGTCGCTCACGGAAGTAATCCCACGACCATTTGCGGTTGCGCTCGTGGATCTTAGAAAGCACAGCGTTACCCGCAAACTCCAGCCAGGCACGGGGATCTTCCTTGGGCCGGACGCCCTTCGGTTGCAATCTCTTGTATTCTTGGTGTCGGATAAAGTAGTGGAATAGGTCGACCATCATCAAAGCGTCTCGGTATTGATCGTCGTCGAGAACAACACCGATCTCTTCAAACAATAGGTTAGCTTTGAACTTGGGTACCATGATGTCACCCGACTTGTCGAGTTCGACCTTGGCTTGACCGTTGACAGGCTTCAAGATGAACTGATGGTTGGAATTCTTTTGCGCGTCCTTGCCAATCATTTCTCTGAACTTGGCGACCACTTCATCGTGTGGCATAACCTCCTTGGAGGAGGCTGACGCTTCTCGACCTGTTCCGAAAAGATCTGAGTCGGTATTCCAATACACAGCCAGTGCACCAAGCGTGGCCAGCTTGTGGGTGACGGTATTTGAGTCTTGGACAAAGGTGGGCTTCCACTGGCCATCGGTACTGACAGCGCTGAACTCCTCGAGGGTAACACCAAGAGCGAAGGGGTGCCCTGGTGCCGAGATAGAGTCCTCGTATCGGATGTGTATGTTCTTGACCGTGACTTGGAGGTTATCGACGATCTTGGTCGTTAAACTTTGTGTAAAGCTCTGACTCTTCTTTTGCTCCTCCTGGCTGAGACCTTCTTGGTTCCTCTCCTTGAGTAATTCAGCACTATCCAGCTTCTCCATCTTGACGCGCTGTTTCCTGCGGTCCTCCTCGTCTTGGTCGTATGCGGCTTCTTCCTTTGGGCTGGCGAGCAGAAAGACATCTTGGATAAAGACCTTGACAGGAGCGCCGCGCAGGTTGGACCAGGGAATGACAAGAGTCAACTCGCCCAGATGACCTTCCATGACATTGATGGGAAGCTTCAGCTGGTCGAGGGCCTCGCGGCGCAGCTCGAGGTTGCGTAGCTTGACATCTCCCGACCAGATACCGACTTTGAGCTGGGCAGGGTCAAAGTTCTTAACGTACATGCCCAGGAAGCGGTTGAGCAGGCCAGCGACGAGGCCTTCGAGCATTCTGGCGGTATTGTGGCCGTAACCCGGGCCGGGGAATTAGTGAGTAGTTGTTGATTTGGTTTATCGAGAAGTCATTTGTCGGCGGGGATTATTGTGCCATGCGAGGCTCGATCGGTGAATCGTATGCTCACGTCGAAGACGATTTCAGAGCGGGGTTACAGTCGAAGCTGTGTCTGTCGTAGATACAACAGCTAAAGGTAGGGTATCCCTGATAACAGAGAAGAGAAGAGGAAAAAAGTGGATGAGGGTATTATCGATTATGCCTCTTGAATAAAAAGAATGGGCGAGTTTGCGGTGATGGTGGAAAGGTGGATTCCATCAGGTCGTGTCGTCTTCTGAGTGAGTGACGCACCTCGCCGGAGCAAAGCAAAAAGTGGGAAGCTGCCTGGGGAATGGTGTGGCGTGTATGACGACGGTGTTGGAGGTACTTGCTATTTGCGGATGGAGCCGGTTGAGGATCAGGTACCGAATTGAGTTGGAAAGTGCCAGTGGTTTTCAGCTTTACGTTCCAACTGAACCAGAAGCAGGAGCTTTATCATTCAGGTACAAGATCGGGCATTAAAAAACAGAGTACAATTAGAATACTAGGTAATTTACTAAACTTTGCTAAAATATCGTGACCTGACTGTATCTTCTCAAAGTCAATACTGTGGAAGTCCTCTGTTGGAGTCCTCCCTGGAGTCCATGCCCAGCCGGAGCTGACAGACCTGGAGCACATCAAAGCACAGGGCAATTCTTAAGTGGAGCACATGAACGGCAGCCATTCCCGCAGCATTGGCATCGTCAGGTACTAAAGTCTAGTAAATAATATCATGACTACCTATTTTATTGGCATTCAAGAGCTTTACATTCTTGACACTACTCAAATGCCGGTTTAGGAACGATATTCTCCAACGTTAATTAAAGTGTCATGTTGGTGGTGTTCAGCCAGAAACACTTTGAACCAAGAGAGAGCAGCTTCATGACGTCACGACATAGCTTCATATTGGATCGCGATGATGTAGTCTAGACGTGACAGAGTAAACACACAGCCGAACGGGGATAGTGCCAGTTATTGTTTGATGTGCGACAGAGTACAGAGTATCGGCACCTGTATTCCGTACTGTTTCCCTCTACTGTATCCAGGTACGAATTCTCCAGCCATTACGTAGGTCGTAGAATTATCTCCATGATCTTGATCCAGATCTTGGAAGCAGCTGAAGAAGATTCCATGCTCCATAGAACTCGATGTTATTATAATAATTCCCTTATTTAGCTTCCATTCCAGAACTCAACTTGTTTCCCTCTTTAATTTCTTTTCTTCGATAATCATTAACTAAAGCATCAGCCTGCCATCATGTTCCGTACCACCTCTCGTCCCCTCTGGCAACTCGCCGCGAGAGCTTCCCCAAGAGCTTCTCTCCCCCGCTCATCAATTGCGCCTCTACTGCGCCAGCAACGCGCCGTCTACTCCAGCAAATCCGACCAAGAGAATCCTCCTCCTCCTAAGCAGCCAATTGACTATGAAGCTGAGCGCAAACGTGGAGAGGAGCTTCTCCAGTCCGATCCCAAGCATGTTTCGACCTCGAGCACAACGGCCAACACCACAACTGCAGCTCAGGGTTCCACCAGCGCTGATGAGGACATGGGCAGCGAGCTCAAGCACGATATTGTAAGCTTCTACCAACTGCAAGGATAAAGAGAGTGGTCTCTAACAAGTTGTAGGGCATCGTGAAAGACACATTCACATTCACAAACGTACCCCGCGAATCGCGCATCCTTGGTCTCGCCGGTACCCTTCCTTACCTCGGAACTTCGCTTTCCACAGTTTTCCTCGCTTGGGACTTGAACAAGGAGATTCCTACAGGCAATGCCTTTTACGACGCCATCATGGTCAATCACGAGACGGCCAAGCACTACCTGAGCCTCCTGGAGCCTCTCCAGCTCGGATACGGTGCTGTGATCATCTCTTTCCTCGGTGCCATCCATTGGGTAAGCCGCAATGGCTCACACTCCGATTCTGTATCAGACTAACATATGCGCCAGGGTCTCGAATACGCCGAGAAGCAACCCCTCCGTGAACGAACCCGTTTCCGTTACGGCATGGGTCTCGCCGCTTCAGTCGTCGCCTGGCCTACTGTCATGCTCCCCGTCGAGTACGCCCTCACCA
The DNA here is from genome assembly GCA_019054715.1 of Fusarium sp. S19/10. NCBI lineage: Eukaryota > Fungi > Ascomycota > Sordariomycetes > Hypocreales > Nectriaceae > Fusarium > Fusarium sp. S19/10. The sequence goes on along the minus strand of JAHKNZ010000036.1, from coordinate 378,694 downwards.
CCCAATTCATGGCCTTCGTCGCTCTCTACTTTGCCGACTCGCGCGCCGCGACCAAGGGCTGGGCGCCCCGCTGGTACGGATCCTACCGCTTCCTCCTCACAGCCATGGTCGGATTGGCAATCTTCATCTCTTTGATCGGTCGCGCCAAGATCAAGCAGGGTGATGCTATTACCGCGAAGGGTCTGAGCGACAACTTTGCCCGAAGCGGTATCGCAGACCACGAGACCAACTGGGAGAAGCTGGAGGAGGAGGAGAAGCAGCGTCGACGAAAGAAGGAGGCTGAGGAAGAGAAGAAGAGGAAGGAGGAAGAAAAGAAGAAGAAGGAAGAGGAGAAGAAGAAGGGTAAGAAGGGAGGTGATAAGGAGAAGAAGAGTGACGACAGGGAGAAGAAGGGCGATGACAAGAAGGGTGATGATAAGGCTAAGGCTTCTGAGGAGAAGTCCGACAAGAAGGAGGAGAAGTCTGAGAACAAGGACGAGGGTAAGAAGTCCGAGTCTGAGTCTAAGGGAGAAGAGAAGAAGTCTGAGTCCAAGGACAAGGAGTCTGAGTCTAAGGACGATGACAAGAAGGCCGAATCCAAGGATGAGGGCAAGGACGAGAAGCCCAAGGAGGAATCATCTGACAAGAAGGAAGGTGAGAAGAAGGAGTCCGAGCAAAAGTCCGACAAGAAGGACGAGAAGAAGGATGACACAAAGGACAGCGAGTCCAAAGACAAGAAGGATGACAAGTCTGAGGATAAGGACAAGTCCGAAGACAAGAAGGATGACAAGTCTGAGAAGAAGGATGACTCCAAGGACGAGTCAAAGGACAAGAAGGAAGACAAGGAGTAACTTGCAGTCACAAAGACTACGCAAGGTCAGCATGAGCGCTAGCGATCACGGAGTTGTGGGATTTTGTACTTTCTTACGTTAGTTAATGAATTGATGTCCAAACAAGACAACCAATGCTTCCGGTGACATGCAAGTGAACAGAAATCATCAGATGGTCGGATGTACAAGTGAATAGAAATCATCAACTTCATGCATTAAACAACTGGTATCTCTGACCCGCCGCAGGTATTGCTCCTACAATCCCAACAGCCATGGCCTATTTATAATTCTATCAGACCCCTTGAAGCGAAAGCAAAGGAGAGATGGTGACACAAGTTCCAACGCCATCAAGATGCAACCGGACCGGGACCGTCTGTTTCTGTCCCAGGTAATACCCATCCAGCTTTTTCCGCGATGAACCCCAAAAATCATCATCATTAAAAGTACTGTACCAAACAATCATTGCTGAATGTGTTCCTGACAATTCTAAGGTCGAGCGAGTCCTTGTTTGGCCTGCAAATTTGTTAGTCACATGCTTGTATAGGGCAGAAAGTCATCAACATACCTTCATCTGTTCAATTCGGGCCTTCAATTGACTCGTCACCTCAGCTGCTCTTCTCCAACTCTCAGCACCATTGCCTGTGGGTTGAGGTAGTGATGACATCGGGCGTTGAGAGGGAGCTGGTATATGGTCTTCGTCACCGTAGGGTCGGGAACTTCTAAAACCGCGAGCCGGGGATCCACGACCAGATGAGCTTGCGCTACCAGCGTATCGCATCTCGGGACTGAACTTGTTACGAGGAGGTGCCATTGCCTCTCCATTTTCCTTCTCTTCGGACATGCTACTAGCAATGCTCATTCTATGGCGGCTGACTGATGGTGGTCCGTGGTCTCTGTAGACGTCTTCGTTCGTGGGTGAAGCAAGGCGAGGGCTATGCATGCCACTTCCTGAGCCTTCAAATCTTTCGGCGGTGCTCAAAGCCTTCTTAAGTCTTTCCAGTTCGCGTCTCAAACGGTCGTTGGTCTGCTCGGTAGCCTCTGCATCACTTCGTGCGCGAACCAGTTGAGTCTCCTTGGCCTTGATGCTCAACACGTCGCGAGTGTGGTCTTCGATCAAACCAGCGTTCTGGTTCTTGAGTTCCTGGATCTCCGACATGAACTTGCTACGTTCTTGTCGCATCTCATCAACTTGACGGGTGAGTCGGTCGTTGGCAGCTCGAAGTTCTTCAATCTCGGCTCGTTCCACAGCAGTGAGACCACTGGATGGTGGTGGCGAGGCTGGTTCGACTGGAGGTGAGGGTGCGGCAGGCTTGGCGAGAGAGCGTCCAGCGAGACCACGAGAGAGTCCCATGCGAGGCTGAGGTGGAGGAGCAGGCGCTGGTTCGTCGTCGTCGTCGTCGGGCATAACAGGTGCTGGGGGAGCGCGGCGAGGAGAGCCAGGAGGGGCACCAATTGTCTTCTTCCTCAATCCACCAAGACCAGGCTTCGTAAGCTTGCCAGGGGCCGCTCGGGGAGTGGGCTGAGGAGCGAGAGGGGTGTCGTCGGGCATCACAGGAGCAGCAGCAGCGGGAGCAGCCTTCTTGGCAACGGGCTTCTTTCCACCCATAACCTTCTTCGCGGGGGCGGCCTTGGGTGGAGGAGCAGCCTTGGGCTTGGGCTTCTCCTTGGCCTTAACTTCGGCGGCGTCAAAATACTCCTTGATCTTGTTCTTGCGAATGTCGTCCAGTCCCTCGAGGTTGGCTGTCATAGCACGTTCACCAACGATCTTCATGAGGGTACCAAGAATCTCGGCACCACCGTCACGAAGAGAGGCGCTTGACTCAGACAGAAGCTTCTTACCGGCTTCAACGATAGTAGCTTGTTCGGGCTTGCTGGGCACATCTCGTGTTGTTCGCAGGCAGCGAACAAAGAACTTCATAGTACCCTCCTTGACTTGGGGGTTCTTGTTGCTCAAGTAAGCAATGATATCCTCCATACACTCAGACAAGTTGGTAGAGGCAAAGGTAGCGTCGAGAGCAGCACCAAGGGCATCTGCCACTGCGGCCTTCTTCTCCTTGAGGCGGTCCATGATGGGCTGCATAACTGTGGAACGGTACTTGGCAAAGCCCTGGCGAAGACCCTTTGCGAGGAGCTCAATGCAAAGAGCGGCTTGGGTAACAACAGCAACGTTGGCGTCCTTCATGCACTTGGCCAAGCCACGGGTGACTTCGTTGAAATCGGTTTCCTTGATTCGAGGGACGTTGAGTGCTGAGTGGAGGGCGTCGACAGCTTCCTTTCGATCCTTCCACTTCGAAGAGGCGAGCTGATCGCTAAAGTTGGGTGGAATCTTCTTGCTAACATCTTGAGGCTCGGCCAGATCGAAAGCATCCATTTCTTCAGCTTCCCCTCCCTCTTCTCCGCCCTCCTCACCTTCCTCGCCGCCTTCGGGAGCAGCGGCCAAAGCTTCTTGTTGCGATCGGAGCAGACGTTCTTGCTTGGGGGCACCCTCGGCCTTGATCTTCTCGAACTGTGCTTCCAAATCAGTTTGCTGAGTAGGCTTAAGCTCGCCCCAGAACATGGGCTTCATAGCCTCCCTCAACCATCTGTAAAGCTCGACTGTCAGGTTTGTAGCCTCAGCACGGACGTTCTTGTCGGCAGCACCAAAGGCTTTGGGGAGTGCTTTGAGCACAGGTTTCGGGTCGACGACCTTGCAGCCATAGTTGTGGAAGATTTGAGTGAGGGCATTGAAAGTCGCAGCAACGTTCTTGGGGACCTTGTTGTTCAACCCAGGAAGCATTTCCTCAATGACGGGTCCGGCAACATCCAGCTCGATGTAGAGTAGCAGAGCTTCGATGGAATTTTGCTTGATAGCGGCTCGAGTGGAGGAAAGACACTTCTCGACCATGGGGGTAATGGTCTGGCCCCGCGTCCTTAAGCAACAGTCTCTTCCACCATATTTGAGAAAGGCGCACAAGGCGGTAACGGCTTCTTGTTGAGCAGCAACATTTGAGTCGAGAACAGCCTTATTCCAAAGGCCTGCGTCGTTCAAGAATGGTCGGAAACAAGGATCCGACTCGTCAGGGGACTTCTCGAATTGCTTGGTAGCTTCTTCGTATGCTGCTTTTCTAACCTTCCAGACCTTGTGTGTAAAGCGGTCGGGCAAGGGAATGGAGCTGAAATCCTCTTCGTCGGCCATGATTGTAATATCGTCGGAGAATTGGTATTGGGGAGAGCTCGAGACGGGGTATCTTTCGAGTGTATGATGTCGTTTCTTGGGTTTAAAAAACTGTACTAAGCGGGTAATTAGCTTATGAATCAGGCCGGAGCGCTTTTGGGGATCCATCATAAGGCTATTTGGGCTCCAGATGCCATGGGCGCGCAGAATACTCTGGAAGAGTGAATCCGGCCTTATGATGTTGGAAAGCTTCGCAGAACATACCGAGAAGAAGCGAAGAGTAGAGTGACGGGTATCAAAGGGAAGAGGTTTGGTGGTTGTCGCGTTTGTTAAAGGAGGAAGCAAAGCAGATGCGTTGTTCTTTCTGTAAAAGACGGCGCAATGTCAGTGATGCCAATTACTCTGATTCAAAGACGGAAGGAAGGATGCGCAACAAAGGCGACGAACTCGAAACAAGAATGCACCCGCAAAACAAGCAAGGCAAGTGACTTCTTATTTGTTCCTGGATCCTTGTTGTTTGGGCTGAAGGGTTCTTGACCTGTTTGATGGATTTTTGGAGGGGAAAGTCAACAAGCGGCTGTCACCTGATTCAACAGGGGTTCGACAGGCCTGGAAATGAACATTGGACAGGGCCAAAATACGGGGACGGGAGGGAAATGGGATTTCAGGGACCTACAGATTGGATATGTATTCGTGAAATTCGTAAAAGTACAGATGTATATGTCGAATTGGGAAAGGGAGGATATCAGTATAAATATGAATGTATAAAATATGTGCCACAGACCTAAAGTACTTTATGGCTGCCCTGTGTGTTGTCATTCAAGTGGCCCGGTCTCAATTCTTTATTGACGCCCAATCTACCGCCATTGCCCCAGAAACAGAAACAGACACAGACAGCAGCCACACCGACCGACGTCAAATCGCATAAAGATCAACATCAACAACCATGGATGTTTCTTTAAAGAGATCTTGTTCATGAAGTGCAATTTACTGGATATTGTACCGATAATTAGTCTTTTCTGTCATTTCCCCAGATATAACTCCCTTGCAGATTGACAGGAACGGGAATCAAGCCACAGCTACTGGTTTCGGGTTCCTACATTCCTTTGAAGTGGAGCAGATCCAACAGCTACTGCATCAGCAAATCTTCAGCTTTCAGCCTCTGGGTCAAAGCTCAAGTGGCATGAACCCGGTGCAGAACATCCAAGTAAAGATGCAAGAAATATCTCCATGATTCACCTCGCTTTCAATTGCTCAGCAACCGTGGAGATATTGACGTGTCGTGCTTAAGCTGGAAGGATCCATCTTGTTGGGCTTCGGCAACCCGTTTGACTGGTCAAGGGTAACCTTGATGTGAAGAAGACCCATCCATGAAGTTAATGAGGGGTAACAATTGTCTTCAACGGTCATGGCCTGGCAGAAGAAAAGACCTTGTTACCCAATAACAGAGACATTGTCGTCTCAAGGTCAGGGCGTCAGAATAAAGTAGCCTAAGTGCTGTTTGAATCTGGCACAAGGTGACCGAGTTATTTAGTCTCTTTCACTCCAGGTTTGTCTAAATATCAGACTATCATCGTCAAATGCAAAGACATATTTACATCACATAATCGTGCAAAGATAAATTAGGGTTAAAATTACTTCTTATTGGTAACTATTTCTTAACTACAAATTTCTAAGTAGATTATTAAATATAACTGCAATACGATTATTCTAAGCTCTCTATTAGCTAATACAAGTTAGCTGTTAGTTCTGTTCAAGCAGAATCTAGTAAAAGAATCCGATAATCTTGCCAGAAACGTGTTTGCGACGAGCAGAGTTCAACACCTTCTCATGATACAACTGAAACCATCGACCCAATTTCGACTTCGAATCTTGGTATACCGAATGTCTGGAATTCTAGCGACGTGGTTGATACGTTGGGACCTCCAGTACTGGATTTATTGTCAGAAAGCTTCTTACAAGGTCAACAAATTTTAACAGAAATCTGGGATCAGGCCTCAGACCTTGTATATAGCCTGGCTCCTATGCCGATATCGACTTTTGACGATCCATTATCAACAATGGGGCCATTTGAGATGAGCAGTCTTTTCAACGATATCGACATCAGCCAAATACATATCCCGGATGAAGGGGTCATTAGGGATTTGACGACAAACAAACCTCACGATCCAGAAACACAGCACAACCAATTTTAACCCTGTGGACTTCCAATGATCTCCCTGCTGGATCAGTGGCGGACAAGGTATTGAGGGCACCTTGCATAATTCTGGGCCATGACTTGAATATTTAACCGTTTGGGCAATCGCACCAGCAGGGGATTGGTTCTCAAACATGGAGTAAGTAGTCCAGTGGCCTGTAGAATATTAAATTATTTGCTACCTATAACTACTATTGTCATGTAGGAGGTTCATTTGTGATCCCTTTAGAAACATTTGCTTTAGTGGGATAGATATTCAGAGAAATATATGTAATTTTATATCTTGCGTCTTTTTCTGGGAAGAATTGTTTCCTCTATCAACCAGTTCTGCATATTGTGGCGGCTGACGTGTATCAGTGCTGATTATTGAAATGTTTACCGTCAGCTGAGCTGAGCTGAGCTGTAGGACTTTGATATAATCTTCTACGACTCGGATCCTAGAAGTAACGGCAATTAGACAAGCGCAATTAACCAGTCTAGCATCTTGGGCTTCCATGCTTTGTTAGTTGCCATCGGATAAACAACAATCTGCCAGCGGGAATCCATGTTTCTGGGAAAATGTCGGACATTGATGAAGTTAACGAAGTGATCCAGGACGCGAGAAGAGCGCTAGATCAGACGCCATGGGATCATCATGACAGGGCCGCCTATTTAGACGAGCTTGGGGTTGCACTCGGAGACAGATTCTCGATAACGAGAGATACAGACGATCTCGAAGAAGCCATCCAAGTCAGTAGAGAAGCTGTCAGCAACACACCAGTGGACTCCCCAGACAGAGTCGGACGTTTGAGCAACTACGGAATCCGACTCGCTGAGAGGTATTCTATGACGGAGGAAGTTGGTGACATCCAAGATGCTATTCGTATTATGCGGCAAGTCTTGAAGATCACACCAGATGACGATCCTGATAGAGCCATGTACTTGAACAATCTTGGTACTGCGCTAGCCGACCAATATGTCCAGACTAGTAGTCTGGCGGATCTCGACGCGTCTATCAAGATCACGCAGCAAGCGATTAATTCAGCCGTAAAGGATTATTCGGACCTCCCAATGTACCTGAACAGTCTTGCGATTCGTCTTGGAGATAGATATGAGAGAACAGGTGAAGGAACCGACCTTGACAATGCCCTTAACGCCATACGAGACGCTATCCATCTGACGCCAGGCGACTCCTCAGATCGAGGCCTATACTTGAATACCCTAGTCATTCAGCTGGGGCACCAATACTCAAGAACTGGAGAAATGGACCACCTCTACGAGTCCATCCGAGTCGCGCAGGACATAGTCGATACAACGCCATTCGACGATCCGGACCGACCAATGTATTTAAACACTCTAGGAAAGTCGCTTGGGGAGTTATACTCTGTATTATACGAAGATTCGTATATTGACAATGCGATCATGGCCTTGAGAGAAGCCCTTGGCCTGATCCCAGAAGACTCAAAAAAGCGGGCGATCTACATGCACGACCTCGGCAACCAGTTTGGACGCAAGTACTCCAAAACAGGAGCAGCGGCTGATTTCAAGGGCTGTCTCCGATTCATCGGAAAAGCGATCGATTTGGTGACGACGGACCATCCAGACCGAGCTGGCTGGCTAAGCAATCTTGGCGTCCGTCTAGGTGAGGGCTATTTGAGGGGAGACACCACGGACATTGAAAAAGCTATTCAAGTCACCCGGGAGGCAATCGAGACAACAAAACTGGCAACTGACAAGGCAATATACCTATGTAACTTGGGTAATCGGCTTGGTGAAAGATATTCGAGAACAGGAGACACCGCGGACATTGATAACGCCATCGAAGTCACACAGCAAGCGATCAGGCTGTCGCCAGTCAATTCTGTTACGCATGCCACGTGCCTACTCAACCTTGGCAACAGATTTGGTGACAAATATGATGCAGAGGGAGTGAAAGGCTATCTGGATGAGTCTGTTCGGACTCTACAACAAGCTGCTGATATAATGCCAGAGAACCACCTAGGCAAGGCTACGGCCTTGAATAGCCTCGGTGTCCGACTAGCAGCCAGATATACTTCGATCAGCGCGATAGACGATCTTGATAGCGTTACCGAGATACTCAAACGAGCAATTGCGATGACACCAAAGATTAGCCCGACTAGGGCGTTGTATCTGCATAATCTTGGAGCAGCTCTTGGCGATAGGTACACCAGGATGGGGTCCCCGGCCGATCTTGATGAGGCGATTAGACTCTCACGAGAAGCAGTGGAGGTCACGCCGAACAATCACCCTAGTAGGGCAATGTATCTGAACGGCCTTGCCATTCGATTAGGAGACAGGTATTCTAGGGAGTCCGCGGGCTCGATGTCTGATCTGGACACTATTATCGAAGCGGCCAGTGAAGCTGTTGATGCAACACCAACTGTCCACACAAGAAGACCGGTGTATCTGAATAGCCTTGGTATTCGGTTCATGGAAAGATACAGGAGACAAAATACGAGGACCGATCTGGAGAAGGCTATCCAAGCTCTGCAAGAAGCAGTCAGCACGATGCCAAAGAGTCACCCTGAAAGGGCAAGATATCTCGTCAACCTCGGCACTGGCCTTGACCTCAGGTATGCGATAACAGACGAGTATGTGGACCACGAAGAATCACTCTCTCAATTCCAAACAGCCCTCCGTGACCCGAACGCCCCAACCCTCGATCGTATAGCAGCAGGTATAGCAATTCTTCAGATCTGCAGCACCACTTTGGACTGGGAACAAGTATACGAAGCTCTAGAAATTGCTGTCAGTCTCGTGCCAAAGCTCACAGCACGATCTCTTGAGAATTCAGATAAGCAGCACCTGCTCGGTCAGGTTGTGGGACTAGCATCCAATGCCGCAGCGGCTGCTTTGCATGCTGGAAGAGGCCCGATTGTTGCGCTGAAGTTCCTGGAGCAGGGCCGCGGGGTGCTTGCGACAGCGCTGGAGGAGATGCGGACGGATGTCATAGAGCTACAGGCAAGGTATCCCGAACTCTCCAAGAGATTCGTCGCTCTCCGAGACGAGCTGGACCCGCCAGTCGCGCATGATACCTTTGCCTCTAACGAGCACAGCGGTTTTGATCAGCAGGCTCGAGCATCTCGGCGCTACGATGCGGGCAACAAACTCGATGACTTGATTGCTGAGATTCAACAACAGCCTGGATTCGAGGACTTCTTGGATGCCCCTAGAGAAACAGAATTAATGGCTGCTGCGAAGTATGGTCCCATCGTCGTCATTAATACCAGTGAGTACCGATGCGATGCTATACTCGTGGAGCAGCACCAGGTGCGCTCCGTGACGTTGCCCAACGATCTGGAGCAGGAAGCGCGGAATCGCGACCCCAGGAAGATGGAAACCCTCGAGTGGCTCTGGAATACAGTTGCTCATCGAATTCTGGACGCCTTGGGCTTCACTCACCGTCACAAATCGTCGCTCGAGAAATGGCCGCGAATTTGGTGGGTTGCTACAGGCATTATGACCAGATTCCCGCTTCATGCCGCAGGACGCCACGACGATGCATCCGCCAGCGTGCTAGATAGGGTCATGTCAACTTACAGCTCCTCTATCAAGACAATAATACAGAGTCGACGACGTGGCCAAAGAGAAACCGCATCAGACCCGAACCAGGCACTTCTGGTTGCTATGGAACACACGCCACAGCAGGCCAGTCTTCCCTTTGCAGCCAGAGAAATAGAAGTGATCCGTCACTTGGTCAAAGCGATGTTTCTGGAACCCATTGAGCCAGGACAGCACAAAGACGACATCATGACACACTTGGCGCGATGCAAGGTGTTTCATTTCGCTGGACATGGCCATACAGACGGTCACGATCCAATGAGGAGCCGTCTGCTTCTACAAGATAGAAAGGAAAATCCCCTGACAGTCGCCAATCTGCTTGAGCTTAACCTTCGTAAGCATTTGCCCTTTCTTGCTTACCTCTCTGCATGCGGAACCGGACGGATCAAAGACAAAAGGTTTGTTGATGAAAGTATCCATTTAATCAGCGCTTGTCAGTTAGCGGGCTTTCGGCATGTTATTGGCACTCTTTGGGAGGTTAATGATGAGCTGTGTGTGGATATGGCGAGGATCACGTATGAAGGTATGAGGGATGGATCTATGACAGATGAATCGGTATGCCGGGGGCTACATAACGCAACTCGACAACTCCGAGATCGTTGGCGCAACATGTCGATGAGCTCGGTAGAAAGTAGTGCAACTGATGGCGATCGAAGGCTGAGAGATGCTATTGCGTGCGACGACGAGGTGGGCCCATTGCATTGGGTCCCTTATGTCCATTTTGGTGTGTGATTTACTTCTTATGAAGATTGTGGCGTTGCTTCGAGATAGCTCTTATTTGTTCTTGATGCAAATCCAGTATTAACTCTGTAATACCTAGCACTGAAGTCACGATCCTCCAAGCGCATCTTTATCTCAAGCACCAAACATCAGCCTTATTTTCTATTTCTGGTGGGGTGCACGTGCGATAAAGAATTCTACAGATAAGAGAGCTAGCACGTGCAGATAAGATCTGGCTGCCTGTGGGTCAGTCTTGAACATCGTCATGTTTAGCTTCCGCCTATCGCGTCGAGATCTTGCTCCAATCTTTGTCCAAGTGCGCTCGCGCACCCAAAAAACATCATCGTTGACGAAACACGGCAAACCACACAGCGACCATGAACGGCTCAACAGGATCATCATTTGATCCTTCGCGTTTAACGAAAAAGGCCGCAGCCGAATATTCTTCATCAGCTTCCGAATCTGAAGATGAGCACCTTGCGCCAGGCCTCGATGCCGACAACGACTTCGGTGACTTCAACCCTCGTAAGAGACGTCGCACGGGTCGTAATAACAAGGAGAAGGCAGCGCTAGGCATCTTTGGTTCCGACAGCGAGGACGACGGTCCTGCCAGGAAATGGAAGAGGACGACGTTGAGAAATAAGGGCATGAACTTTGTTTCTACTGCCGCAGACGAAAAAGAAGACGACGATGAGGACTCCGACGATAATCGACCAATGTTGGGAAGTGCGATGGATCAAGACGAAGACGAGGAGGACGAGGAGGAAGAAGGGAATACTCGTGGAATAGGTCTCGGCTTCGCAGGTGCACGAGGTTTCGCGCAGAACAATACTCAAGATTCAAGTCGAAGCGCAAGCGCCGAAGCACCATCCCGACCAGCCTTCCGAACTCGATTCGACGGAAAGAACCCTCTCGGCATGGGCTTTGTTCCCTCATCAGCAAAAGATCCAGTCCTCAAGACACCACGCGATGATGGCTCCCCGACTCCACGTAACAAACCACAACCTAGCGCTTTCAGCGCAAAGGGCAAGACGAATCCCAAATCTTTCGGAGCTCGAATGATGGCCAAGATGGGTTACCAAGAGGGTCAAGGTTTGGGTAAAGAAGGACAAGGTCGAAATGTCATTATCGAAGCGAATCTGCGACCACAAGGTATCGGTCTGGGTGCCGTAAAGGAGAAGTCTGAACAGGAACGGAAGGAGGAGAAGCGACAGGCCGAAATGCGAGGAGAGAAAGTGGTGGATTCGGATGAGGAAGAGAAGAAGAAGCGCAAGAGGGCAAAGAAGAAGTCTCTGGGTGGTGCATTCGACAGCGCTACGAGTACACCGCGACGACAGAAGCCGAAGTACCTTACAGCAGAGGAACTCAAGGCTACTGCGCCCGGACTTCACATCCCTGATGCCTTTGCTCCTATTCTCGACATGACAGGGCCGGGCAGCAAGATGCTCACATCCACGAGTGGCATTATGACACCCACGACAGGAACCGCTACACCGGAATCAACAGAAGTCATCGAGGCGAGGAAGCTTGTCAAGAGAGCGCAGGCGGACTTGCTGGCCTTCTCCGACGAGTGGAAGAGTCTGCAAGAGAGGAAAACATGGATCGATCTTGAGCTCAAGGAGAAGGAACAAGAGATGGACGATTTGCGATCAGACTTTGAGAGATTACAGGTCTTTTCCGAATTGGTCAGTGGTGAGCTTGTGACCGGCGACTGGGACCAGCTTATTGCGTGTCTACACAAAGCTCTTGAGCTTAAGGCGACGACATCAGAGATTGCCGACATCGCCGTCGCAGCTATCCATCCATTCCTTCGCGAGGCAGACTGGGATATTCTCCAAGAGCCCACACGATTCGCTTCAGGACTTAAGGAACTTCTACCGCTGCTTATGCCAGCGACGGATGGCAAGACGGTCGGCAAGTGGGATTCTTTATCGGTTGAAGCAGACGACATCTACCGCCGTCATCACAAGGCCACAACACCGTACGAAAGTATGATGTACAAGAACTGGCTACCCAAAGCCCTCGCAGCAGTCCGCTCATGGGAAGTTCTGGACCCAACGCCAATGCTCAGCGTTATGGAATCTTGGCACGATCTTCTACCAACCTTTGTACGCGCACAATTCATCGATAATATTGTTCGAAAGTTAGAGACAGCCGTTTCAGACTGGAACCCCAAATCCAGACGCCAAAGCCACCGTCTCCCACACGTCTGGCTCTTCCCCTGGCTTCAATTCCTACCATCCTACCACCTCGATCCCAAGGGCACAGGCCTCGTGGCAGATGTAAGACGAAAATTCAGACAACTCATCGACGTGTGGGAGTTCAAGAAGGGTGAGTTACCAGGTCTCAAAGATTGGAAGGGTGTTTTGGGCGATCAATGGCGACCGCTCGTCATGTCCCACGTCTTGCCGTCAATGGGCAAATATCTCAGCCGAAACTTCACCGTCGAGCCCTCAGACCAAGAACCTACGCTCCCCGTCCTCACGGGTATTCTGGACTGGCGGTACATTCTTGGTCGGAGAGTCGTCGCTGAGGTTCTCATGCAGCACATGTTTCCCATGTGGCACAGAATATTGGTGGAGTGGTTGTCGCGTGATGAGGTTGATTTGGGCGAGGTTGCGGAGTGGTATTCTTGGTGGCGAGGGGGTGTTTTGAAGGAGCTTGCGGAGGTGACTTCTGTGAAAGCGGAGTTTGATAAGGGGATGAGGGTTATGGCGAAGGCGGTTGCAGGGGCGTGATGCACAGATAGAGTGTCTTGGTGACAGGAGCGTGGAAAATATAGATTTGAATAGGGGTTTAAGACCTGGTCACATAATGAATCATTTGGACGATAGATCGTCCTTATTTTGTCTCAACTCCTATTGTACTCTGCTTCGGTAGTTCCGTGATGATGTGTCGGAGATCTTGTGTCTTGTATGGTATATCTGAGGCAGTACAGCTGGGCGAGGAGGCAAGTTACTCGGCAACATGGAATTGTCCTCTAAGACATAGGGGTATTGTAAGATAGCCTAACTGGTGGTCTGAACTGGCATAAGGTACCCAAATACCTTCGTCTCGCAGGCTGATAGCGGCTAGTTGTCTTGACCCTGATGGTAGGATATCTATATACCTCTTATGGGTGTTTCCACGGTGAGGAATAGGGACTTGTGGTAAAAGGGGCTTTTCTTAAATGCCCTCTCGACCACTCACGATCCTGTACAGGGCCTCTTTCAACCGTCCCCGAGGAGACAGAACAAACGTCCCCCCTTGATCGATATACAGCCAAGAACCCTGTGCGAGTCCCTAAGCGTGTCTGTCTCAATTGCCACGTCTTTCTCAATATCCCATCATCGAAGCAATGAAGGAAAGCTGGTGCGACATCTGAGAAAGGTTTGGGTTTCAGAATGCTAGACACGATCTTCGTAGCTGGAGATTAATGTGCAAGTTGAATACAAGACATTGAGTTGCAGAGTGGTGCACAAATTGGCGAGTGATGGGAATTGGAGAGGAGGTGGGAAAGTTACTGACGCCCCATGGAGAAGAACCGAGCAAAAGGCCAATAACAAGGGGGAGAAGCGGAAGGTGTATAAGAAGGGGAGAGCTTCTCCTCCACATTCTGCCCCATCAGATTCTTCTTCTTCATCGTTCTTTACAAGATGCTCTCTGTCAAACTACTCCTCCTGGCTCTTCTCCCCTCGGCTCTTGCCCAATTCACCATTGGCGAGGTCGTCGAGGATAACTACATCATCACCTTGAAACAAAAGGTGAAAGAGGAGGAGATCGAGCAGCATATCGAGTGGGTTAGTGATATCCATACCGCCAGCTTGGCGCGTCGTGGTGAGGATGGTGTCGATAAGGTTTGGAACTCTACCTTTAAGGGGTACTGTGGTGAGTTTGATAAGAGCACTATCAAGAAGATTAACCAGAGCGAGGATGTAAGTTTTGTCTCGGTCGGTGTTTGAGTTGTGCTGATGAGTTATAGGTCCTTGCTGTTGAGCCGGTTAGGGAGGTTTTGTTGGCTGCTGTCCAGCCCAATGCTGAATGGGGCCTTGCATCCATCTCGCACCGCACTACTGGTTCTACCGAGTACCTTTATGATGCCTCTGCCGGTAATGGCATGTTCGCGTATCTCATCGATACTGGTATCAGATTGAGCCATAAAGACTTCCAAGGCCGAGCTTCTAACGGTTACAACGCTTATCCTGGTGTTCCATTCGTCGATGCCAACGGCCATGGAACTCACTGCGCCGGTACCATCGCTGGAAAGGAATACGGTGTATCCAAGAGAGCGCAGCTCATCGCAGTCAAAGTCTTCCACACTGCCGGCGTAAGTAATAGTCTCTTCAGATCGTAAACACTGCTGACCCTTTAGTCAACCACGGCCATCGTTCTGGACGGATACAACTGGGCAGTCAACAACATCACCAACACACCCGGCCGCAACCAACAATCCGTAATCTCCATGTCCCTTGGCGGCGGCAAATCCGACGCCTTCAACCTCGCCATCGAAATGGCCTACCGCCAAAACATTCATACAGTGGTAGCAGCAGGCAACAGCAACGTCGACGTAAAAGACACATCACCCGCATCAGCCCCCAACGCAACAACAGTCGGCGCCATCGATAAGAACAACAACCGGGCCAGTTTCTCCAACTTTGGGCCTCTGGTGGATATCTTTGCGCCTGGTGTTGCGATCAAGAGTACTTGGTACACGAGCGATACTGCGACGGAGACGTTGAGCGGTACGAGCATGGCTTGTCCGCATGTTGCGGGACTGTCGTTGTATTTGAGGGCTAAAGAGGGGTTGAGGACTGTTAAGAGTGTGCAGGATCGGATTAAGAGCCTTGCTACTAAGAATGTAGTTGGGAATGCTGGGGCCGGGAGTCCGAATTTGTTGGCTTACAATGGAGGTGTTCCTCAGAAGAGTACGATTTGGTTTGCTGATCGAGGTGATCGAGAGTAAAGGTATGTGAGTTTAGATGAATGATGGAGAGGATTGGACACTCGTTTTGTTATATACACTCGTTTAGAATTGTTGTTTTGCCCTGTCTACACTCTTGTTGAAGATATGAGTGTGTCTATATTCTTCTTATTGATCAGTGTCATGTCTTGACTGAGCCATTCGACTGAAGATGTAGGGTAGTCAACATCGAGTCATACAATGTCGGACCAGACACGAAGAATGCTTTCACTGTTTAGTTCCCATGAGTAAAAGTAAAACAAATGTCTCTTGACTACCTCGTCCATAGTCTAGACTCTTATGACAACTCAGATACGTAGCAATTACCGTCACTGTGGCCACTGGTGAAGCTACAGTAATAGTGCCCACTCGGTGATGGCTTGGTGTGAGCACAGACAACGTGGCAATCCAGGGTTGGGATGATGAAAAAGGAAAAGAGGCGGTCCGTGATGAGATTGCCGGTTCCGGGGGGATCTAGACATGAACTCGATTGGTTTTACCATGGGAGAAGTAACCCTACAAGTATGGACCTGTGTAACCTGTGGACATAAACAACATTTGATGCTCTTGAGAGTCTTGCAGTCGTAAATTAAACAGATCCTCTTTGCCCCTTTCTCAAGCGTTTCAAGAGTCTTCTCCACTGCATCTTGGCACATGCATGTAGGTGATATGCACATGGATACTACTGAACCTAGAACACTGGCTGCAAGAGACAAGAACAACAACAAAAATAACAAGAGTCTCGTCAATTAAATGGAAATAACATCTTGTCTCAGATTAAAAAGAAACGGGAGTCAATGCTACCCACCCACCATCTTAGAAGCGCTGCAGCCGCCATAAAAGTGCTGGACAGTAAGGTTCAGCGAGGGGCGAATAGAATTGACGCCCAACTAAACTAAACTCTGACTGTCGCGTGAGTGCCATTTTCAGTTTCAAGCTTTTGCTTTTTTCTGAGGTGCTGGCTCTGTTTTCTCGTTGGCGCTCTCTGCCGCTGCCGCTCGCTAGCCACTGTCCACTGTGACGCCCGTGCTTTGCCTTTCCATGCCGTGCTTCACTTTATCCTCCGATTATTTACGTGAGAAACATTTCTGACATCACTTTCTGTGCATCACTGTTTGAATTTCCTTCTTTCAGGCTGGGAATTCCCTTTTTTAGATCTATATTTTGTCCTGTTTAGGACTCGGTGATTGCGACGCAACATTTGTACCCTGTTGACTATCACTTTGGGTGACCCTCAAATCAAGGCAGCGACTGCAAGACATTCTGGGAATGTCGCAGTCTGATTGATTAACATTTCATCATCAACCGATTATACTCTGTCCCTCATATTTCATTCTCATCTTGGCCGTGCTGAGGTGATTTAATTGAAAGAGGTGACTTGGGTAAAGGAAGCGCTGAGGAAGGTACTGCACTGCGCCCGCCGACCCGCTGCGCTGACTGGACTCGACCGATTTCAAACTTGACCCTGATTGAACTGATTACATGATCCAACTCGACTCCTCCACTTCCATCAATCCCTCTTCCACCTTTTCGCTCCCCAAAAACGCTCCAGTCCTGCGATAGCGACTGCGACTGCGCCAAAGGGAAATCCTTCACCATGTTTTGGAGGTTTGGCGGTTACGCCAACATCTCCACTATCGACACAATCCTCGACAAACCCGATTTCACCCTCGAGGAACTCCTCGACGAGAGCGATCTGATCCAGGAGCTTAAGCAGCACAACTCAAAACTCATCGAATACCTCAGAAGCGACAAGGTTCTCGACAATCTACTCGATTATGTAGTCGCTCCCAAACTCGAGACCGTCGAGTCTCCCGACGAGTCCACCACCGAAGGAACCAAGGCAAAGAACCGCTTCTCCTTCTCGCGACCGCGCGCATCATCCCGCAGCACCGACCCGGGCAACGATGAGGAAGAAGAGCAGGAGAAGAAGCGCAATCGCTACGCTTTTATAGCTTGCGAAATTCTCAGCTCCGATACTTGGTCAATCTACGAGGCTCTCGCTGACAATCGACAATTGATTCGCGATTTTTGGAACTTCTTGTCCCGCCCTGCCCCGCTCGATCCCCTCCAGGCGAGCTACTTCACAAAGGTCAACGAGTCCTTGTTCGAGAAGAAAACCGAGGAGATGATGGAACTTTTGACCACTCTTCCTGATGCTGTTCCCAATTTACTCAAGCATGTCGAGTGTCCTATGGTCATGGACCTTTTGCTCAAGATTATTGCCCTGGACCGTAACGAAGGTGGCCAGGGTGTGGTCGAGGTGCGCACCCCACTCACGCCGAATGCATCTATGCTAACAATACCTAGTGGCTATACTCCAAAGACATCATCCCGAGCCTCCTTTCCTGCCTTAGCCCCGAGAACAACTGGGTTGTTCAAACCGCCGCCGGTGACTTCATCAAAGCCATCATTACCATTTCGGCAAACGCCTCCCAAAACGAGCAACAGTGCATCGGCCCGAACGAGCTTACCCGCCAACTTGTCTCCAAGCCATGCGTTGAACAGCTGGTCAGTTACATGCTTGGTGGCGGCAACCCGTTGACTGTTGGTGTCGGTATCATTATCGAGGTCATCCGAAAGAACAACTCCGACTATGATCCTGATATGGGCACTGAGTCCACCGCTGCGCCCTCAAGCCGCGATCCCATCTACCTGGGCACCCTTCTCCGAATCTTCGCCGAGAACGTCCCCAAGTTCATGAGCCTGATCATGGATGTTCCCTCCAAGAAGGACAAGATTGACTCGACCTTTGGTGTCAAGCTCGAGCCCCTTGGCTTTGATCGCTTTAAGACATGCGAGCTTATGGCCGAGCTGCTGCACTGCAGTAACATGGGCTTGTTGAACGAACCAGGTTCCGAGCAGCTCACAGCTCAGCGTGACGTTGAACGACAGCGTCTTCGCAACGAGGGCAAGCTGGGCCCCGTTAAGGATGAGGACCACTCTGCCGACGACCTAACCATGCGAACTCCTGCACCTGAGGAGAAGCGACGCCTCGAGGTCACCAACGCTGACGACGACGGTTTCGAGGAGGTTGAGCCAAGCAAGGAGATGAGCGAGGATACTTCTCATGAGTTTGTCAAGGCCGAGGATGACATCCCTGTTGTTTCTACAACTCCAATCTCCGGCAAGGACGAGGACGACTTTGTCGACGAGCCGCTCAGCCCTCCTCAACAGCTTGCCAAGGTAGAGGAGACACGATTTGACGAGCCAGACCTGATGGTTGCGCCTTTGTCGCCCACAAAAGCCAAGACTGAGACTGCAGAGCCAGCCAAGCCCGACACCGACAAGCCTCTACCTGAGGTGCCAAGCGACGAGAAGGTTGATGAGAAGAAGCCCGAGGCTCCGAAAGAAGATGCTCCCAAGGAGGACACCCCTAAGGAGGATACCTCTGATTCGTCAGCCATTTTGACTCCTGCTCCTTCCGAGCCTGAGACAAAGACCGAGTCTACTGATGCCCTCAAGGGTGATGAGGCTCAGCCTCGCGGTCTCTCCCCTCAGCCTGAGGATACACCCGCGCCTCTCTTCTCTGCTCCTCCTGCGCCCGAGTCCGGAGCCGATCGACCACCCCAGGTTCCTGAGAAGGATGAACCCAAACCTGAGGAGGCTTCAACTGAGACCAAGACAGAGGAGGCCAAGCCAGAAGAGCAGCCCCCTGCCCAGACTGAGGAACCTGTTGTCGGAGACTTCCTCAAGCTCCAATTTGTGGAGCACCGAGTTGTTCCCACCATTCTTGTAAGTCAGCCATTCTTCTACGAGACATCTCTAACTTGACAGAACTTCTTCTTCACTTATCCATGGAACAACTTCTTGCACAACGTAGTATACGATATCGTTCAGCAAGTATTCAACGGCCCAATGGACCGCAGCTACAACCCCTCATTGGCTGTCTCCCTGTTCGAAACTGCCGATGTCACAAGCGCCATCATCAACGGCCAAAAGATCAGCGATGAGTCTCAGGCCAAGACCAAGACCCGCATGGGTTACATGGGCCACCTCACTCTTATTGCTGAGGAGGTTGTCAAGTTCACTGAGCGTCATCCTCCGGAGCTCCTCTCGGAGGTTGTTCTTGACCGGGTTATGAGCCAGGAATGGATCAGCTACGTCGAGGGATCACTTGCCGAGACACGCGAGCGAGACAATGCCATTTTAGGTGGCGTGCGTCCAGAGGTGGCCATGGGTAACCGAGCTATGGGTGGCGGTAGTGGACTGGGAGGTGTCGGCCTATCCGGACTGAGCGGAGGTTCTGGAGGCGGCGGCTCCAACGCACTGGCCGAGGCTGGTCTGAACGGGGGAATAGAGCTCAACCAGGACAGCGGAAACGGCATCGGACCTTTCACCATCAGCGCCGGCACATTAATGTCTGGCTTCGGCAGCAGCAGTGATGAGGAGGACGAAGATGGAGACGGAGATGAGGAAGACGTCAATTCTGAGGTGAGTGGTGCTTCCGCTGAAGATGGGGAGGAACGAGGCATTCCCGGATACCCTGGCATAACGGAAACTCTTGAGGATGTGATTATGCGTTCCCCAGAGCCTTTCCGAGCAGAGTCGCCAGACTTTGAGGATCTGCAGGATATCACAAGGGGATCTCCTATGGACTTGGATGGAGTGAGGAGGGGTGATGAAGAGAGTCAGAGTGCGGAGCAGGTTGAGGATATCTCAACAGAGGGTCAACAGGATATCTCAGGTCACCAGGCTATCTCGAAACCAGAGGACTCAAAACCAGAAGGTCACCCTTAGGGGGGATCGGCTTACTGGGGAAGTCTTGATCGTCCCAGGACAAGACGCGAGACGCGAAACTGGCAGACTCCGCAACTTGAAGATCTTGAGACTCTCGAGGACATTGATGTTGAGGAGATCACGAGGCTGGTGTTGGCGAGGTACTGAAGACTTTTATACCAGGCGTTGTGGGATAGATTGGGTGGATGGATGGGACAAGGGAATTATCATGTATAGGGTCTAGATCATGGCCCAAAGTTTGGGATCTGTATAGAGCTGTGTTTGTCGCATACGAAGGAACGAATGGAATGGGGGATCATGTTTCGATGTCAGAGTTTTCCACGGACGCCTTTACCTCACATCACATCTCCTAGTGTCTGTCATTCACACATGGGCGCCTCGTACTGACGAGACTTTCTTTTTAGTTCCGAGCTTACACGGACCCTCTGAACTCGGGTTCAATGGACCCTCCCTCGATTCCCCCACCACCTCCACCCCCACCACCGCTGAACATTCCCCCCTCTCGCGCCAGACTTCAACTAGCAGCCCGTCTAGCGATGCACCAAAAGAAAGACCAGACGCAGTCCACTTCCGACGATGATGATGAAGAAGAGAATCCCACGGATCCATTCGCTGATACGGAAGAGGACTTTGACGATGAACCACAGGGTGACAGAGGAGCGTGGTGGCGAGATGTGAAACGGGACGGGAATGAATCAGATGATGAGGAAGAGTTTGGAGATTTTGAAATGCCGGAGGGAAATGACGGCGACAGAGAAAAGGGTAGGGATGATGATGGGGATGTGGTGCGGCCTCAACCGAGGAGTTTGTGGCCTTTTGGTTTGAGCAAGGCTGAGACGGATAAGGCGGAGGCTGTGGAGGTTAAGGAGGCCAAGGAGGCCAAGAGGAGAACTAGCATTGAGGATCCTGATGATGATGAGGTTGTTGTTTAAGTTAGAGCGATTTTTGATAGATGATGGGTAATGAGGTGTACGATATGGGGCATGTAAGACAGAGTTTGTTCTTGATGTGTGTTTGAACAACATGTAGGGTTGTGAGATGTATCTACAATCAGCTACGTTCGCTTATAAGGTGCATTTACAATGTGCTATACGTAGACTCATGAGATGTACCTACAATGTGCTTTCTCATGATATGTTTCCCATGTCCATTGAAGACTCCTGATGGATTCTCTTCCTGACTCGTACCGCCAAGACGTGAGCACTACTGTGCCGTAGTTTGGTTCAAGCAGTAAGAAAAAGCGCCTAGGTAATCTCGCTTATAGCCTTATTTCGCTTGTAGCCGAGGGGACGTCCCGTTGTGCCGGTGGCCATTGCTAAAGCTTGGTGATATTCGAGTATGTTATTGTTCTACGCTTGTCTTTGTAAGATCTGTCCGTATTGAACGCGATATAGTTCCATATGTTTTACTCTAGTGGCTTTGAGTTCTAGGGCCTTAAGCAAGGAGTTTGACGCAGGGGTTTATTTTAGTAGAAGCTTAACTGAAGTGTAATCTCGGATAAGTGCTGTGCCTGTCTGCTGTGTTTTTCTCCGGGTGCCAAGCTACTCAGCCGCGTATGGGGCAGACTGCTATATGCGTGAGTGGTATAGGTTATTGTGAGGCGTACTGATGCTGAATGTGGTATGTCAAGTCGTGATGGATAGAACGAAGGTGTTGAGAGAGAGGACTTTTTGTATTGATAACACTTTAGCTTGGTATTAGTGCTAGCGACTCAGACTATGTGGATGAGACCTGATTTCACTAGACTTCCGGACTTGTTTAACAAAAAGAAAACACTGCATTGGAAGATGTAGCTGCTGCGTTGGCATCGCTTAAAATTGAAAGACAAGTAAACACTGAGTAAGACGCGCTTAACTACAATGGACAGTTAAACGCAAGGGATTTCCCACCGCCACGGGGCAGCGGAAAGGGGAACCTGGGTCAACCCTTGATTATGATGTGCTGTCGTTGACATGAATCCCAGCGCGTCAAAGACTGGGGTATGGACTCGGTTCGGCTGTGGCTGTGAGAACAAGCCTCGAAAGCTATATTTATTTGTTTCAGGTTTACCTTATCGATGGATATCGGTTAAAACTTAGAAGTGATAAGCCACAGAGATTATCTGATGAATTAATGGGCATTCTCTATAGATCATGATCTGAAGCAAAGTAGATCACGATTCACTGATAATCATCATAGCCAAGATGAAACAAAACAGGAAAAACCACCAGACACGCATGTTCTCCCCCCAGCGCGTCATTGTTGATTGATGGAGGCAGTCTTATTCGCTGTCTCCGACAGTCACCGGTACCTCGAGCCGCCCGTGAGGGGAGTGCTTTCTGGGGTACCTTGTACGAAAGACTACTGCTATTGGTTGTAGAGGGGTTGACGGGCTGTGTGCCAGGATTCAAGATTTAAAGATGGAGAGGATGAGAGACTGAAGGATTGATGCAGGGAGATGTCATTAATGATGGGTTGTTAAAAAGGATTCATGTTCGTTGGGAAAGGAACTTTGGTTGAGTCTGATACATTGATGAATTGATGTTCGAAGTTATCTTTACAGGGTACTACCTACTACACAGCATGCAATAGCATCAATAGCACCATCAACCGCTAAATTTAGAGCATCAGATACCCAAAATGCCAGACCAGGACCACCTCATCCAAGCAATCGCATCAACCCTCTCCATCTCCCTCGAAGATATCCTTCTATTCGACTCCTTCTCCGACCTAGGCGGTGACGAATTCTCAGCCGAACAAGTCTGCATCGCTTGTAAAAATAAAGGTCTTGAAGTTAGTGGGAAGGATATTCTGGATTGTCCAACCTTGGCAGAACTACAAACGAGAGTTACACCGCGATTAAGTGTTTCTTCTCAAGATACCCTTTCGTCGCAAGAAAGAAATAGTTTCTCTTCTACAAGTACTAGAGGATTTAGCTTTTCTTCTGGTACTTCTGACAATGAGCTGGTAACTGGAGCTTATACGCAGGGAGAAAGCGGTAGGGCTGCAGGGGAGTCAGTGGAGTCTAATTTATCCAGCTTACAGTCATTTCCTCCCCTTGTTCTCGTCCCCATGGCAGGCCCATTCGACGGTCAAACAGTAGCTCTTATTAAGATCGGCCATTCGCCAAACACTTCAACCTCCAACATCTTATCTACCGAGACAACCCAGACGCAGATTTCTCTCCTGCGCATGGAATGCTCAGCCCAAATCATTATACCGGTTACTGAAGACACAAACGACAAAAGGGCCCTGCAAACATGGGTGCAGAATATGGATTCGTCTACTTACAAGGAGGTCATGAAACTTCAAATTCCTGCGAGGCGGGAAAGGGTTGTTAGGAGACGGAGTCGGCTTGATGTCAAGATGGATGAGTTGGAGGGTTTTGAACTTTCGCCTATGCAGAAGTTGCTGTTTCAAGGCTGCAATGGGGGTTCTTGGACGAAAAGTGTGGTTCTTAACGTCCACGGTGCAGAACCTCTTGATATCGACGCAGCCATCGAAGCAATCGTCTCAAGACACGACATGCTCCGCGTGCGCTTTCGCCAAAAGGACTCTCACTGGGAACAATGCATATATCCTGCTTCAGCAAATTCTTATCGTCTTACGCATCACGTTGATGTATCCGACGATGAAATTACTTCGCTAGTACACGATATTCAATCCAGCATCAGCATTGAAGGACCGACTTTTGCAGCGATGCACATCCACAACAGACTCTATCTCGCAGCACATCATTTAGCACTCGACGACGCATCCTGGAAACTTGTGTTGAGTGACTTGGATGAGTTACTCCAGAAAGGAACGCTTTTGTCGGAGGCGAGTGTGAGTTTCAAGTATTGGACCAGAAAACAGAGTCGACATATGGATCAGAGGTTGTTTGCGCCGACGTTGCCTTTTGAAGTATTCTCTGCGAATTTGGAGTACTGGAATCTCACACAGACTGACAACACCTTTGGAAATTCGAGGAGGGTGTCGTTCGAACTCTCAGCGGAAGAAGCGCTTTCTTTAGAGACGTCCGTCGCGCAGGTTTTGAGGACAGATACCTCCGATGTCCTTTTGGCTGCACTGTTACTATCCTTCACTCAAATCTTTCCGGAGAGAACATTACCGACGCTATGGAAGAAAGAGAATGGGCGAGATTTAGACGACGACTTTAACATTCTTGAAACAGCTGGATGGTTCGCATCACTCTGTCCGATCGGAGTCGAGATTGATTCAGAGATGGATTTGATTCACGTCATTACTTTGATCAAAGATACGCGACGAACAATTCCTAGGTCAGGAATTCCGTTTTTTACGGCTGAGTTTGCGACGTTGGAGGGTGCGAAGGAGAACTTACCGCTGGAGATTGCCTTCAAGTCTGTTGAGAATCTTCAGCGACAGAATGGGCTGTTGCAACCTGTTACGCCTCTGGAGTCGAATGCAAGTTCTGAGATTAAGAGGATTGCTTTATTCGAAATCGAAGCTGGCGTGGATAGGATTAATGTTGTCTACCCAAGCACATGTCGCTATCAAGACAAGATCCAATCTTGGATCGCTTGTTTCGAAGCTCATATCCACGATGCCGTTACTCAGTTAAAGAGCTGCGAAGCACAACTCACTCTCTCAGACATCCCCCTCATCCAAACATCCTACGCATCCCTCACCCGTCTCTCCCCAGAGCATAAAACCAGCATCCAGACAATCCTCCCCACAACACCATCCCAACAAGAAATTCTCATCGCGCAAGCCACCAACCCAGAATCTTACTACAACCACGTCGTGTACGAAATGGCAGCGCTGCAATTACCGGTTGATGTTACTCGACTGTGTGAAGCGTGGGAAACTATTGTTGCGAATACTCCTGCTTTAAGAAGTGTGTTTATTGATGCTGTGAGCAGAGAGGGATTGTATGATCAAGCTATTCTCAAGAAAATATCGCCGAGTATATTGTTTATCGAAACGGAAGACCCGGATGAGGCTGTGAGGACATTACCTGGATTGGTAGGAGAAGTCAAACATCGATTGGCGGTGTGTTATAATCCGACAAGAATGGTGATTAGACTCGATGCCAGTCAAGCACTCTGCGACGTAAGACTCCCCTTCACTACCCTACTTATATACTAATGGTTATAGTTACCGAGTCTTCGTCTTTTGATAGCAGAGCTAACACGCGTCTTCTCCTCCCAAAATCCCACTGACACATCAACACTGCAAAACACATACTTGCACCAAATATCCTCCATTGACACAGCCTATACCCTCGAAGTATGGAAAACAGGTCTATCCTCCGCGAAACCATGTCTCTTCCCCAAACTATCCTCTCAATCCTGTTCTACATCCTTCGACTTTGCAATCTCACACTCTCAGCTCTCCAATTTCTGTGAAGAGAATGGTGTTGTTCCCGAGGCCGTGTTTCAACTATCCTGGGCTCTCGTCCTACGCGCTTTCGTAGGCAAAGAGAGTGTAGGATTCGGATACCAATTCAATGGCCGCGATGAAAGCCTTCTTTGCGGCATCGACACTCTTGTAGGAAGTTTCGCAACATTACTCCCCTGTTTCGCAGATCTTCCTCCATCTCAACCATTAAGAGAGTGTCTATCTCTCATCAGCGAAGCATTCACCAACGCGAGCAAACACGATAACATCACCCTCTCCGAAGTCCAGCATGCGCTAGGTCTTAGAGAAAAGACACTTTTCAACACTTGTCTTTACTACCAGCCCCCCTCAGAGCTGGATGTGGGTGATGAACTTACGCCTAGCTTGGTCACGGCTGGACGGAAGACGGATTGTGATGTTAGTCTTACGCTTATGTTCATCGATGGATTACTCAGGGGTGACTTGACGGCGTTTGTGGATGAGAGGCAAGCTGGTAGTGTGATGAGCTGCTTCCAGGCAGCCCTCTCACACATCCTATCCACACCCGACAAACTCATCTCGGAAACAGATCTTCTCACAGAAGAAGCCTACACAACCCTCATCCAAAACTGGAACACGTCTCAACCACAAATCTCAGCTTGTCTTCACGATGTAATTCTCGAACACAGCTTCACCCGTCCAAACGCACCAGCAGTCTGTTCCTGGGACGGCGACATAACATACATCCAACTCTCAACCCTCGTCCAACGCCTAAAACAATACCTCATTAACATAGGCGTTGGACCAGGTGTCGTCGTTCCTGTGGTTCTGGAAAAGAACCACTGGGCACCCGTTATTATACTTGCCGTTCTTCAAGCTGGTGCAGCGTTTGTACCGTTGGATTGTCAGGATCCTGCGAGTGTCAAGTCAACCATCGATTATCTTACTCCGCATGTTGTGTTGGCTACGGAGACTGCTTATAGGGATCTAAGTACCCTTGCGATTAACCTCGTTATTATTAACGATACTTTCTTTACGATGCTTACGACTTACGTTGCGAAAGTTGGGACGGATGCTACGCCTGATCATGCAGCGTGTATCTTTGTCACACCGAAAAAGTCGAGGAGCATATTCTTCTCCCACGCTTCGTTACTCTCTACTTTCATCGCGCAAAGCACACCCTTTAAACTCTCCTCCGAAAGTCGTGTCTTGCAACTCTCCGCCTTCAACGTCGACATCTCCCTCGTCGAGATCCTAGGAACTCTCGTTCACGGCGCTTGTGTCTGTATCCCCCATCCTCACGACAGAGCCCACGATGTCGCCGGCGCCATTGCACGTATGGACGTAACATGGTCATACATGACTAGCGTTCTCGCACGCAAGATAAACCCCGATGCCGTTCCCAGTTTAAAGACTTTATGTTTTCGAACGAGGAGGTTGGATGAGGATACGTATCTTCCATGGGTTGAACACCATGATGTTCTCGTTGCTTACGGTGCACCTGATATTTGTCCCCTCGGCATTTCAGTAACGCAAGTTACCAAGCATGGTGACTTGAGTATCATTCCACCGCCGATAACAGGAAGATTCTGGATTCTCAACCCCGACAATCCTAGAAAACTCATGCCTGCTGGAGCGATAGGTGAACTCGCCATCGACGCACCACTCATCACGCCTCATCGTTTCGCACTGGACAAGCCCCTGATAGCGCCTGATCCTTCTTCACCCTCCAAACCACGCTATCTAAAAACAGGCCATCGCGTCCGTTACTTATCTTCAGGAAACGTTCAATTCCTCTCCAGTGTACGAGACGAAGTCAAAGTCTGCGGTTCAAACGTCGACGTCGCACAAGTCGAACAAGTTCTTCGACGATGTCTTGGGTTTGATGTAGTCGTTGATTCCGTCACTACACAAGATTCAGGACCTTTACTCGCTGCTTTCTTGGAGATGGGAAATGTGTTTCAGCAGGGTGAATCTCTTCATAATTTGAGTGCTGAGACGAAAGAGAAGACGTACATCGCCAAGAAAATGTTCGAAACAGCCCTTGAGAATACGAATCCTAGAGACCGTCTTCCTCAATACTGTATACCATCTCTCTTCATCCCCATCCGCTCATTCCCAATGTCAACATCCCTCAAAGTCAACCGGAGGAAACTGCAACGCATGATATCTGACTTTTCTACACATGACATTCTTCACATGTCGCACGCTTCAAATCCCCGGGTTATCCTCGCTCAAAAACCTCTTCCTCTTACCGGTCCTGAAGAAGCGATGAGGGAATACTGGGCAGATGTCCTCAACATCTCCATCTCTGCAATTAAGGGGCCTAGCACTTTCTTTTCTCTAGGAGGAAATAAACATCTTGCTGCAAAATTAGTCGTGTCTTGTCGAAAGGATGGTGTTTCTGTATCCCTCACAGATCTTCTCTCTGAAGCAAGTCTCACTGAGTTATGCCGCTCTCACAAACCAACAAAGATCAAAACCCGTCCCGCCAAAAATCTCGACATGTCTTTCGTCAAGACGGTCATATCACCCGCTCTACACTGTTCATCCCCCGACGTCCTCGACTTCGCAGAAGCATCACACCAACAAATCCAAGCCCTCGAACTAAGCATGTACAAAACTCGCGCAGACATCCTCAACATCGCCCTCCGCTTCAACGGCCCCGTCGATGCCAACCGTCTTGAAAACGCTTGCAAGAATTTGTCGAAAATGCACGCTATTCTTAACATTGCGTTTGTAGCGAAAGGTCACAAAGTGTATCAAGTACACTGCGCTTCTACATCGCCCCCATTTCTGAATATCTCTTGTCCAACGAGTGCATTGGATGATGCAACGCAGAACATCGTACGAGAGAATCAGAATTTAGCCTTCGACATGGGCGTTTGTGTTACGAAATTCACGTTCTTGAACGGTGATACACAGGGATCTTTGGTCATTCGTCTGAGCAAGACTCAAATCGATGAAGTCTCGGCCCACCTCCTCATCCACGATCTTGCATCGCTCTACGACGGTGATGTCCACGATTCTCAATCTTCTTATTTGGACTACACCCGTGCGTCAAAGAGTTCTTATCAAGAAGGTTTAGAATATTGGAACATCCAACTCGAGAATGCAAAAATGACCAAAATCCTCTCATCAACACGGCCAACGCCTCCTGCCTCAGTCTCCGAAATACGAACGCTCAAACAAACTGTTTCGTTGGGTCATTTAGCAGCTTATGGCATGACACCAGACATTGCGTTAAAAGCAGCTTGGTCTATCGTGCTTTCTACAATCTCAAGTACTCACGATGTTTTGTTCGGGGAAGTAATCCAACATACCTCACCAATTGGTCCCAGCACAAACACACTCCCTGTCAGAGTCCAGTTTCCTTCTAAGCATAGTACACCACTCGATCTAATGAACTGCATACACTTGCAACGCCAGTCTCACTCTCAGCATTCCAACATTGGTATTCAAGACCTCGTTACAAAATGTACACCCTGGCGCTCTTGTACTACGTTTAGTACTGTTGTTCAACACTACACGCCCAACTCCCTCGACGGCACATCAACGATGAACGTCCACGGCGCGACGTTTACTTATCGATTGATAGAATCATGGACGAAGGACTTTCCAGATCTCTTCATCCGGTCAACACCCACTTCCACCGACAAGATAACACTGGAAATTAAATTCTCTGAAGAACGGGTTGAACATTCTTTTGTACAAGATTGTCTAAGTCTTCTCACAGCAGCTTGGGAAACGGTTACACACCCCGACACAATCCATCAACCGATGATCCAATCCTCTGAAGAAATATCCCGTTCAGAGCGCAAGATTCCATTCCCTTCAAAGGACGTGTTTGCGAGCTCTGTTGAGATGGACGCTACACAACGGAAAGAAGTACAAGAGTCTATTCTTGGTGTTTGGAACAAGATCATAATGCCCAGTTCTTCAATTCCTGCGGAAAAGTTACCAAGTATGCCGTTTTACGCACTTACGCAGACTCTTCTTCCTGCACATGCTCTTACGGCTGAGATGAACAGTGTATTCTCCACCAATTTGAGTGTGGAAGACATTCTTTCTCATCCAAGCATGAACGCCCAATTAGATCTAATCTCAAACACCATCCCGCTCAAACCCATCCTCGAATTCCTACCACAAAAACCGTCAACTCTGAGGGCCAGTCTGCGCAGCTTCAAGAACCGAAACAGTATGTTGAGTTTGAAGAATACATGGACACGAAGTAAACACACCGAGACAATACCCGAAGACATGCCCTCTCCTATCCCCACGATTGTTATACCCGAGATTGGATCGTCGGATACACCTGAGAGTACAAGTCATCATTTGGTGGAACTAGATGCTGGACCTGTACCTGATCGACGAGGCAGTGGACCTGAACAGCTTGATCGAAGAAGTAGTGGAGGTTCATCAAGAAGAACTCCAGAAGAAGTTGCTTTCAGTCCAGGAAGACGAGTTCCTACATGGGGAAGTATGTTTGAGCGAAGAGGTTCATCGCCATTGAGTCGAAGATGATTGCACATTATTTTCCCTTATATTTTGTTTATGCCGAAAGGCTTATGGATTATGATATCATGTCTTATTTCTTAGCTAAATAGTATAATGAAGAAAAGATACCCAATCAATTCAAATGCTGATATCAATTTCATCGTGATTCAAGAAATGCAATTTGCCAAATACAAAACAGTCCCAAACTCACAACCGCTCTAACGCAACTCCGTTGACTTCAACAATATTTATACAATATCTGTCCAGACATCTTCTATGTCAATGCAATCGGGGTATATATAAAAAGTCTCCATAATTTCCAGATTTCAAATCCCAATACAAACGCACGCTCAAAACATGTTACCCAGTACTGCGCCAAAATCATCATCATAAGCTCAGGCAACACGCGCAACACTAATGAAGCCCAAGGTCGGCAACACTAATGAAACTCGCCAAGACGGGGACCGAAATAATCACTTCCCTCCAAAGGCTGAAGAGGACAAGCATCATCTTCACATCCCACATAGCCAACCGTGTTACCCCACCACTTAAACTCCGTACCCTCTAGCTGAAGAGAGAAGAAGATGATGATTCCTGCTATAGCAATGCCACAGGACCAAGCTGCTGAGAGCACAAAGTTGTACTGTGAATGTTAGTGACAATGCAAATGGATGGATAGGGATTGGTGGGTGAATGGAGATTGGTGGATAAATGAGGATTGGGGGACGAATGGGGGTTGATATGGGGGGAACTTACTTTGGACCACAAGCCAAGGTATCGCGACTTGAGATAAATCCAAGAAAAGTACGCAATAGGCACACTCGGCCAAACATACGACATATTATACGGAGCCCAAACAATACCACCGTACATGATCGCAACAGGATGAACCTGTCGAGTCCAAGTCCAGTGAGGAAACTTCTTGTTAATACCCCAAATAGCAAGCACAACCACCACACCCAGAGGGAAACCGATCAGCACCTCAGTGTAGAGTCCGTTCTTTCCAAAGATCTTGCTGGGTCCGACAGTACCCCAGAGAACTGACGCGGTGAAGAAGGTGTTGACGCTGGGACATGACATCTTCCAACGGGCATCTTCGGTGCATACACCGGGGATTTGAGTCATTTGGAAGTTGAGAACGCCGACGCAGACGAATGTGCTGATGAAAGTGGCGATGATTTGAGCGAAAAAGGTGTGTCGAGGAGGAATCTTGACGTAGTGAGCGAGTTTGAGATCGTTGGAAAACATTACTGCGTGAGCGCAAGTGACGTAGCCAAAAGACTTGAAGTAGTTCATAGCCAACGCATTACCTTCGACGAAGGATCCTCCAATGAACTCAGCAAGGACAGTAAGAGTAACTTCAATACCAGTCATAGCCTTGATGATTCCCACAGGAATGACAAAGACAAGGCAAAGAGCCAGACCGTAGAAGATGACTCCAGGAGAAGTGTGAGTGTCCCAACCAGCGATACCAGAAACACCAAATGCAATAGCAAAGGCGAGGCAGACCATGTACCACCACTCAGGAACTTCGCGGTATGCCTTCATGAGACGGGTGTGGACGTCAAGATCGTGAACTTCCTCTGCTCGCTTGGACTTCTTTCTCATGCTGTTGAACAGACCCTTGAAACCAGTGACAATCTCGCGACGATGGAATAGAAGGGCGTAAGTGAGAGTCGAGGTGTAGATACCAAAGAAGAAGATGTAGATGACAACATTGCCAGCGCCAAGGAAAGGAGGAGAATAATCCTCATACTTGGCGGCATCGAAGAGACCACGATCATCAACAGCTCGAGTAACATTGTAAAGCTCGCCCCAGCGATCATAGACACGGTTGCTGTTGATGGGAAGATATCCAGTGTTGTAAATGTTGGAGTACCAAAGACCGAGAACAACCCACATGGAGATGAAAGCACCGACGAATCGGTTAAATGTGCTGAAGAATGGAACCATGAGAGGATCGGCAGAGTCCCACAGAAGAACGTTCCAATCCCAGGTAGGAAAGGGATTGATGCCAAGACCATTATTAAAACCAGTAATGGTGTTGAGATCACGGTTGTAGGGATCAATCCAGGACATCCAGCTAAAGTTGGAAAGAGAAGTCCAGATGTAGTTGGGGAACCAGAACCAGACAAACATGGCGCCGAACATGATGTAGAAGAACTTGATGCGGGAGACGCGCCAAATCTTGGCAAAGGGTCCTTGGACCGGGGAGTTGTTGTCTGTGTGGAAAGCCGAGTTGAGCGCAATGGTGACCAGAGATGCAGGCCAGACGCAGTACGAGGGGTAAACGAGGAAGCGACGGCAGACACCGGCCATTCCGTAACCGATAAAGTTGGTGCTCAGCGCGATCAAAATCTGGTAGGCGAAGTGGGAGGCATATGGCTGGTTGAAATACTGAGGGAGATATTGAACCCAGATGATCAGGTTGGTGTACGGAGTGTTGTACGCAACGTTGGCCATGATGGTGATAAGCATATGCTCCTTCTTGGAGAAGGGACCGGGGTTGAGAGAATGGCGCACTCCAAAGAGAGTAATGCCATAATCGGGCAACCATCTTTCGCAACCTTTGCCAATTGGGTATGAGAGCAACTGAGCGACATTGGCCATGATTCGAATAGCAGGCTGTCGAATATCGAAGAGCTGGTTGGTAAAAGCCAGCAGCATTGAAAATATCAGACCGATAGCCCAACTTCGGATAGTCGAGCTAGGAATCGACGTGTCATCCTTGTTTTCCACGACGGCACGAACTTCGGCGTAGGGGCTGTTGTTTGTAATCAGGGCGGCCTCCAACTTCATCTCCTGCACCAGATTCTCGTGTTTCTCGGGGTTCGTAAATAATTCATCGTTCTCGAGGAAAGATTTGATCTTTTGGATAACCGTGAGGGGAAAGTTGGGATCCTTTTCGTGGATGCGATAAACGCGAGCCATTATGTGTCGCACATCTTCGAGGGTATACTTTGAAGCAAGTTCGCGAGCTTCCAGCAGATCGTCTTCGGTGACGTGAAGGTCTTGCTCGGTGGTGTGGTAATCGCGCATGTCATCCTGATCGTAGGAAAAGGACTAGTATCTGTCAGTAGAGTATTCAAAGTAGCGCAACGCAGTGCAACTCACCTCGTCATACTCGGAAGCCGAATCGCCAGCGATGGGAAGTTGACTCGGGGGCAGCGGATCAAGAGGAATCTCTTGAGCCCCGGTAGAAGAAACCCTCTTCTCGTTGTCGGCCATGGCCAGGGGCCTCTTTAGGCGATATAACGTTCTATTCCTCCAGTTTCAGTGTCCGTCAAATTCCTCGACTTGAAGTCGCTCTTTCTATAATTGCGCGCTGGAATAATTAATAGGCGCTAGCTATGATCAAGCGACAGATGTTGATGCAGTAATTCGGATCGTGTCAATCGGAATCGAAGTCGTCGTGGTGGTTGACAAGAACAAGAGCGACAATGGCGCGAGGGAAAACAGGTAGAGACAAGAGTACGAGCGACGGAGGAAGCCGATGATTGAGTCTGTGTCGAGTTACCACCGGGTGTGCGTGTGAGTGGTAAAAAAAGCAGGTATTGAAGCGTGCGAGTGGTCGGGACAAATCGAGTCGAGTCTAGACAGAAATCGGGTTGTACAGCAGTCTGAGTGCACTGTGAGGTAAACTACGCGTGGCGCAGTCGTCGGAGAAGCGAATTGCTCTTATCTCGAGTATATGTCGCGAAAGAATGCCCAGAGTTGAAGACGAACAACCTGGGGGGAAGGAGAAAAAGAGGATCGGAATCCGGCAAGTTGGAGTCGAGGCAGCAGGCAAGGAAGGAAAGGAAAGGATGAGAAGAAATGACGGGTAAGGATGGATGCGCTGCACTTTCAACTGAATCTGTCTGTACTGTACTGTAGAGACCTGGACGCTGCTCTCACAGTGAGTGGCGGGCCCTTTGGTACAACACAGGATTTTCTGTGGATCCAATTCAGAGGAGGGGATTGGTCGGAGAAGACCTGGGGGGCTTTGGGGGGAAAAGGCTTGGGCTCGGAACTAGGGAGCCGTAGTCCAAAAGCAAGCAACCCAACGGCAAAGACGGCAGATTTGGTGCCGCGGGAGAAGCAGAGGCCATACGGGATATAGTAAGAGCCCGTACTACGCGTCAATTACCTCCAGTAGAAACAGAGACCTACAGTAAAAACAATAGTCAAGCACTGTAAATTAAGCTGTCAAGCACTGTGAATCAAGTCTGATATCTCGTAATGTAGCTTAAATATCTTGACAGTCGTCAGTCCTTGTTCTATAAACTTGGCAGCAGCTGCGAATGAGGCGGCAGGAATCAGTCACTGGTACAGTGCTACAACCCCTTGGCTCGTGGGAATTAGGTGGTCCCCTTCTCCATGTCTTGGCGCCATGGAGTAGACTGCTAGGTGAGAGAAAGGGAGACCTATGAGGAGTAGAATGTCAAAATAGAATAGTCTAGATACACGTCAGAAACCCCATATAGTGAATGAATTATTTTATTCATTCTATTTTCGGGGGTCACTTGTTCTTCTACCCTTATGGTGAGAACTGTAACCACCACCACAGCGGATATCCCCATCTCTAGAGTCCCCGAAGCAATTTACCGTCAACAAAACAGGTCAGACAACATATATTTTGCCTCACCCTAATTCTCTATATATCCATTAAATATAAATACCACGGATATCCCCCTTGACCTCTTATCTATTTCGACAGGAACTCCCCGTGATATATGCGGTACGTACCGTATCCTCGGAAGTAACGGCACGGCTACCGGCCTGTCTCGTCTCGGCGCTGCTCTTCACCCAAAGTACAGAGAGTCTCCAAGGCCGATTACCCGGACTTTGTTGCTTCTCAAGCCACCACTTTTGTAACATTGACGAAACATGTGCTGTGGTTCTTATTGGCTACCCCGGACTTGTTGATCAACATGCAACCATACGGCTGTCGGCACAACTGAGAGTAAATAATTGAGTTCTTCAATTCGTGTTTGTAACTATTCACGCCATGTTGTTGCTGTTCGTATCGTCTTCGTAGGGTCGTATTGAGGAACAAGAGGTACGTAAGTCTATGTGAGGTACCATGAAATGCCCTGTCAGATTGTGCTACTACGGCCTTGTCACGGCATTCCAAGATCCATCTGCCATGAATTGCCAGCTTGGCAATTATGAGCCGAGACCTTGCTGTAGATCTAGCTGGGCGTTGGTTTGACAGATTACGGCAAGGAGACCGGGATGGGGAGTGAGGTGGTATAGGGTGGCTGGCTTTGTACATGGAAGCGTGTAACATCCGACATCACTTGAATTGAAGACTTGACAAGACTTAAGGTCATGATAGAATTAAAGAATTAAGATCCAAGCACGTGGAAATAAGGTCGACTTAATGACGTTGGGAATGTTTAATATTTAACCTTATCCGTTGAATTGTAGAAACGTCCTGGTTGGAGTCAGTCCATCTCCCATGCTAATTACAAAACGCCAAATCCACCATCGCAATCAAGACAATTGGCACAAAATAGTCAGGCGTATTAAGCAGAACATCACATATTATTCTATAGTCTATAGCTCATCACAATCCATTAATTAAAACACAACCCTTGCGCCGACACCTCCGTCAAGAAGCAGTTACCATTCACCACCTACAAAGCCTTCAAAATGCCATCAACATCAACAGGAAGCTCCTCATAAGTCTCATCCCAAACCTTCCCAGCAAAAGCCTGTCCCTCCTTTGTATGCAAAAACTTGATAAAACTGCACCCGTTAGTCACTATCCTCAATCAACACGAACAGGCGATACTCACTGATGAATCCTCCAATCCATAACATAACAACCATGACTCTCCTCCCCCATAACAACACCAGCCTGAATAAGCGTATCCGCACCTTGTTCCAAACTCCTCGCAATAAACCGCTTCACCACAGCAGCAAAATACTGAAACGCGATATTCCCCTGCTGCTGCAGACCGGTATTCCTGACCAAGCCTGGATCAACGAGATTGACGATCACATCTTTGGGACTAACACGCTCGTAGAGCTTGTAGATCCAGAAATGAGCGAGGGCTTTGTGCTTGGCGTATGAAGGCATGGGATTCAGACCCTCTGAGAAATGCTTCTTGTCATCGTAGAATGCTAGAACCTCGTCGTCGTCGGCATTGGGAAATTCGGCCATGAGAGACGTTCCCGAATTAACAATCGTAAGACGTCCAGCTTTCCCCCTCGGCGCCTTTTCTTTAAGCGTAGGCAACAAAAGCGTAGTCAAAAGAATCGTAGAAAGATAATTAATCTGAAACGAAGACTCATGACCCTCAGGACCAAGTTCAAATCTAGTAAACTGCGCCCCAGCGTTCAAAATCGCAAGATCAATCCGATCCAGGCTTTTGCACTTCTCTGCAAAATCCTGCACGCTTTTGTACGAAAGCATGTCGACTTGCCAAACGAGGATTTCAGAGTTGGGATATTGAGACCGGAGTGAAGAAGCGGCGGCTTCACCCTTCGAGATTGATCGTACTGCGATTATGAGACGCTTGAGGTTGAGGGAGAGGAGCTTTTGGGCGGTTGTGTAGCCGATGCCTGTGTTTGCGCCGGTGATTATTATGGTGCTTGAGGAGAGGGTGAGATCTGATGGGAGAGCGACAGGTTTTGTGAATTGGGAGGATAGGAAGTGGTAGTCGTCTGCGACGAGGTCAAGAGATTTGGGAGCCATAATGGTTCTTAGATGTAGTGATAGTGAAGTTCAAGTAGTAAGTGGTTGTGATATTGATGTAAGAGCTGATATTGTATTGATGTGTGCTAGATATTCTGAACGACGTGGACATGATCTCTTTTATGTCTTTACAATCCTACATAAATCGCCGGAATTAAGCTATTAACTACGAACCTAAATAGGAAAACAATTGAATGAGGCTATTGATCTCAACCGTCTCGCATAGTATCGTCATGGATCGCTTACGAAGGCAGGCATTTTCGGACAACCCTTCAAACCCGAACCAACCAAACCACTTAAAACCACGTTATCCCAAACAAGATACCAATCTCAAGAAAGAATAAAGCACCAAACATGGCATGGTGTACGAAGGGCATAGTTATTCTGTCAACATGGAGGAGATCGGCATTAGTGCTTATCCCCATGATACCCTTGAATCTAACCTGAATAGGAAAACAATCATGTCTTGGCTGACTGTCACTGATAATGAGAGATTCTGTAAAGGGTAAATAATCTTGAGCTTTTTCTTTTACTCATCCTCTTTTATGATTGTCGTGAAGAATACGAGAATTCAGAAGTCCGACGCTATGCTAGAGCCATTCTTTGCTCAACCGGCGTTGGTTGACCCGCCGAAGCCAAGAGCTCGCAGGACACCTCGTCAGGGTCGTGAGTTATAGGTCACTGACTATGATGGAAGATTACTAACTGAAGTTTAGCTAAAAAGTTCGAGTTTGTATCTTCAGGCCCAGTTGGCAAACCTGCGCCTGAAACTCGCAAGTTCATCCGTAGTCATGTAATGCGCGGCAAGAACACAAAGAAACCCCCACCCAAGACTTCAAGACCACCCTCAAGTGAGAGTATCTCTCCCGATTCCAGCCAAGATGATGTCGAAGAAGTCCATCGTCCAGTACCACTAGTCGTCACCAGCATAAAAGATGACTCCCTATGGACCGTCGGCCATACACACTCCAGAGACAGAGCATGGGTTACATCACCCTCTCTTCTGATCCATCTCATAAAACCACCTCCTGACTTAGAACTCTTCACATTCGCTACGCCTCTTGACAAGAACTCCCGTCATCTAATCTACAAATGTACTTCCTTACCCATACCCTCTAAGGTCTTTTACTAACATCCACAGTCCTAACAACCATAAAAGATACCCTCTATCCAGCAGAATGGTGCTTCGACTCCGACCGTCAAAAAACATGCTGGTTCCACTGGCTACTAGAAGACCCTGCCTACTTGCACTGCATCTGCTTCATGGTCAGCGCGTTTCAAGACTTGGTAAAAAGGCAGGATTGGAGCGTGGAGACGAGAAAGAGGCTTCGACACACGATTATGCTATTGCAAGATAAGTTACAAACCCCGGAGAAGCAGTTGGAGGATACTACCACTGCGACGATTATCTCGCTCGCTATGATGGCGGATGCTATGGAGGATGGTCAGGCTTTTGAGGCGCATTCTAATGGGTTAAGGAGGATTGTTAGGATGAGAGGTGGATTGCAGGCGTATACGCATAACCGTCAACTACAGATAAAACTATGTCGGTAAGTCTCCCCTCCTCTAATCTTACATGAATGATACTAACTTGACAGTGTCGATCTTGGCTGGTCTATAAGAAACGGATGCAAACCAGAAATCTACAACGGAAAACCAGCATGGGAACCCCTCCTCGAAGCATTCGGGACCGTAGCATGCTCCTTCGACATCCAACCTCCAACACTAAACTTCATGAACTTATACTACACCTGGGACTACCGTCTTCAAAACACCTTCAAAGATCTCCGCGATTTCTCTTGCCTAGCAAATCGTCTCTCGCCAACCGCTCAAAAGCTCAAGCCTGAAGCTTTCCAAGAAATCATGCTATCGATCCAATACCGACTTTTACAACTATCCTTCACCGATCCGTTACAAGAAGCCCTGCGCGTTGGATTACTAGCTTATGAATCAACCATATTCTTACAAATACAGGGGACGAAACTAAAGTCGGATTCTTTCAGGGATCAGATGAAAGAGGCTATACAAGCCGTTCCAGTTTTGGGCGAAGCTACTGCTAATGTCAAGCTTTGGCTGCTTCTTGTTGGTTCAATGATGGTTTTTGAGGGAGCGGAGGAGTGGCTTGTGCAGTCGATTAGGAGTTTGGCGGGGAGGCAGGGGTGGGAGGATGTTAGGGGGCGGGTGAGGGATGTTATGTGGATTGATGTGATTCATGATAATCCTGGGAGGGAGGCTTATGAAGTTGTGCAGGCTTGAGGAGCATGGAAGATACAAACGCGCAAGCCTTGTGTGACCAGACTAACGAAAGGAGAAGCCATGAGAGCTCTCAACTCACCTCTCAGACCGCCGTTACATATTAACAGGCAATACAAATTCAAACGCCATTTAGTTAATATCACAGATTGAAAGAAGGCGGTCTGTCAAAAGTAACCAGCCAATCTAGAAGTGTCACGCTGGTGACGGACATAGAGCTTCAGCAAGGTAGTTGAATAGGTCTCAAAAACGATTTGATTACTTCATCTATACCAATGCAGTCTTGAGTCAGGGGAAGGTGCATGGAAGATACAAACACGTTGGCAGCATTCTATCAAGCTGAACGGGTGAAGGTTGCGGTCACTCCGAAAGCCTCAACTCATTGCACAGCTCACTGTTGAATAGGAGAAGGCAACAAGAATACGGAACTAACGTCTTGGACACATACTGTAATAAGCCGCTTTGTGAAACGTGAGTATCCAATCTGGAAGTGTCACCTGGCGACGGAAACATGTAGCTTCAATAAGGCGATTTGATAGGTTTCAAATACGATCTAATCACATCATCTACACCCATACAGTCATGGTTCAAAGAGACGGTGCGTGGAAGGTGCAAACACTTCGGTATTACATTCATTCAAGCTGGGCGGGCGAAAGATCCGGTCACCACGAAAGCCACGAGAGCTCATTTCACAGCTCAACTCATCGTTCAGCCTACTGCGAACACAAAACTCACCCAGTTGCAGCCCCAGACAACTACTGCAAGAAGCCGCTTCGCCAAAAGTCATCATCCAATCTGGAAGTGTCAAACTGGTGACGGATATGGAGCTTCAGCAAGGCGAATAAATAGCTCTCACAACGATTGGAGCACCTCATTCAAACTATACACCGCTTCGTCCGCCGCCTTTCTGTTCCGTTTCAGCCTTGTGCAAGGCTGTGCTGGTTTTCCGCCTCCATATTCTTTTTTCTCTTGCAGACAAGGGTCCTTCACAACCATTCACCTAGTCTAGACCATACGTTTGTATATGGCATATAATGAAACCAGGGATATTCCTCTTTAAACCCTGTGGATTTCCTGTTTGCTTCTATCGTTGTAACTCTGTGTCGTTTGAGGCGTCCTGAATGTTTCCCGAACAAAGAAACCGTGAACTCTCTCAACATCTCAACATTATTGAGATACCGAACAATATGACTTATCATTAAGAAGATTCCATTCACCGTGGATAAGAATTAATATAAATATATGTCTCTCTGTCAGTCTCAACTCAGATCTTGAACAAACCACCACTCACCCAAACTACCAACTCCCAACTCTCAAAGCATCTTCCACCAAGATCATAACCAAGGTACACTACAAAATGTCAGATAACACCACCCCGAACGGGCTTTATAACCCCAACACCACCATCCGCTTTGCCGAGCGTGATGCGACTATGGCTAACAATCCTGCCGGCAGACCCAAACACAACATCATCAGCATTCGCCTCAGCATAATGGCTTCCGACATGCCAGATTACCAACAGGCGGTCCTTGGTCTGCAAAAGAAGCAAGCCGAGCTTGTCACCAAGGTGCAGGATCTCGAGAACCGCCAGCGCAAGGGCCTTTTCAGAACATTTCTCAGCTTGCTTTGGTACGCCTTTGTTATACTTTTTGTAGTCGCTGTTGTAGTTTCTGTGGGCTTTTTGTATCATATCTTGTGTTTCTATTTGTCTATGGGTGAGCACAAGTTCCATGAGAGTATTCGGGAACTTCGCCGCGATTTTCTGCAGCGACGTGCGGAAAGAATTCGCCTTTGAGTAAAGAATGATGGGGTGGGATCGCTGGAGTTATTGTATCGTTCCTTTTGTTTGGGACATGGGCCATATGGAAAATACTAGATTGACGAAATAACACTTGATTGGGGCGGCATTAATAGTCTGTTCTTCACCTAGCTTATGTGACATGAGGCTGTTCCTGGCTCAGGGATCGCCCGGCCCAACTCGCAGACACAATTCTAGTGCGAATAGGAAGGTATAGTAAAATTGTCTACCTAGAAAAAAGACTTGATCGACATCGCTCCCTACGGGGGCCTGTGTTTGTCGTGAAGGGTGAGTTCAGGCTCTGCAACCTGCAAGTGACTGGTCAGGGGAAGCTCGATGACATTTTCATCATGGAGGGGTCTGCTCCTACGACCATGTAGACGTCAAGCAATAGCACAGCTGTCCAGTTCTACATTATTCATCTCTGAGCATATTGAGAGACGCAAAGTATTCCCCGAAGGCAGATCAACTGGGAGGGGAGACATCAGTATCTTTGCTCGGAGAGACAAAGACTATTACAAGGAGATAGCGCTGCGTTATGCGGTCTGCATCAGTCTGTTGAGACTTATTATGTGTACGACGTGTGAGTTGCTCTTCTTCTAAAATGAACAACGTGAGCTCAAGTTATTAACCTTGATCGATTCAGGTTCGGGAGGTGAAGAATGACTTGACTTGCGCACCAAGCAACACTTGGACACCCGCCGACAAGGAGCTTGGCTTCAATAGCCCTCTTAAAGTTATCGTTGTCTTGATCGCGGCTGGAAGACTCATCTTTCTCTTTATGAGACATCTTAGATTCGACACATATTCGCCTTGTCCTGAATATACTTGGGGGGGATGTCTCTGTAGCTGTCCATGCAGAGGTATTGAAGAGCCTATTGTGACCTCTGCGCATGGCATTAGAGTGAATCATTACTTTACATGCTTAGATATATGTTGCAGTAGACAGTAGCGACAGGTAGGAGCTTCGCGAATACATGCGTTATGACCGTCATTCATCCTGCTCATGTTCGCTCAAGATGGCAAACAGCATACAGCTTAAGCTCCTGGACGTCTATCCATGAAGTACTTTCTCGCACAACTACACATGAACCGAATCAAGCTACCTTCAACCATGGGTGCACAGATTATCAGATCTTGAGAAGTGTTTCCGGTTTGTGATGTTCAAGTCCAGCAGGTACATTGCTTGGCAATTGAGCCCTCGAATCTGGGAAGCATACCAGCAACACATTGCTCGGAATTGAATCGAATGATTCTACATCTCTACAATTTCTTTCGGACTTGAAGCGTTTGCTCAGTTTGAGCGGCTACCGACAGAGAGGTTCTATGCCAGCTCTTTGCAATCGTTCGACCGACATTGTCAGTCAACGTTACTATTAAGTCAGTCTCAAGACTACGTAACATATAATTGACGTAAACGATTTGCAAGTCCACTTCCATCTGTATTAACAAGAAATTAACGTCTCTGTATACGAGTATAGGATGTCGGCCGAACCTAGGAACGTTCCTGTAGACAACTCCATAGTACTCGCAATGCTGGTAACGTTGTAATAAGTCAGTGGCAACTCATGCTGTCTTCCCTTGCAACATCCACTCAGCTCAATTGCAAACTCTTTGTAACACCTTAGTCAATGTCTGAGTTTCTTGATTCCAAGAAAATCTCGGTCTTGATATTGCCGCAACACTAGCATCGGGGACCTCAACCAAGCCACATACTCCATATAACAGGGGAAAAGTTCATGGATTACTTATCATTAACTGACCGCAAAGATGATTCCTATCTTGGCGACGGAATTACCAGAAATACTCTTAAGTCCGTTTACAACACCCACTCTTGATACAACACACAAACGTGCTGCATATGCAAACAGATGCTCCAACATCCCATATGGGCGTCCGTGTATTTAGCTGTTATCCCACTTACTTTTCCCAATATCGTAGATTATGCCTAATTCTTGAAACACCTGCATGAAGTAGAGCGATTGGTCTTCTTTCTCATGCGTTCTGCTCACAACTGCATTTAGACATGGGATTGTTGTAATCTCGCATTCTCAATCTTCTGACAGGACAGAATGTGTGCGGGGCCTGTGGGCGATTAGTGCTTACTCTTCTCCCCATGTCCAAGAGCCGCGACAACACTTCCCACTCAGCTGTGTTGTGGAAAGACCTCTCATTGCT
The DNA here is from genome assembly GCA_019054715.1 of Fusarium sp. S19/10. NCBI lineage: Eukaryota > Fungi > Ascomycota > Sordariomycetes > Hypocreales > Nectriaceae > Fusarium > Fusarium sp. S19/10. The sequence goes on along the minus strand of JAHKNZ010000036.1, from coordinate 335,844 downwards.
CAGTTCCTTGGGAGGGTATCGTGACGGCTCTTCAAAGGCCGAGGCATCGAGATGATCTTTGTGACATCCTTGTCAGATCTCCGAAGAATTACGGCATCAATTCTCCTACGGTGTTTTTTATTTATTTCTAGTGTTCATGTAAGACGGTGATGACTCGCGATTCGGACCCGAAACTCGCGACCCTTGACCGTAGGAACGCGAGTCAAACATTGGGATCAAATCCTGGTTCTATAAGCCTTTTGTAAGAATCGGTATTTGACAATACCTCCGTCTAGGTGATGACTGCAGTGAGAGGAGTGGCATGCATCAATACCACTAGCCGTGACGCTAAGTACCTGAATCCTGCTTGTGAATGCCGCTTCAATAGCGTCATGATGTGTTTTTAAAAGTGAAGTTCGGGCTTGGTAGAGTGCACTCCACAACATGATTATAGGGCTGACATGAGCCAACTTGTGACTGAACAATGTCTTGTGTTGAGCGGTGTACCGAAGAATTGGCTCATTATTGTGAAAGTGGCTGTCATGATGGTAGCTGTGAGGGTACCACAAACACCAACCAGCCCATCGGGTGATATATGCGGAGGAATGACATAACAACCACCAAATATGCATCTTCAACACCGTGTTTTGTCAACAAGGTGCTTAATCAAAGGAATTTCCTGATGAAACCGAGTTTCATCGTCCAAGTAAGACGGTAATGCCGGTGATCAACATCAACATCTCTTCTACAGAACTTCCACGCTATCGTTGAAAAAGCAAGGGTCCAACATTTGCTCGTGGGTTGGGGTTGCAACGCCGTGGATTCATCCGCGCGGGACCTTGCCCTTTGTGGTCCTTTAGCCCAGAGATGTCAAGCCTCTCGTGTAATGGTCCAGTCCAGTACAGGACTGGCATGCCGTCAGACTGACAAGTACCATTCCTAGGGGTGTGTGAGCCCAAGCTCATGGTTCCTTCACGCCCCCTGGAATAAACTAACTTTGTGTTGGTAGTAGGGCTGACAAAGAAAAGGGTAGATCGGACTGCTATCAGTTTAAACGACGCGCAACGGCTGAGTGTCATTGCATCTTTGTTCCTCAAATGGTAACCAATGCGTTGAAACTCCTACTCCCAAACCAATGAGGACATCACGGCTCATGCAGTTGCCGATGAAGCACACTGCGGGAAGATAGTAGGTAGTCAGTCTAGTGACGGAGACTAGAACAAAACAGTCTGCACAAGCAGTGTTAGCTGTCAATCTCATGACCCGCTGTCACCTCCAAAGGGGGTATCAAGATGCGAGAGACTCCCCCTCACGAAGGGCGTCATGAACATCTGCCGAAGAGGAAGCTATGACCACCTGTAAAATCTTGTCTGCCATGTTTGCAAGGCTAGTACGCAGAACATGCTCGACGTAAAAATACATGGTCAGAAGGCTGAAAGGTCTGGTAAGACGATGTATACCCCAAAAGGCAATCGCCGAAGCGCAACTTACTAGCAAAAAGCCGTAAGCAGAATCTGCCAAGAACAACGACTGAGATCAAAATTCCGCCGTTTCACAAGTTGATGCATCATAGACGACGGGACGCTATGTTATGTTGGTTGTGATACAGTACAGGCTCACCTTCACAAAAAGTGGCCGATCTGCTTTGAGAACTCTCCGAGGCAGGGTGTTCCATGTATAGCGTGCTGACTGGCTTACTACCAACAAGCCCAATGGAAGCGGAGAACAGAACATGAATATCGTCAAAACTGCAACTGGGCGTATGCGAGTTGCGTATAGAAGTGATAACCTCTAGTTTCAACCCCGTCCCTATTGATGTTATCATCTTGCGATTTTGCTATTGGTCCATGAACGGGTCAGCCCTACAGTGGCTGTGTCAAAACACCATAGCGGGTCAAGAACAGTCAAGATAGAGTCGGGGATGTAGATCCATAGGGCTTATCACAATACAGTAGTCCGAAGGCGCTCGGAAGAAGGAGTACGCTCAAGGCTGTAAGGCTCTCGACTCAGGTGTCATGTTATTTGCGGCGTTGGATCTGAAGTGATACGATCCTTCTAGTGCTGATGTTCGACTCGGACTTTGTCGTCTCGCATTCTTAATCCGTACCCTATGAGCTTGAAGCTCCCCGTCGGACTTGACCCACCCCAGGAACGGAACCATTCGATCATCCATCATCCCGTCTTTCTCTCAACATGGAGCCCGACGCTCCCGGCCCTTTCAACCTTTATTCCTTCCCACAAGCACGTCTTACACACCCCCATAAGCCCTAGACCTGCCTTACCCCGCCGGCTTCTGATCCTTCTGTTCTCTCAATGGCTCGCTCGCCAATGTATCGACGTCGAAAATTTGCTGCTGCCGAGGCAAAATGTAACAGAAAGGTCTTCTCGACAGGGTAAAGCTTCCCTTGGGATGGGCGGGTCCGTTGTCAAGGACAATCCAAGACACGGAGTCCTGTGGGGTCCCCGGACATGTCACTCGGGGCCCGCGGTGAACGGCGTTCAGTCACGGATCGGTAGTGTCTTTCATCGGCGTTTTACGCGGCGCAAAGAGGTCATGAAACTTGGGTACTGTAACAGCAGTAAATTCCGTTCCCCTCGGACATGCTTCATCCTCATAGGTTCCCACTCCGTGGCGCTGACCCGGGCGGCATTCGGATTCCCATACTCTGACCCGTCGGCCGCTTGATCTCAGTGTCTACCCTCGCTTTCTGCAGCGAGAACGCCGGCGTCACCCATCCGCCGCACGAACACCGGAAGCCCTTCCAGTCATACCTACCCACGCCAGCACCGCACTTCTCATTCGGACACAACAGTCGACCGTTAAGCTCTCCCTGCTCCAGCATCCCGCGCATCCAACTCAATGGCTCGACAAAGTAATGCTGGCACGTAGACGCCGAAGATTTCTTTTCAGAAGCCTTGTGGTCTTGGATAAACGGCGCTGTAACGAGTGTTCGTCGACATTTCTTGCATCGTAGACTAAGACCTGAATCATCGCGAGGCTGCGTCTCTTCATCCTCGAAGCGGAGCCTCGTCGGTGCCTGACCTACTGCAAGATTCTCATCAATCTCTCGCTTGTAAGCCCAGCGCTGATAAACAGGGTGCGATTCAACCTCATCGGGACATCCCATCTCCCACCAGAGACCCAACTGCTCCATGAAGCCCTCGTTGGGTTCCGCCATGGGGCGTGTTCGACGCACAAAGCTAAGGGCAGCATGGACGGCTTCTTGAGCGGTATCTTTTCTCGAACGAGTTTCTGCTGACGTCTGTGTGATGGAGTGGGTCGGATCCGAGATGGCAGTAGGGGTGATGTTGGGGTCGAAACGGCTGGGATATCGACGAAGCAAGTAAGCAATAACAGCCGCAACAGACCTTGACTTTCCAGCAGCGCAATGCACAAAGACACCTCCCTTCTTCTTCCTCTTCTTGCCCGAGATATCAAGGTCCTCGACGCCCTTTTCTAACGCGACACCCCCATCATCCTCCTTCTCCGCATCATGCTCCAGATAGTTCGCACCAAGACCCTCCTCGATAAATCTGACAGCTTTAGGAAGCTCGATCAGCAGATCAGCATCATCCACGTCGTCGATGTCGATAAGCTGGTGACGAAAGTCCTTTCCGTAATCGATCCAGGGTTCGTCCTTGAAGTTCTTGAGACTGGATATGTCAAAGGGCACAAGAGACAGAACGTGGGTGATGCGACGATCGGTCAGCGAGTCGGAGCGGCGCAAAGCCCAAAGACTGAAGATACAAATTAGCATTGCATATGCGTAAATCGGTCGAGTGGCGTCTCACCCTCCAACGAATAGCTCATCCTGGCCGTCGATCCTGCTGAGCGCCATTTGCACGATGCTTTGCTTGAGAAGCTCAAGCTCTCCCGGTTCGAATCGGTGACCAAATTCCTCCCACAGCTGTGGCTTCGAGTCGTCCTCGTGATGTTCTTGTCGTTCGACTGTCTCGGCGAAATCGTCGTCTGCCAGGATGAATGTTTGTCGCAAGTCAAATTTTTCGGCCCCCAAAATGCTGCCAGATTCGTAAATCCCACTTGCCACTTCCAGAAGCTTGTATTTATAGAAACAATCAGATCAAGGGAGCGAGAAAAGAAAGGAAAATCGTCCAGAAAAAGGAGTAAAAAATTAAGCTTCAATCTTCGGTGTGAATCATGACCTTTCGCATTTGCCCCTCCTTCAACCGCCACAATTAAACTACCCCGCCATCATGCACCGCCACACCACAATCAATCAATCGGTCGACCAGCCACGCACGAACTCTTTCGCATCCTTCGAAGCAGCCATTGTCTCATCTATTTCCATCTCCTCAATCGCAAACAATCCAGCTTCATACGCTATCCCCAGTAAAGCAACGCCTTCATAAAATAGCCTATTCTCAAAAAGGCAATTCAAAAAGCTACCCACGTGATTCCCATGTAGATTTTTATTTCCGAGACTTCGTTTATCTCACACCACTGTGTCCCAGCTGAACTTTTAGTAAACAGCCAGCTGAAAAACTATCATGACTTTGCTTGCACGAGTTACCCAAACGGGAGTAAGAAAGCGCGTGAGTTCCGCTCTGGAAAGGAGGTTTTTAAGTTTGCCGGCGCCCGAGGCAGTGGTTCGTTCAGCCCGTCAAATGGCCTCGTAAATCCTACCAACTAAGCCTTACAGTGAAGTGGAGGGGATGCGTCCCTGCAACGGCTGCGAACGCTATGTTTCAGTGGGAAACACGTAACTGGCACGTCACATCGGCCAAGATTAAAGACATGAGGTATTTGAAGTCAATAGAGAGTAGAGGGGCCATGGGGTATTGGAAGTCAGATGCGATGTTTAGAGTAAAGAGAGACGAGGTATTTAAAGTCAACTGCAATTTTATCTTCTCAGACTGCTATATATCTATATGATCCAAGTCTGGTGTATTCCCTATCATAAAAAGCAAATGCCAATATCGCGCCGTTACCCTGTGATTCCTTTTTGTGCCGTTACCCATAAGATAAGATAGAGATGCATGCGACACCAGCGTCAAGCTGTGTCAGCTAATATATATACGAAGTGAAGCCCTTGTCCTCCCAACAATCGGGGCCCATTAGCTGCTAACCCCGTAAAGCCAACACCGGGCTCTTTTTTTCTTCTGCCATCAATGTTCAGTATGTACTCCTTCCTTTATCAAATTCCGGCAGTCGTGTAGCTTCATCCTCTGACTGGGTTGTCGGCAGGGATTCCAAGCCCAGTAAGAAAGTAGCGCCTCCGCAGACGCATGGCCCCAGGCCTTACGTCTTGTCAAATGTGCCTTGTATATTCCTCATCAAACTCATTTTTGCTGTGTTCTTGATCCTGTCGGGCCGTAGTCAAGGTGGCTGTTGGAAAAAAACGCCAAGCTGGAAGATATTGGTTTCATGTCGGATCAAACGTTAAAAAAGTGCTGAGATGCAACGCAGCAAGCCAAGGTAGCATTCTGTCTGCTGTCCAACAGCACTGCCACAGTGGTGCTTCAGCCCTGAAAGGCAACCCTGGGCGGATAACCGCATCCCTACATGCGTTGAGGTCTGCACGCGGAAAGCACCAATTGATCCGAGCGATCAACGGACGCAGTTGAGCGGCGCCTTGATTCGTTTTGGACTTGCCGCATCTGCATCATGCGGCAATCCGCCCACGCGATACAGAGTTTTCTCCGCGTCTGTCGTATGCCTCACCATTGCAAAGCTCGCTGTTTGGATGGATATTCACCCACTTGCGGGCGGTTGGCGTCGCACAGTTGAGTTGAGTTGCCGCTGGCTTGTTGTTTCCAGACCTTCCAACGGCATGCTGATTGCAGCACGCAGATCACTGTCTTGACACCAAGGTCAGAATGCTGATCTTCCAATAGAACCTGGACCCCACTGATCCTTTCGGCGCCGGCGGTTTCCCTTTGGTACCCCACCCTCATCCGCCTGATCCTGCACCCATCTTCAGAAGCCAACACCCACAAAACACTTAGCCGTGACTCGTCATCTTTAGCGGCCGACTGGCATGTCTTCCTTCGTTGGGATTAACCAGAGACATTTCGTATGTTTATGTGTAGTGTCGCTTCGGGGTTGGATAGTGCGTTTACCGAGGTGTTGGGTCCTCTTCGAGCATGCAGGCATTCTCCAGCATGTTGGTCCACTTTCCACTGGTGCCCGCGTGGCTGTGCTTGAGATGCTGTCTGAAGTGATCCGCTCTGAAGAACTTTTTGGACGAGTTGCATTCTCTGAACTTGTGCACCTCTTGCAGATGCCTAATGCGTTCATCCCAGTCCTGTTCCGTGGCGTGTCGGGGCGCATTACCACCGTTCAGGGCACCAGTACCAGGGCCACGTCCAGATCGTGTAAACTCATCACCGCAGTAGCCGCAGGTGTCAGCTTCACCAGGTCGGTTAGTAGAATCGTGGAAAGCCCTATCGTATCCAGAGAGAGCTGAGCATGACCACGAATGGCGGCGCACATGTAGGGAGTTCTGGTGGCGCTCAGCCTCGTTCTTATTCTTGAAGCGATTGCCGCAGAATGAACATTCGTATTGCTTTTCAGCCTCGTGAGCACTAAATATCTGTCAGCTTCGGGTTCGTATAAGTAAACGTCTCACGCAGGTGGGTCTGCGGAGATTGAGATAAGATCTAACTTACTTGAGTTCCTCAAGCGTCTCGAACCTCTTGGGCTTCTTGGGGCAGCACTCGCACATGAAAAAGCCTTGGACCTTGGATCCGCCTGGCTTTTGCACTTCGGTAATCTTACGTGTGCTGGCACCCGAGACAGTCCTAGAGTGAATTGAACCCCGGCCAGAGATGGAGGTTCGAGGGCTTGGGTTGAGAGATACAGGAGCTGTGTAAGGCGAGTTGCAAGATGTGGGTGAGATGCCTCCAGGAGAGGGGCCCACAGGTGAACGTCGGCCGAAAGAGTTGGCAGTTGTAATGCTAGCAGGGTGCATTGACATGGACATGGTCGAGATGTATGAGTTTGATCGCGAGGTAGGGACAGACGGCATGGTAGCACCTCGAGGAAGACTGGTGAAGCGACCTTGAGGAGATCCACGTCGGGTAATACCAAGAAGGTGCTCGTCATTGGGACTGGCAGCCCTTCTCTTTTGTCCGCCTGGCACATAGGCGTCGTCAATATGCAGTCTCTTTAGCGATTGTCCATCTTCCATATCCATATCTTCTGCTCCAGTAAACTCATAACTATTTGTTGAGGTGGCATCATCACTGTTGTTTCTCTTTGATCGTGTTCGTGGTGAGCGATCGATGTCGGAGCTGTCATTTGGTGATCGGTCTCCATGGAAGAAAGGTGTGCTTCGGGGTGAGATGGCAGAGTGGATTGGCGTATCAGTCAACCTTGCGGGAGAAGCTAGTAGACCACCACGGGGGTGGATGGGCAATTGCGTGGGCACACTGAGGGCGGGAGGGAATCGACCTTCACCAGATGATCTTCGGAATAGGAGCTCGTTTGCTCCAGCGCTGAGAAGGGATCGTGGTGGTGACTTTTCTGAAGGTCGAGTCGAATCAAGCTTCTTTTTGAGGACATCAACGTCTTGATGAGCTGGTGACTGGAATTGGTAGTGGTTATGGTGGAGGCCAAAGCCTGTGGGAACGGACTCGCGGGACCTGTGGATCATGTTAGTTTCATTCATCCAATGTGTTAGTCAAGCCATTGGAGGCCTAAGCCGAGCCAATGCTCATCGTACCTGTCAGTTGAGGAGTAACTGGCATAACCCTCGTCTCGTTCGCTTGTATTGCTTCTTCGTTGATAACTTGGGCGGTCTTCGTGATATGATGAGTTCATGCTTCCGTAACCACTTGCAAAAGAACCTTGGGCATATTCCCGCTTTTCTCTCATGTTCTCAGCCAAACCGCTAGGTTGATCGTGAAGGTATTTGGGAGGAGGTAGTGGAGGAGGAACGTCGTCTCTTGTTTGCATGCCAGGTATTGACATAGCAGGACTTCTACCGTAAGGCAATTCGTGATGGCTCGCGTGCGTTCTATATCGATCGCCTGTAGTAGGGACTATGATGCTCGGGAGAGCCGGACCGGGCTCTCTATAACTGGGAGGAAAGGCCATGTTGTTTTTCGCTTGGCAGTTGGCACAACTCGAGCTGAAGATGGAGCAAGAGGCAAAGCAATGCAATGGCAGCTGAAGTTCGGGGGAGGTTGGAGCTAGGATGACATAGGACCGAAACCTATTCCGTCATAGAATCGACGGGGTCGTGCAGTGAGAAATCGGTTTCCCGATTGACTTTTGCTGTTGTATATTTTTAGAGGTTGCCTCCGGATTCTTGTCCTCAATTCAAATTCGACTCGTTTGGTGCTAAGACAATACGGGGGTGATGGTGGTGCTGAAGTGTGGCAATGATGGCTTTCTCGGCAGCACCGAAGATGCTGGTGCAGCTGGCTGGGGCAGGAAGTTTGACGAATGACAGAGCGTATCGGGTGTATGTGTGATAGGTGTAGTAAGGAGGCGTTGTTCTTGGTTGGTTAATTATATTGAATTGGCCGAGAAAGAAAAATAAAATAAAACTGTGAGATGGGAAGAAAGAAAAAGAATTGGAATATGGGGATGTGGTATAGAAGAATGGATTGAGAATGGGAAGGTGAGGTAGGTGGGTGCAGCAAGGGCGGTTAAAGTTCAGTTGACCTTCAGTTGACTGACTGACCCTCAGGTTAATGATGCAGTGCGTTGACGTTTACGCTCTCTCCTCGCTGGGCTGTCCGCTGTCACACCCTTCTGTTCCTGGGCTTCGGCAAGCGCTGCTGGGACCCCTTGTAGTAGAATATCTACGCCCTACAGTACGGGGGGGTGGATTCTAGGGAGGGGGGGGAGGAGTGAAGAGCGGGCCTTATGGGGCAATTCTCAAGGGCTGAAGATGGACGGGAGACGACAGGACAGGACTGGACAGGCCCAGCTCCGAAGACTGAGACAGGGAAATGTGGCGGTAAAAAAAAAATGACGAGAAATGTAATTATTGGCACGCTCGAGTCTTGTGATTATTTTACTTGGTTATTATTTTGTTGACCTTGGATGAAAGGGTAGTGAGATTCTTAGGTAATTCATCGAAAAGAGTAATAAAATGTGTCGGAGGGAGGAAAGATACAAGCTGAAGAGAATGAGAATGTGTCAATCAAGACTGACTAGGGGGAGTGAGCATCTGCCGATAGAGGGGTGTGTACTCACCAGCGATATCGAACTTGAACTGTCTTGTCTGTCAGTCACCAGATGGAGTTTGCATATCCGTCCGTTCCTTGTAGCCGTGCTGTAGGTAGCATCACATCAGTGCAGTCAGTGCTCAACGTATGGACAGGATACTGAGCAGAGGATCCATGTGTTACAATACTAACTCATTCATTCTCTATAGTTAATCAAGATGATGATGCACCTCCACTTAACGCTCTTACATAAAACGCCGTATTACGCTCATCAGGTGGAATCTCCGGATCTCATCTCACGTCTGTCTCGCATTCTCTAATGCTTACAGTAAAGCGAGCAGAAGAGCAGATCGAGGGGGTGCGGTATCAATCCGCTGTTGTATCCACCATCCTCCGGTGAGGTGAGCTGCCTGCCCTACGGACTTTGCTTTTCTCCATGGAGATGGGGCCTTGCCCGTCCACCTCAGCCTGGGCTGGGAAGAAAGCCTGCCCTGTAGCCCTGGAGGGCTGTGGGTGTGTAGAGACGAAGCATGGGGGTCCATCCAAGTCAACGTTAGCTCCTCGCGGGGAGGGGAGGGGTGTAAGGCTCTTCACATGAACGTTTGATGCCTCGAGGGTGTTGTTCTAGGGGTACGAGATCTTGGTTGTTGGTGCATCTGCCTTACCTCACTCACCAACTTGACAAGACACTAGACCAGACTCACGATTCTCTCTCATAGATCGGTAACGTATTACGCAGATATTGTCATTGTCCATTTCCAGGGACGCCTTTCACAAAATACAACGCTGAGTACTGTACAGGCCTCTTCCCTGCTTCTGCTTGCTGCCACTGCACCTCTCACTGGTTAACTCTGTTCCCGTCCGCCTTCCCGCTGCTATTCCTATCCGAAACCCACCAACAACCAACACTTTCACAAATTCCATACCTTGCTTGACCTTTTTCTCCAACAAGGGCGGACGTCCGCCTGCTAAGCCTTATCAATCATGTATGTTCCAGAGCGGCAATAGTAACTTCCGTGACAAGACAACGATCGCCAAATATACGTAACCTAGATATTATCATACGCGCGCTGTATTGTGGCTTTGTCTTTTGTTAATACTACTGTCATTCCCCAAATGCCGCCTCGTCATTTTCTTGTGTTTTTCCCCTTACCCACGCGCGCCACACGGGTCATTCTTAGAGCCCGAAACCCAATTTGGTGCAAGTTTCTTGATCAAGTTAGGTGGTCAGTCAAACGGTCGTGGGTTGACTTTGACTCTAAGAGGGAAACCTTTCCACCCAATGATTTGTCCTCCAAGGCTTGGGTCGCCAAAATAAAGTAGTCTGACTGTCATTCGAAGTTAGTGTAAGATTTCCGACACCCTGACTGGCATTCCAATGCCAAGATTTGTATTGGCTTGGTTAACCTAGAAGGAGAAATGAGGCTCAGCGGTGAGTGGCATTTCATTTCTCATTCCTTGGTAAGCTGCTTGGCTATCACAAAATGGTATCCGTATTATGACTCGAATACTCTGATTCAATGATCAACGTTTTGCAATGATTGCTGTCGCCCCATATCTCGTGCAACCTGCCAAACACAGCAGTAGTCAAAATGTCGCTGTGTCGGTCTCACTGGATTGAATGTCATCCCCATGTTCTCTTTGCGGGTTTTATTTTCTTTTTGATATGTCACCGTACCAGCATCGGAAATAACAAACGATGCTTACACCTTTATTCTCGGGCAAATACAGATTTTTTTTTTTGGTGAATTTACAGTACCCCCGGGAGATCTGTGATTGACTAGAGGGACCCTCCCTGAAGCACATCGCCCTCAATAGGGATCGCCTGATGAATGAATGTTTGGTCAGGAATAGGCAATGCTCGCGACATGCATCAGTCAGAGCGGGATGTGAATCATCTACCTCTGTTTGGTAGGTTTACGAGTCCCAGGCTTGTGGCGCTGCTGTCAAGAAGCTTGCAGCCCTAGCTAGTCCTTTCAAGCTTGGACTCACATCCTGAAGGATTCCTTTTTCCAGTACAACCTCTAAGCGAGCCACTTTTGTCATAGTCAGTGAAATAGATCAGGGGCTTTGTACTCTGTATCCAGTCAACAAAATGCCAGATCTTGACTCTCAACTCGAGTTTAATAATCTGAACTATTTACTAGCTAGTAAACCCCAGACCGGCGGGTTCCGCCCGAAGCGTGAACGGGTTAATTCAGTTGCCTGATGATGGAGAACCGGAGCAGCTAACTTGTATTAGTGCTGCTGGTTTCAGCATGTTGCTCCTCCAGGATTCGAGAATTCCGCTTTATCTCGGACGGTATCAATTCCTAGCGTAGAGGACCGTGTGGCCTGGTCCTTGCACCCGACATAGCGCAGTCTTGGTCTTGGTCTTGGTCTTGGATACGACACTTGTATGAACCGACTGTATCCTGACCTGATGAGATGAGCCCAGCGGTGATGCCTTACAGGGAGAGTGAAACCAGCCTGTCGGGCCATCATGTCATGTCACCGATATATGGAGTCATTTCGTCACCGAGGACGACACCTTTCGATCAACATGTCACCGAAACAAGAGATCATGACGCTCGTCCTACAGTACCTCGTGTAATTCACAACATATACTGTAGTGAAGTACAGTAGTAGTACTGTAGTCTGGATGATTACAAGATGATTACCAACCCGGCACATGAGAAGATCTCTGTCAAGTCCAACTGGCGGTAAATTCCGTTTGACCAAAAAACAACAGACTAAGCCCTACAGGCCTCAACCTCGTTCTGCATCCTGAGTCGTGGACTCGTGCCGACGAGCAAATTTTAGGTTCTGGGCCAAGTGGGGAAAAAGAAAGGACGTGGCTTGACTTTTTTACCATGCGCCACACCTTTTTTCTTCGGGCCTCGGCCGGGGTGTGTGAAAAGGTTTAGTCTCTCCCTCTGAGTCTCTGTCTCCCTCAGCCCTACCAAAATAGCTGCAGCCTGGTCTTGGCATTTGATTTGAATTGCCTGCCCAGTCTTAGGGCTGGCGTTTATGTTGGTGTGGTGAGATTAGCCAAGATACAGTACAGTATCTCATAACGTCACAGAGCGGCAAATCAAACCCTGATACAAGGACAGTTACCATTTATATCTTTTTATTTCTCATGTTTCGAGCAGAGCAACGTTACAATAATACAAAACCTCTAATAATTACATGCATCTGCCGAAGCGTGGAGAAGACAAGACGCTCGGTGCACGTATCTCCAAATCTAGCTATGATCAGACGTCAAAGCCCCCCCTCTTGCGTATCAGAAAGGAAATGAGAAGTCTTGAGCATGTATGTAATAATTCCGCCGTGGGTCATAGGGCTTTCTCGGTCCAGTCCAAGCCCCCGATGGAGGGTGAAGTTATGCCCAAAACTGCAACGCTTGGCTACCGAAGCTACCGGTCCTTGTGCCACACTTTTTGACTTTTGGTGGTCCCGGAATGGCCATTCGGCAGTTCGGTACCTGCTTCTTTTGTGCTTCCATGGCATCTTCTACCACCATCCTGACACAACATCTCTAGAGTTCAGTCTTCGCCATTACTCGTCATTGTCGTCGTCATTCTGCTCAGCCCAGCGACAGCATACGTGATGTGGTGTACTGGTACTTCTTCTTGACCCGATACTCTCCCACTCTCCGCAATAATGTCTCACTCCAATCGTAAAGCAAACCATTAACTGCAGACTAATCATCATTAGCTCTCCATACCCTCGGGCTCACGGGCTCTATCACCAAAAGGGCAGTCAGCTCGTCACCACCTGCACCTGGCCGTAAATCTTCGGCAGATATTTCTCGAACGCGCGGACGTGTGAAAAGTCAACCGCCATGGCATTATCCGTCTCTCCTCTTCGCATGGTTAATGGCTTATCCCTTGACATGAATTTCCTAACCGGGTAGTTGAGTTTCCACTTTGTTGGTTCAACGGTTGGAAGCAGTCAGTGGAGCTGGGGATTTTTGTTCATGCCCGTTTGGCCAAGAAAGTTTATATTTTCCATATTTATTCCATGCTCACTGGGATCAGTAAACATCTCACGATGAGTCTCAATGTGCCGTGAATGATCTACTGCTGGTCAGTCCTTAGTCTCAACTAATTCACACTATCATCTCTAGCACATCAAAAGACCCAAAGGTCAAAGTCCCCGTCGTCCTCTTCAGCCCTGTACTGGCTGGTCCCCTCTTTCTTCTGGGTCCCCCTCAACGAGGGCATTCCCTGTAAACTCATAGCCCTGCCTGCCCCCCAACAACGTTGCAATGAATGCAGTGCCGTTGGGCCGTTTCGGATAATTGTCCAGCAAAATACGACGGGCCTATTCCTTGGAAGAGGGAACTTTTTTTATTCGTATGTATATCAGGCTGATCGCCCTTACAGAGGCAGCCCAATCAGACTCGTGGGGAGCCCAGGGTGTGAATGAACCCCCCCTTCAACTGCCGAGCGGCAAGTCCCTGCGAGGTGTCAGCACCTTGATTGACTGACCTGGTCACTGTCGCACCGACGTCCAAGTTTCAGGAATGAAGCCATTCCACAAATTGATGGTCGAGAGTAACCGCTTGTAACTAAACACAAGTCCAGTGATGAGAGACTATTATAGTAGGGGGATGACGAACCAAAGGAGGCGCAGCAAACACCTTATTCCTCCTTCTCGTAAAATAGCGAGCGTCGATCTCGATAGTGAGGTGAACTACTTTAGTGTTCAGGGATCCATTGAGATGATGGGCCATGTTCCGTTCCGGAAGCTTGACAGCCCAGATGCGATACTCAGTCAGACGGGGGACCCTTCATGCATGGACCGTGACTGCAACCGATTGTTATTGAGAGTCTCTTATTCAATGCTACGCCCAGAGTTTGCGGTATTACAATGTTGCACCTCGCCTGTCAACACTGTATGACCCACAAGCCAGTCGTCCGGAAAACATTATCCTCATACGTACTCTCATGTCATTATTCCGTAGGGAATATCAAACATGCTGACTTAACATTCAGTCTTAAATCCGTACTTCCGTTCACCCCAAACACTTCTCCCCCGGGATATTGTCTCCTTTGAGGTAAGACCGTGGCAATCATTCGAACTAACGTGGGTTTGGTGGGGGGTGTTGCCGAGGTTCTTTTTTTCCTTTTCTCAGGACCCTGTCATTCCCTTGGTTTTAGAGGCTCGATGGGCGTCTACCGAAACTCTTCGGGGCGCTCGGAGCGAAAACGAGATACAAGTCAACAAATGTTGTTCAATCTCCTGTTAAAGCAATTGCAAACTGCACAGCCCTGTGGAAGCGGGAGAGGCGCGCCACAACCACGTCTTCTTCCAAGGCAGTGGCTTTCAGCCCAGCCAGGCGGGATTGGCTATGAAGGCATTCTTGGCAAATGCGGCTCGATTCTACAGTGGGCAACATTGCATTGCATATCACTCTCCTCTTCGTATATCATCCTTGGTGAATTTGGTGGCGAAATACAACGTTGAACGGTCATAATATGCGGTTGGTTAAACCATATCCTATTCTTGATACACTACATACAATACGATGTTAGTCGAGGACTCCAGATGTTGGTCTGTCTGATCTGATTCGTCCGGAGATATAACCGCACGAGATTACTGCAGTTCCGCCCCTCCGGTCCGTAACCTCCGGCATGACATTCCGTGCGAGTTCCGTATCAATCAGGGGGCATCAAAGATCGCTCCTTGCCCAATATGACTCTGTTCTTTGCGACTCATATAGAAAAAGTGGAGTTGATGGCTTGGGTTAGACGCGCGGTTCACAATTGTTTCGGAGGGCCGACCAACAACGACCCCAAGTCTCCCGGCGTTAGTAACAGAAACAGCACTTCTGTAAGTGTTACGACTGGATGCCTCGCCTATTGTCTAGGTCACGCGACACGGAACTATCCTCTCGTAGTCGTAAACTACTGTGGCTGAGGGTGTTTGGCCAAGGTCTATCATTTGTGATTTCTCATCCTAGCCACCAGAAGGACGGGGTTTACAGTGACATCCTCACTGCAAGAGTTCTAGATGACTCTTCCATGATGCTCAGAACCACTTGGACGCCTCCCTCTCCATATCTCAGCCGTACCCTGCCCTCTGGCCACTCAGCTTGGCAAGTGGAGAGAGAAACTCATCGAGCCTCTTGGCCTTGGAGCCCCCTTATTACGGATAGCCAATCCACTTGCTAGAGGAACTTCACAGCCCTATCCAAGGATTCCACATGCCTCGGCTGACTTGTGATGTTGTCCGTCTGCCTTTGACGGCCTCCAATGTTGATAATTGCCTGAAACTCAGCCTGCAACACGCTCGTAAACCAGGATCCTGTACGAGGCTATGAGCGAGAAGTAGGCTGTCTCGATATGTCGGCAGCTGATGGCTGCAGCGGGCCGGGAAGATCTTGTGGGGTTTTTGCTTATCGCACGGACAAAAAGCAAACAAAGCTATTCCCTTCCTTTCTCCCGAGCTCAAAGATCTGGACTGAGATCGAGTGTCTGCTATTCGCTGGTATCCGATCGACTTACTCGTTCCAACACTGAGGAATCAGCCCAAATGACAATGTCTTGTCTGGCACGAGTAGGCAAGGGATGTGTCTCGCTGTACGACACTATTCGCAGCATTGACCTTGGCCCTGGAACTTTCTCATTTGGGTCATCGCCGCTCTGCCAAGATGGACACATCAAAGGATTGTACGCGGTTTACATATTTGCCTAGACTAACTCTTGGTACCAGCTCTTGGTATGACAGAACATGTCCCATTTCTCGCTTCGCCTCTTGGAATCCTTCTCCGCGTAACGAGATGATGGAAAATGCACTGTCAGTCTCGCCATTCTGCGCCGCTGTTCTTGACTCGTAGAGTATGCAACAACATACCTGATAGGGCTCCTGTGCCCCAGTCCTGCTTGTGATCCTCAGAACCAACACCAAAGTGCCTTTTTACAGTATCATCATACATAACAAGGATTCGAATGCCTGTCACCCGTTGAAAAAATTCCAGTGCCCTCGTTAGAAAAGGTTATCGTTATCCGTAGGGCTGCAATTTACGTGAGACAAAAGACAGGGCGTGTTTTTGTCAGAATCAGAGAGAAGTGCCGATGACAAGTCCAGTCCTGCTTTTTGTGAAGCTGTTAAGCGAGGTCGATCCTTTATCTGAAACGGGGTTATTTAAGGTTACGTCGGACGATGAGCCCTGACTGGAAGGATTGGCCTTTCTGTCAGATTCATTTTGGGTGTCACGTTGAGTTAATTGCGAGCGGTGACATTCTGAGTTGAATCCTTCGTTATTATCTTCCTGGTTCGAAGGATCAAGCGACATGAAGTAGAGACTCCATTTGCAGGTGATATTGACATGGTAAGATCATGACAGCGATCGACATTTGAACAGGCCCATCGAATGAGATGAGGGGTGTAAGAAAAGAGAAGAGGGGCCAACCTCGTACTCATCCTGGAATGCTTCCAGAAATATTCTGGAATTATTCCTCTTTAGGTTGTTATTGTCAGGGGTGGCCTGTCCGAGGTTGGAGGTATACTGCGCTGTAACTGTGCGGTAGCATACATATTGAACAGCACCAACAACAACGGCATCTTCCGTTTTATTGAATTCATCCATCCATGTTCTCCAGATTAGGTAGTCTGGTTCACTAAACTCTAGTACCGTATTCATTCAATCTTGGCCCTGTTAGTTCAGGTTAGGTAACCTAACACCCCAAACTCTACTGCAGGGCGCACCTCGGTGCTTATGCGGACCAGGCTTGTTTTGGCGATTAAATGCCCTACCCTTGTCATTTATCACTGACACATATTGAAGTCCCTGTCAAGTCCACTTGTTCCTTATAGGGCCTTGCGCTGGTTAATTCGAAACAATCACATGCATTCTAACAAGTGCGGAAGTTGAGCTGGAGGCTGGTCCGTTCATTTACGGAGCACACTACGTCCTTTGACTATCACTGAGGCTCGAGCACTTTGATCTTCATGCGGTGCAATTCCGCGCGGAATACTTACTTAACTAACCTGAGCTATAGTCTCTCCACTTGATTGCGTTGACCTGAATGGCATCTTCCGCGTATGGTCTGGTCTGGGCCTTGGTCTAGTGATTCCGAGAGCTTGGAAGTGAAACTAGGAGGTCTTGGGCAGGTACATACAGCGAGAGCTCAACGGATGAGAGGAACAAGGGCGAGTGCAGGATCTACTTTGCTACGCCTCTTGGTAAATGGCAAAGAATCCCTACCTGCATAGCATGTTTTCACAAGCTTTTCAACAACAACTCAGCCGACAAAACAATCAGATCATTGTCTTCAACCAATATCAAGTTTGGTGAGTTTGATTGGTGTCTATCTAGGAAACCTTCTAGAACGGAGGTGTTTGCCCTTCGCAGACTCGCCTCCCGTGGAGATCAGTCAAGTCCGAAAGGGGTCGGACGGAGGCTATTATGTGTATCTTCCGACCACTGACGTCGGTCCAAGCTCTGCCCTTCCCTCCATTTTAGGTTTTTGGTATGAGTTACGGTAGTTACTCCATAACTACACCCTGTTCCTGGTAGGGCGGGGTGGACAAGGAGAGAGAGTCAATGCCGCTCACCTTTTCCGTCAGCGGAACGGCAGTGAAGAAAATATTGGAGCTGAGCACTCCGTAACTCCACTTGTAAATAAGAGTCTTTTGGTGATCGAGATACACAATGAGGAATAGCTTGATGGTGATCCTGAGATTGTGATATGCTGTGCCTCTTTGTAATTTAACGTCTAGATTGGATAATATGTATGAGGTAGGTAGTCTATCTGCCGTACATCACGACTAAATCTCCGACGGTGTTTCTTCTTGTCATTCTTCAACCCCAGCAAGACCTTGGCCTGGGGGAACTTTTACGCACCCCACTCCTGGTTGCGGCAGTAGAGGCCGCGCGGTGAGGGGATCTCAATTCTCAATTCAAATTCAGGGCCTGGGCATGGAACTGGACGTGTTTTGACTCGTGGGGGTTTCGATACATGGTTCAGGTTTCGAGCGGTAAGGCCAGCCCAGGGATCATCTAATACCTTGCTTGCCCTGTCTAGTACTGTAACCTCGATTACGATGCGATGCGAACGTCGCTTCGCGTTCGGTCTTTTGACATAATGGACCAGCCCTGTCCTGTTCTGGACGTCATACGGCATTACATACTACCGTAGATCATATCTCCGAGCTGGTGCTTATATCCCCCGGATGTTAAGATATCACGAAAACGGTAGAGTCGGTAGGGCTGGAGTCCGACTGTGCATACGCAGAATGGAGACTCCCACTGGTCTACTCTATGTACCTCCTTTTCATGCCCGCATATGTTTCACCAACTTTCGGAGGTTTAGGCAAAATGGGCTCCCCAGACAGGATAGCTTTTCCAGAAGAGGTGCGATTTTTCTTTGTAAACGGCCCGTTTTGTACCAGACTGTCGGGAATCTGATATGCATGATTCGGAGGCACGAGACATGTCCGAGATGTCCTGGTTATGGAACAATATATTCCGAATGCTATGGGATTGAATAGGGGCATGTTTGTAGACAAGTTTGTGTCATGTTACGGTGTTGTAGTCCCGGGTAGAAGGCCGTGTAAGTCGACATGATGATGTGTGCATGAGGAACTGTTCTGTACAGTCATGCAGAGCCGCTCGGCTCGGGTGCTTTGAGGCATAGGATGTTCAACTTGGCAACATCCTCTTGGTTTCTTGTGTTCTATTCTTGCTACAGTTGACGTGGCTTGACTACATTGTATGCGCAATCGTGTTCCTACGTATTCTCGCCAAGTACAGAGTAGCTACGCCCACTTACCGGATCCTTGGATAGTTGAAAGTAACGTTGACCGACAATGGCGGCCGACAACCTGCATACAGCTTGCCCTGCTTGCCCCATCACAGCCATGAGACCATGAAAGAAACTAGTCCTGGTTTGTTGGAACAGCGGATCCCATCACAGTCCACACTCGGAACTGTAACCCGGATACGTCGGGAGTTCTCTGGGCTGAGGCACAGGGTAAGTAACTCATGGCGAACAACTACAACTCGTCGCTCTACCCATCAGTCTCACTATTTGTACTTGCAAAATGACATACAATGGTGAGAAGGGGTAGTTTGCGTCTCCTCGGCCCTTTACGGCGGGAAAACCCTCAGTATTGAGGATGATGGCCTCTTCTGGCTCAGCAAAGCTTTCCCACATTGACATCTTCAAGACTTCCATCGCAGAGATTGTGGCTGTTTGAAAAGGTTAGACGCACGTAGAGAACATGTGTTTAAGAGAGTCTTAATTCTCTGAAGAGACACACATGATGTCGGATAGAAGTTGAGAGCCCATAAAGTTCTAGAGTGAACTCAGATGCGATAATGACCAACATACTTCTCGCGGTAATTGCTGGCCGTGTCCGTCTTATTATAGTTCTGATACTGTTTGCTCGAGAGACAGCAACAGGGTAATCATGCACAGCAGTGATAATACCGAAAGTAAGAGTGAATGTGCCTGCGCAAGTTGATGCGACCAACTCTTGACGCCATGTTCCCAGATACCTCCTGACGATGTTCCTTAAAGCTTCCTGGCCACAGAGCTCTGCCTGATTAGTATTTCTGATAGTCTAGCATATTGCATCTGTCGCCGAGAAAGAGCTCGCTCTGGCCTGGCCACAACTGACACAGGTCTAATCCCAGACTTGACTCAGTCTCACGATCAATGGGAGAACAGCTGATCTCAATATCGTGACAGTATAGAGGATCTTGTAAAGAAGAAAGGCTAATGTCACCGACCTTGATCAATCAAGATCCAGGAGGTGAAGCATGACTCATTTGCGCACAAAGTGAGACTGGAAACCTGAGCACCCACTTACAAAGAACTTAGATTCAGTAACCTCGGACAAGAGAAGGAAATCATCGCCTCGTTCATATCGGCATCAGAGAAGTGTATATTAACTTTCACAGTTCGGTACAAATCGCAAAAGACAGCGTGCCAGGCTTTGTTGAAACAGACAATCATCTAGCTTCACATGAGTGACTCATGTCACTTGGGATAATGACAGTCAAGGTTTTCAACAAGCTTAGGCTTCAAGATGCTTCCACGAAACCTTTTTCTTTTGCTGTGCTTTAAATCAAGGTTTTCATCGCGGTATATAAATGTCCTTCCCTCCCTGACTCCTCCCAATCTGTTTCTCTTCCTTCCATCAACATCAAAACCACATCCCTCAAAACAACCGTCGATATGCATCTTACAGAAAGCATCGAGGCTACGTGTCTCCCGAGCAAGTTCTCGGACGAACATACCATTGCTATAGCAGCCGCTTTAACCTTCGTGCTCTGGATCAGATCCGCCAGGGCGTTGTATGCCAGACGATGGATCCTCCAGGACTTATCGAGGACAGTTCAGGTACAAATAAGTCAAGATGAGCAGATGAGCAGACGGGATGAGTGGCTACAAGCTACTGGAAGTTGAGCAGGAAGATGTTCGACGACCATGAGACTCTCAGTACTGGCTATGGCCATCGGTCATATTCTCCCCGTTGTTGGGCATTCTTCGTGTCGGCAACGCTTCTGCTCACCGGCGAAGGCCTTCAACGATTCTCTGGAAGCCCAGCCGCTTCAAAGGTCGGCTTTCTTGGGCAGTGTTGAAGCCGTAACGCCGTCATCGCCGACGCTGAAAAGGCTCACCTGCCTGCTTTGACGCTCCCACCATGCCTGAGAAGCGTCGTTTGCCTGTTCTGTCAGTCAACCCTGAGTCAAATCGCTTCATCCCAGCCGGTCGCATCTACGTCCCCTTCAACAAATACGAGAATCGGGCATCACGATGGCACTCATATCTCCCCATCTTAATGCTCTACCTCCTAGCCAACATCTTCCTCCCCTTCGTTGGTGATTTGATCCGGGCGTCTTGTCTCTCACAGCGTCACGGATCTTGCCCTCTGCCTACAAGGAGGGCGTTTGCTAGCCATGGTGGTGTGTGTGTGTCCCGAACCTTGAGCCACAACGCTGCAGTGTCCCGAGTCGGGAGAGACCGGCGTACGAATTGACAAAGATCAGTATTTCTTTTGAGACATTTACTATTGGAAACGGCTTCAAGCCTAAGCCGCAGGAGAAGAGGAACCATCCTATCAAATTCACCAAGGATGGCTATAAGTCAGTATGGGTGATTGAGAAAGCCAGAAAGGTCCTGACTAGGACCCAAAGACGGAGGGCGTCTTCCTCCCGAAGTAGGGACTCATCCCCTACAGTCTCCCCCGAGCTCACATTCCTTCGTCGCCACCCCATCTTCTGCGGTCTTTATCTCCACCATCACCGACCCAACTCCGCGAAAAGGGTGTCGAACTCAAAGCTTTCATCTCCCATACTCTCCGCAACACGAATGAGCACAACAATATACACTCACGGATAACTTGAGTCACAAGCCATGGAAGGTTCCTCCAGTTCTTCGTTTTCTTCGTCTTCGTTGGAGTCGACAACTGGTTCTTCTGGAGCGGCTTCGCATTCGTCGAGGCGAGATCCAACTGTCCATCGCAGGATTCGTGGCAAACCTCGCGGCAGGGCCAGGGACTACTCTCCCTCTACCTCCTCATCATGGTCTCGCTCCACCAGCATATCGGAGGCCAGCAGCACATACAAGCATGTGCCAGCACATCGACTAGATGCCCTCACACCCAGGTATCATACCGCCAATCCATAGTCCCACCAAGAACCCTACAAACAATTGTGTATGACTCATGTGGCGAACTTGGATATGGGGATTCTTGGTGTCGTCTCCGCCGAGTTGTTGCAGTCGCCGCTCGAGTTGGTGTTGTGGTTGCTGTTGCTGTTTCGGCTGCCTTAATTCCGTCTTTCGTTGTTGGAGTGCGGTTGCATCCATCTTGTGTCGTCTGGTTGCCTTCATGTATACTGTGGGAGGAATCAGACACGGAAGACCGTGGGAGTTGGTGTCTCCCGCAGGCATGGACGCTCCAGTTCAAACTGAAGCATGTATCGCGCGGATGATGTCGCATTACATGCAGTCGCCTCAGTGCTAGTTCATGCGGTAATTGGCTGAAAGGTCCATTGGACTTGCACCATCAGTCTGAACTTGGCTTCATGTTTAGATGTTTGGTGATGAGCATGCGACAACTACGACTCTTGAATGTAGGACTCAATACCGCAGCTCCTCTGCGCGGTTATGCCCTGCCGAGGCACTATTAATCACTCTCGACACACAGTATCCCATTAATGTTCGAGGTATACGACAAAACATCATACTCAGAGATCATGGCTCGCGATTACAGTCGACGTATCATCAAGTAGGACTCGTCCACAGCAATTATAATCCCATTGGCTGAGTATGTACTCTCCATGGCTTAGTCCCACACTTCCTTTACAGAAAACAACACGATCGAGGAGCAGCAGAAACAACGAACATTCGCATGGCGGTTCTATCCCGGAGAATAAAGCAAACCGATAGTCCCACAGACAAGATCGCGAGCTCGTCGCGCCGTGCTCTCCCACCGAGGCACTTACAGTCTCAATCACCAAGTGGTTTAACATGGATAACGAGCATGGAAGACAAAGAAGCGCAGCTGACATTCGACATACTGTAATGGCAACGACGCAGCTGGGCGTGCCAGAAATAACAGGGCGACAACAACGATCCTACTTCATAGGACTCCTCGTCTACCAGAGGCTACTCCTATCCCGGCAACAGGGCCCAGCCAGGCAGAACAGTAAAGGAACTCGAATCCAACTCGTAGAACTCAGGGCAATATCGCGCCAGAAGAACAAGTGAAACACAACCCAGACCAGACCTTCCGGCCCGATTTCTTCTACGCCGCTATAGAAACTCGCGAACGAATGCAACCAAAACATCCATGCAGCCTACCGAAAGTCCTACTACACTACCAGCTGCTCATCAACTGAACTGTCTTACCTGAGCGCCATTCGATGTCGGTGATGTGCACCTTTTGCTCGTTCTCCCCCTGGTCATCATAGTTGTCTGGATCTGTGGTTCTAGGATGTCGACGAATGTCGATCACCAGACGAATCACCATCTTGCGAAGGATATGCTCGTCCGAAATGATCCTGGTGTCGGCTACCCTGGTGCTTCATCTTAGGCTGTCGTCTTTCTACTTGACCTAACCTTGGCGTGGTACTGGACGGTGCTGCCACCGGCCTCAAAACAGCACGCAGGAGCCACTGCCAGCGTACTCAGACTCACCATACACAGCATCGCCGCCATTGTCAGCCAAGACCAAGAACGCATTCCCAGGTACGATCTGTATATAGCGACTGCTTCTCGACTTCGATTGCGTATTGGATCGTGTCATCGAGTGGTGCGCTACGATGGATAGTAAACATGAACCTCTGTGTCAGCTCGGACTCGGGTTTGCCACAGCTTAGAGTCCTACCGAAATCCGACATCCATATCTTCCAACTCAACCAAGAGACACCAAGACCAGTCAGGCCCAGCCAAACCCCAGCCAGACTGGCTCAGCAATCATATGCAGGCTCATCCCACCGGCCAGTCAAAGTTCATCCACAAGGTTACCATAACCGTCTCTTGGACGCCTGAGGACCACGAACAACAAGTACCCCAGTTCACTCAAGGACGAGATATCCGAACCAGCGAATTCAGCAACTTACCTTGACATCCTACTTGAGCACCAGCTCGTATCATAGCAGCGACGAACAGACACATACTAGGCGCCAGGCCAAGAAGCATCCTCTGAGAGCATGATGGCCATACGTGAAGTGTTGGAGCTTGGGAGCTTAGATTGGTCGAAGCGAGCAGCCTTGGGCTCGGAGCTAATGCCGGGAACGAACTCAGGCATCACGATTGAGACAAGTGATAGGTGGGTCGTGTATGTAGGAAGCGGGTATGCCTTAGGATCTCCAAAGAGGATCTGACATTGCTCGACAACCTTCCCGATCTCCTGTCAGGCCATAAGAGGCTCGCGTTGGTGTCATGGCTCGTGGACACCTGTAGACAGAAGCCGAGAAGACTGCCAAAACCTTCTGGAAGCCATCCAAGTCCGACAGCACACGTAGACCGTCATCCCAGCTTGGACGGTTAGTTCCCCATTAAGTAGCAACGGGAGTTTCCTCCCCAAGTATTGAAACAGACATCACAATTCACATCACAATAAGACATCACAGTGGCACAGAATTCGAGACTCAAAACATGTATTCATACAATGACCTAATGCCCTTCCCTGGGCATGCCTCATCCCGAGGACTTGCCTGCGTCGTCCAGCCGAAAACAGGCACCAAAAAAACAAATGTGGTATCTTCTGCGTCCACCAACGCCCAGCGATGCAATGCTGTCATGACTCGTAAGATATATAAAGGCGCTTCCTGCGCCACCAAAAACAGAGACTTGTCCTTATGCGCCTTCTGGCGCGCGCAATTCCTTCCTTTAATCAAAACAATAAAAGCCTAGGGCGTTTGACACCGGGGCTGCCAACCAAGGTGACTTGGATGGAGGGCGCCTAGGCCCCGTTGCGTGCGCGAGATCGCGTCACGCGCTGGGGTTTGGCGGGAGTGCCATTAGCAACCATTCCCAAACCCTCCGCCACCTTGGCGGCCCGTGTCGTCTTGGTTGTCGACTTGGGAGTCGACTGGGTCTTGGAGACCCCGGTGTTGCCCTGGGTGGCCTTGGCCTTGGGTGCGGCCCGTCCCTTCTTGGGGGTTGACCCCTGGATCTTCTCCAAGGGATCCTTCCACCCCACACGTCGCCCGCCGGCCGAACCCTCGCTGACGTCCGAGTCATCCTCGGCTTGACCCTTTATTCTAGTAAGGGTCTCGGCTGGAGACTCGGCGTCTCCCATGTTCTTCTTGGTGTTGGATCGCGTCTTGCGATCCCACTCCTGCTCCTCGGTGCGTGGCTTCTTGGCCATACCGCGACCGGCACCCGCTCTGTTGAGTTTGATGGGGGTGGGGAGCGAAGACTTGGGTGCGCCACTGGTGTTGTCCTGACCGCGAAGGCGGGTGGAGCGGCGAGTTGTTGGAGGGGATGCGGGGGTGGCATCGGCGGGAGGAGACGACTCTGTGTCCTGAGTCGGGGTATCGACCATGTCTATGGCCAGTTCGGCCTTGTGCCGGGCTGTTCTGGTTCGCTTGCCCTTCTTCGGGGCAGCAGCAGCCTTGGGCTCATCAACCTTCACCTTCTTGGGAGGAGACTCATCCCCCAAGTTTCCATCCTCGTGCTTGCGCTTCATCAGAGGACTACCCCTGTTAGGGCTTCGGTCCCCGAGAGGCTGGCGTGCAACTGGAGGAATTGAAGAACCGGACTCTGTCGATGTGGTCTTTTGCGACCTCTTGATGAAGTCGTGCATCCACTGTCGATCAGCATCGACAGAGTCGGTGGTCTGCTCGTCCTGAACGGGAGCATTGGTGGTTGTGGTGGAGGAGGTGATGGGAGAGGTGGTGGTGACGGCGGCGGTGGTGGTGACGGCGGCGGTGGTGGTAGTAGGCGAACTGGCTTGCTCTTCCTCAACGGGAGCAGGGGCAGTTGGTTCGGCGGGGGGAGAAGAAAGACGCTCATCCTGGGCGGGAGCGATGTCATCCGTGTCGGCAGGGGTAGAGGTGGTAGGCTGATCCTGTGCGGCAGCATTGGTGATAGTGTCAACAGAAGAAGTGATGGTGACGGGCTCGTCCTTGGCGGGAGCATCGTTGACAGCGGGAGTAGGAGTAGAGGTGACAACAGGATTGACGGAAGCAGAAGTAGGAGGCTCATCTTGGACAGGAGCGACTTCATGCTTATCGGATGGAGATTTGGCGGGGGTAGCAATGTCAGACCAAGACATGGCAAGAGTCTGATCGGGATCGGAAGCCATTGGTGTAGCGAACTTGGGAGTATTGTGGCTAGGTTCAGCAGTCTTGGCAGGAGTAGTGATCTTCGAAGCAGTCATAGCGTTTCTGGTAGCTCGCTTGAGGGGAGTCATAGCTGACTGGCGACGAGTTGTACGCTTGGTAGAGCCGGGTTGAGGGGTAGCAGCAGCTTCACCGAAGACAAGGGTGTTGTCATTGTACTCAGGCAGTTCGGGAGTCTGGAACGCGGGAGGGCTAGCATCGTTGGTAGTACCAAAGCTAGTGACGTTGGGAGTCTGGAGGAGATCTCCGATGGAGCGTTCGTGAGGAGTAGCCATGTCGGTAGGTGTGCTTGCATTGAGAGGCGACGAGAATGAGAAAACTCGAGAAGGTGTAGCAACGATTGGCGAGAAAGGATTGTGCTGGGCGGAGAGATCAGTCGAAGCAACTTGGTTGGTGTTGACGCTGGATCGGGGGGTAGATGCCATAGCAGATGGAGAGAATGCCAGATCATTGTTCTCAAAACCTTGACTCGCGGGGAACATGTGGGCATATTGAGCCGACAACTTAAATCGGACGAAGAGTCTGCCATTTTCCTCGGTGACGACGATCTTAGCGAGGCCATCGCAGGCATCGTTGGCCATACGTGAAAGGTTTTGGATGGGAGCGGGAGGTGATGATGGCTGTGCACCGAAGATGTCGGGATTCTCGCGCATGTCAATCTCAACTATAGATTGCTCGTTGGCAGCGGGTTGGTCCTCATCTGACATTTCAGCGTCGACGTCGGCGGTAGAGTTCTTGGCAGGAGATGTCTCGACTGCGGGAGTGATGGTAATCTCCATGGGGGTAGGAACGGCGATGTCGGTGTGAACGGTAGACTCAGTGGGAGCGACGTCAATGGTAGCATCGTAAACGGTAGGATCGGCAGTAGGGGCAGCGTCATTCATGTTGGCCTCCTCGATAATGTTGATGGGTGTAGCATCGGTGACTTGTACCTCCTGAGCGGTTGCAATGGGTGCATGGTCTTCCATTTCGGCATCCTGAGCGGAGGTAGAGTCACTGCTATTCGCCTCATCAATGACTTCGACGGGAGCGATCTCAGATACAGCACTGTCGTCGGTAGGAGTAGAGTCTTCCATGCGGATCTCAGTAGAGTCGGCAATAGGAGCAGAGACAGTGGGCTCGTCGGTAGTAGCAACAACAGGAGTGGGATCGGCCATAATGGCATCGTCAACAGTGGTAGTTACAGGTTCAACAACGCTGGTCTCCTTGGCAGTCTCATAGGAAGCGGTCTCGGCGGAGTCATCCTCAGCAGTCTCGAGAATAGTGGTCTCATCGGAACCAGGGAGGTCGAAGAGAGATGCAATAGAGATGACATCCTGGAAGGTATCGTCGGACTTGAATCGAAGCTTTTGAGGGGAAGCTGATCGGCGGCGAGCTTGAGTCTCGAGGAGCTTTCGGAGAACAGGTTCGGATCGGCGGCGGCGTGCGTGGTTGACGGTTTGAGATCGGTGGGCCTCGTTGGCTTGAACAGAGGCGTTCATCCAGGAGACATTGCTTTGGAAGGGAGATGCACCGCCAAAGTCAATAGAGTCAATTCCGGTAGGAGTCTCGTAAGTGCAGACAGGTGCCTTGGGTGTGTCGGGACCAAGAAGAGCATGAAGACCAATAGGGGAGTCAGACTGGCCAGGAGTAGCAGGAGCGGCACTCTGAGGCATGGGAGTAAAGGGAGTAGCAGGCTCAGCACGAATCCAGCGAGAAGGAGTGGGCGCGATGGGACGCGAGAAGTTGACAGGAGACGACTTGTTGGGGGTTGAAGGAGGACCTATAATACTCTCATCACCATTAATAGAAGAAGAGTCATAGTCGGACGGGACGCGGAATGTGCGGCCAGGGCTTCGGGTAGGGGAAGAGGTGATGTCTCCGGTGTGCTCAGGTGATCCCTCCTTGGGAGAGGTGGGAAGGTCTTCTTCAGACGCGGTTGGTGAGTAGTTCAGCGAGTTCACAGCGAAGTCATAGACAGGGCTGGCGGTCTGAGGAACAGGAGAGTTTCGGCTCTTGCGAGGAGTAGTGAAGCCGAAGCCACGAGAGATACCAGGGACAAGCTTGATAAAGCCTTGAGTCAGGCGGTTCGCGCGCGGAGTCTTGGAGAAGGGGGTTGTAAGACGCGCAATGCGCTTCGTGGGAGACCGAGACTCAGCCTTGAGAACAGGCTGTCGAACGATGGTGGGGCTCTCGGGCTCAGAATCGTCCATGATGTCGGAAAGCTCGGGAACACCATAGGCCGCCACGTGCTGGCGAGGGTTTCGACGGCTGTTTCGAAGGAAGGCTGAGAAGGCGACCATCGAAGCCGTAGCAACGTCTACCTCCTTCTTGCCCTTGGAGTATGCCTTCTTGATGATAGGCAGGACCTTATAGTAGAACCCGAGCTTGTTTCCACCGGTCGGAGTGATCATGGCAGGGACGTCCGGGTGACCACCAAGAACATCGGCGCGGCGCTTGAGGGGGGTGATCTGGCAGATACCCCGGCGGGCGGCGCGCCGATCCTCGTAAGAGGTACATGAAGAAGTGTTCATGTAGTTGTTGGCGACGTTGGCTAGTTTGACAGGTCAGTGAAAAGTTAGTTTGGGATGACCATGGAGTCAACTTACTGGTCGCCTGGATCAGTCCCTGAACCATGAAGGCATGGCTGAGCGAGCTGCCTGAGAACGCCACTTCTCTAGAGATTGGCTGGTAGTTGGCTCCTCGTCGAACCTTGCGCGACACGTATTGATCGGACGCAACGGCCTCACGTGTGTTCGGCATGGCAAAATTGACCTCGGGGCGGATCATGAAAGGCTGAGCCTTTCGCTCGTTGTAGAGAGCGACTCTCTTCATGATCTGCCGACCCTTACCGGCCGCATTGTGGGAAAGTGTCATAACACGATCCCACGCAGCGGGCCGGGTCAGGGCCATGGTGGAGGGGGTACCGAGGGAGAAGCTGAGGTCACTATCGCATCGTTAGAGTCGGTCTTGGCTTGTAACGGTTTTGCAGAAGCTCACATTTTATCAGCGTCGACACGTGTGCCGTTGGTTGTCGAGAAGAAGGGAATGAAGTCGTGGGGGACGGGCTTGCTGTAGAAGTGAAATATCAGTATGCTGTAGAAACGACACAAGAAGTAAAACTCACATCCCCATGGGCTTTTGCCCAAACGCCCAAGCCGCCGTCATCGCGAAGATGCAGCGCGGACGAGCAAAAAGTAAACAAACGTCGAAGCAACAGGGCGACGACAAGGGACGGCGTGGTGATGATTAAAAAAAAAAAGTTGTGGGAGCTGGTGGTTTGCAAAAGGAAGCTTTTGCGAGATCGCGGGAAGAAATCGAGTGTTGTGAGGTCAGAGATCAAGCGTTGCGCAAAGACGGGAAAGTTGAGAGTTTGTTTTGTTTTGCGAAACGGGACGGATGTGAATGTGGCCCCACCTGGCACTGGCAGTGGCACTGGCAGCCGGCTGCAGACGATGGCGGCGCGCGCTAGCGCTAAACGCGTTATGGGTAAAAACCACGTGACTACCGGTCTTTATCTGCACCTGGGAAGCATTAATCTACAGTACGCGATGGTTTTAGGATCATTTAGATCATTACGTGAAGTGGACGGTTCGCGTGAGGGGTGCTCTTCGCATAGTCACGCGTATTTGAATACTTGAGATGTTCTAGCCAATGAATCAGGGGGACGCCAAGTACGTATGGGTGAATGAGGGCCCATAAGTAAAATGAAGCTGATTTTATTGTAATTGTTATTGACACCGGCCTGTTTATTCATTGTGTCTCCTGTATTGCCAGGCACAATTTCAAGAATAATAGAAGACGGCCAACCTTGAATGCAATTGACGTTATCGAGCCGAACGTTTGCGGATCAGAGGCTGAGACTCAATGAGACCAATCGGTTGCGCCTAATGACACTGAACACCTTGACGTAGCATTGTTCTAGAGCCCTTCTGGGACAACACTTTAGCATTAATCTATTTATGTCTCATGGTGGGAGGACATCTCCTCTCTACTCGAAACAGCCACATGTTCACCCGAATGTTTAAAAATGAGTTTCGCCAGCCGTGATCAATGCCCTGAACTATGAACGGGAACGAGCGGGCAGCGGTTATGCTAGACCAGGTCAGGGTCCCGTCTCTCAATCGTGGAACCCAATGTTTGTTTACTTTGGGCCCAAAAAAGAAAAGCGTCGATAGCAACAACAAGCCGTCCGTAGAGACCACAACTTTCTCGACGCCTTGTTTGCTATTCAAAAAGCTCAAATCGAGACTACAAATTTGGAAGTCAAGTCAGCTACAAATTAAACTCCATTTTTCTTCTAACTGTAAGGCCAAAATAGATCTCCATTCAATGTTATGGTCAATTGCAACCTTTTCCAGTGAAATCAGATCTAAACAAGTCCCGCAGGTACAAGAGTCGCATGAGCCACTGAACTCTTACAAAGGCACTGTCACACGAGCCTCCTAGAACGAGGATTGGATACCTAGTAGCTAGTAATGACACTGAACACGTTTTTAACTTGCAGCAGCTGCCAGCTACGAAGTCAAATAAATATGTCTTGATGTTTAGATGTGTTTATCATTAAAGAAGGAAAAATTCATCTTGCACACAGCTGCGCTGTGAGTTGGATGCGTGTATATTGTGATCCATGTTGAGTGGCTGATGTGACTTTACACCTGACTTTGTGATTTGACTTCACCGGAAGGCCGCAATGGAACAAGACTGAAGGAAGATTTACTTTGGGCTTGCTGTTAAAATGATGTATTTATCTACAGTTCCATCAATGACCGTTCAAACTGCTCGATAAGCTGAATCCTCGTGTACAAAACCCAAAAGCTCACTGCTACAGGGTAACCACTTTACTCTTGCTCAGTCAGAGTCTCAGTTCCCCAGGTGGGGAGCCACAATAGCCCCGCCACCCTTATGCCGAGCCGCGTGCCAGCGAACGTCATCCCTCCAGGCCACCACATTCAACCTCAACCTTTAACAACCACAACCTCAACCACAACCACCGCATCTCTCTCCTCCAACACACACATCTCCCCAGCGCACGCAAATCTACCGACCAAAATGAATCGCCTCTTCGGCTCTAAGCCCACGGGCCCCAAACCAACCCTCAACGGCGCCATAACAAACCTCGACACCCGCATCTCCTCCCTCGACACCAAACTCAAAGCCCTCAACGCCGAACTAGGCGCCTACCAAGAAAAGCTGTCCCGCATGCGCGACGGTCCCGGCAAACAAGCCATGAAGCAAAAAGCCCTCAAAGTCCTCCAACGCCGCAAAGCGTACGAAGCCGAGAAGGATAAACTCGAGAGTCAGGTGTGGAACATGGAGCAGGCGAGCAACATGCAGGACAACCTCAAGAATGTAATGACGCAGGTTGATGCTATGAAGACGACCAACAAGGAACTCAAGAAGCAGTATGGCAAAATTGATATTGATAAGATTGAGCGGCTGCAGGATGAGATGGCGGATTTGATGGATGTGGGGAATGAGATTCAGGAGAGTTTGGCCAGGAGTTATGATATTCCTGATGATGTTGAGGAGGATGAGTTGGATGCTGAGTTGGAGGCTTTGGGGATGGAGGTTGAGATGGAGCATGAGATGGGTGGTGCTGTGCCGGGTTTCTTGCAGGACGAGGTAATGCCGGAATTTGTTGACGAGCCGCCTCAGACTGAGGATAAGGTGAAGCAGGTTGCTGGTTAATGGGAGTTGCTGACTACAATGTTGTGAACTGTCACGAATTTTCTGGGTTATGGCGTTGGTTGGAAGGGTCAGTAGGGTCGCTCAAGCATATTTCACCACTTTTAAATACCACTATTATTGCTTGAATCATACGTCTGTCATTTAGAATATCTTCCTGCGAATATGTACCTTGTTCTCCATTATGGATTGTACTGGAACCAAAGAGGCGACCCTTCTCGAACTATTTGATACATACAATCCCAATCTCGATTATATCCATGCAACCCGCCAACTCCCTCGCTCAAAATAATGCTTTCGTTGAAACGTGTCTTGCAATCTAGTCCACCGTTGCGAAGAACCTAACAGCCTCTTCCAATGCAGGGTCTTTATTACAGAAATCCCATCCGACAATTGTTGGAGTTTGGCTGCAGCAAATGATCTTGTGAGCATCAAATTGAAGCTTGAAGACTCGCGCAGATGTGTTCTCTGCCGCTGCGATATGGGGATGTTGACCAGGGTGTTGAGCAGCCGCTGCTGGTTGGCCTGGCTGTCCAGGTGGTGCACCTTGCGCGTTGGCGGCCGGTGGTTGCGCAGCTGGTACTCCGCCTGCCACATGAGCCGGCGTAGGGATAGCACCAGGAGGAGGTACGCCGATGCTAGACCTCGGGTTAGTGCGATTGCTGTCGCTGGAACCGACGGAGCTTGACTGGTGTCGCAAAGGTGCCTGTCGATTCTGAAGACTAGCCAAAGCATCCGTAACTACTCCTCTAAGCTGTGCTCGAATCAAAGGCGAAGTCTCCTTCTCGATAGCAGTTTGCAAGTATGAGTGGTGAGCCAGCGCGATCGGGTATGTCGCAAGTGCCTGCTGAAGTGCATTGGGTCCGAGCGGTACAGTTTGGTCGATGAGTGCTTGATATGAAGTCGACGTTCGTTGCGAGTCGCCATGATGATCGCGTAGCATCATGGGTCCAAGTGGTGTGCCGGTTGTAGGTGGAGAGCGTGGAACGATGGTTGATGAATGCGAGGACCTACTAGCCACTGATCCAGCCATTGCGACGTTCGATGTTGCGCTAGACAATGCCGCAGCAGCTTCACGTTGAGCAGCAGCAGCAGCCTCCTCCTGTCGAAGATGGTGACCAGGCTTCCAAACGCCTTCCTTGTCGCGTCTCCAGATGATGATGCTCTGATCATAGGAGCCAGATACTATGCGGCCGTACTTTCTGCCTCCACCACCACCAGGAGGTACTTTGGCACCGAAGGCTTGTACATCCTCAGGTCGTGAGCTACCAGCATTTGCCCGACGGTCTCTGCGACGTCTTCGATCCATGCTATGGTCAATCTCGCCAGCCTCCAGGGCCCGGAAGTACTCAGCATCCACGGCCTTGGCCTCGAGCTCATCTTCTGCTGTGCTATATGGTAGATCGCCGAAGCCAGCCTGAACAGTACGAACCAGATGGTTGTGTCCGCGCAACTGGGCAACCTTGAGGCCGGTAGGCGCATCAAAAATGCATACTTCCCAGTCACTGCTGCCACTCACAATTCTGCGACCATCAAACTCAACGCACGCAATTCCCTTGTCGTGTGCGGGTATCGTTTGAGTGCAGACCTGCTCTGGCCACTTCCAAACCTTGATGTGCCTATCACCAGAGACAGAGACAATAGTGCGGTCGCGAACTTGGATTGCATTCACAGCAGCGCTGTGTCCATCCAGACGGCCTATCATGGTAAATGGTGGCTTGACGGCAAGTTCCTGACTCAAGTCTGGTTCGTAACCGTATCTTCGCAGGTTGGTTGGGACCGGGCCAACGACATCGCCTCCGGGATATCCGAGATCGCCCTGTCTTAAAGGACGTCGGTTGAAGATCTTGATCGTTTTGTCCTTAGAAGACGTAACTAAAATCCGTTTGTCAAATCGCACGTTGAGCACTGATTCATGGTGAGCTCTTGTCAGCCTCTGAACCAGCTCTCCTGTGGAGAACTTCCAGATGAAAACGTTAGAGTCACTACTTCCAGAGACGAGCAAATCTTCTTCCGGGTCAGCATCGAATTGTAGACACAGAACGGAGCCCATGTGTCCTGTGAGCGGAGCTCGAACAAGTCGGCGGGTGTGCACGTTCCAAATGCGCATGGTCTGATCCCTGCTGCCGCTCACCAAATAGTCCTTCTCAAATTGCAATGCGTAGACACACTCCTGATGCCCCTCTTCAAGAAAGTTGGGGTGCGGAAATTGAAAGGTGCTGTATTTTCCAAGCTCCCAATTCGCTTCCAACTTGCGTCGCATGGCGTATAGATATCGCCAGTTGATGCGGTATCGTGATCGGCCGACATCCCAAATGTAAAGTGGTGACGGGGGCATGGTGTTGGCTGCATCGGCCAGCGACATTGGAGGTACGGATGACTCGGGATCACCGCTCGGCTCCTTGCGCTTTCCTCTGCTGTCGGAAGATGAAGACATGGTTCGGTCGAGACTCGCTGTTCTAGAGCCTAGGCCATCAAGATCCATTTCGCCCATGGGTACGATGGCAGGTCTGCTCGATGAGAAAGAGGACGAAGGGCTGCCAAACATGCTTCCACCAGCCAAACCCTCGCTAGGGCCAGGTGTACGGTCGCGATCAGTCATTTCGAGGTCTTCGTCGGTATTAACAGCGCGGATCTTGTTAGGATGGGCATCTTGCGTCGATTGCAATCGGTTAAGAAGGCGGACGGAATGATCGAGGCCATTGTTGACCTTGGTTTCGCAGGCTTCGATCTCGCTCGTGATGGTCTTCCATCCCTCCATGTAGTATAGATGCTCCCATAGCTTTCTATCCAAAGCCAATTCGTACCAAGCGCGACATGTTTGGGTGACGCTGACGAGGGAGACGGGATCGAGGAAGCCTAGAATCTTGAGGCAGATTTCCGCAGGGAGGTATTGGATAAAGTCGATATAGAGTCTCGGGTTCAGACGGTGAACAATCTCGGCGATGACGGACGTAGGCAGATTATCGAGCAGGGCCATGGTCAACTCTTTAAACGTGTCAGCAAGTCGAGGTTAGAGTTTCGATCAGCATCACGTACCTGTCCTGACCTGGAGGGGTAGAAGAGACGAGTTCGCGACAAGCCATGTGCTTAAATCGGATGGAGAACGTAGAGTAGCGAGGGCGGTCGAGAGTTCTTGATTGACAGTGGGCGTTAAAGGGTCCTCGGAATAACCCTCGTCGGGTTGATGTGCAGGAGAGAAGGGATCCATGGAGGGCAAGGCTTCATTCTTATTCGACATTGAGACTGCGAAGCCTTGGGCCCCTGTTGATGTAGCAGTTCCTCGTTCAAGCGAGGAGAAGATCAGGATCAGAAACGGGCGGTATGGCGATCAAGAGCGTTGCAGCGGTCAACAAAGACGAAATGCGAATGGCGTAAGTTTGACGGATTAAAATGTTGAGCGGGAGGACAGCCGAGTGTCACAACAGGACGCGCAACACGACACAAGACTAGGAGGTCCGGATATGGCGTGCGTCGCAATACAGCAGGGAAGAGTTGAGAGATTGATTCGATAGAAGTACAAGTTCTGGAGATTTGAAACAGATTTTGTACGGGAAAGTGGTTGGATGCGATGCGATGTAGTCCAAAACAACAAAGAATGGAATCGCTGGAGAAATGAATGATTGAAGATGATGGAGGCTAAATGTCCATGTCCATCCTTAGTTTGGTTTGATTTGGAATGAATGGAGATGAGATGAGATGCAGAAGGTGGAGGCGGCTCTCCGGGCCATCCCATCGCCCAGGCCATAGCCCATCAAGGCAGGCCAAGTCTTGGTCTAGGTCTTGGTCCATGCCAAAACAGAGGAGGATCCACTAAACTGAGATTGGCCGATGCTGATGGAATGGACTGGGCTTGTCTTATTCTCCTGGTTGCATCTCAGTCAATCGACAATTCCCAACTCCCCTAGCGCTGAATAAATGGTCAAGCGCTTATGCACCTGCAGCAGCCCTACATAATGTCGTGGATTTATTGCCTATCGAACAGTGTTGTCTGTGTAATTCTTTCAACAGTGTGCAACAAAATTACTCAATTGACCTTCCGTGAATTTAGCCGGGACTTTGCTTGGTTATTTCCCACACCTTAAACCCGTTAAATTCACCAACTACGTGCCTCAGCTACAAGTCCCTCAGCGGGAGGCGTCGATAGAGTTGTCGGGTAGGGCTTTCTGAACATCGAGACCACCGCCTCCATACATTCCTGATAGCGAAATGGTAGTTATATTTATGAACCTGACAATAATAAATGAACAAAAACACAGGTGTTATCCTCTATCTAGTCATCCCTTTCCTACTACTCATGTAAGGTGTCCTTCTCCAGCTTCTCTGGTCTGGATGAAGTTGGATATGCCTAGACTGGAGAACCAAGAAGCCATATAGGAAAAGTCCAAACCCATATCATCCTGGCTTTCCAACTCCCGCCTCTCCAGCTCTTGCTTCTGTTGCTTAAGCTCTTCAGCTTTGGCTATCTGCCCCTGATCTTCGTGAATCTCTATCAAGAGAGTCATGGATTCGACCGTTTCGGAGTGTTGCTTACCAAATACCATCTGTGCCACCATCAACGCCTGTTCTGCCAAGTCTTGAGCCTCTTCCAGCCGTCCTTGACTCTTATATTGCTCTGATAGGTTGCGCCGATCGTAGATTGTCATTGGATGATCTGCCCCGAGTAAATCTACTGACATCTCCAATGTTTGCCTCAGTAGCCTTCCAGC
This sequence comes from Fusarium sp. S19/10, assembly GCA_019054715.1. NCBI lineage: Eukaryota > Fungi > Ascomycota > Sordariomycetes > Hypocreales > Nectriaceae > Fusarium > Fusarium sp. S19/10. The sequence continues at coordinate 299,553 of JAHKNZ010000036.1, read as the reverse complement.
CTCATTCGATCGACCTTGTCTGTGATATATAAGCGCGAGTCTAGACATGCAATCGATAGTAGCCATATGTCTGTTTCCCAGTTCCGCTTTTGTCATCCTTAGCATTTGTTCTCCAAGTTTCTCAGCCTCGTCCAGGCGTCCTTGTTCGCTGTACGTATGCACTAATAAATTCGTCGCCCTCAACGTATCGGGATGAAATTCTCCAAATATCCTCTGGCTTATCTCAAGCGCTTGCACACAGATATTCTCAGCGTCTACCGAATTCCCATTTTTGAGGTGTTCCCATGTCACTACCATCATGTTTCGCACCGTGGATGGGTGTTCCTCTCCTAAACTGACCTTCCTCCACTCGAACAGCCACTCTTGCAACTTTCGAGATTGATGATGTGATCCTTGCAGATGCAGAACCTCGCTGAGGAGTTGCAATGCATCGAACTTGATGGTGAGGCTGTTCCCAAACTTTTCACAATCTTCCACGGCTCTTCGAGCTATTTCTTCTGCATGGCTGTATCTTCCTTGTAATACTAGTATACCTCCTAGCTTGATTCTTAATCTTAGTGTCTGAGAATGATAAGCCCCAAATGAGCTCTCTGCTACAGACAGTGCTTCTCTTGCAGCCTCTTCCTCATCTTGTCTATAACGACGAGGCGGCTGGTTAAAAAACATGTCGTCTGAGGCAGGTGATTGGTATGCCGAGGGGATTGGTGAAACGGGCTGAGGGGTAGTGGGACTTGAGGTTATCGATATAACAGTTCTTGGTGAGAAGTTTAGACTTTTTGTTGAATGTGTGGGACTGGGAGTCGCTGGGCCACACTCAGAGACGGTATGACAGATAATTTCGGACGGCGTGGCTACAATTGTAAAGTCAATTTTCACATTCAAACGCGTTCGTGTAGATGTAGGAAGCTGCCTTACATGCTACAGGGCTAGGTGCATACAAGGAGTTCTGAGAGACCCCATGCCTGACCATCCACCTGTCAATCTTGTGCGGCTCAACATTCCGGCCTCTGATAGAGAACAGCTGTTCCCTTTTATCAACCTCGACAAGCTTCCGTTGCTGTCGCTTTCTGACGATTGCTGTCATCTCTGCTGGCTTGATGTTCTTGTCTTTACCCCATTGGGTTATACGGGTTCGGTATTGTCTCAGTCTTGAGAAAAGTCAGTTGGCTTTTGTTTGGGAGTAATGCTACGATGATCTCATACTCTGCATTGAAGTCAAATTCTTCTTCGATCATCTCCTTGACCTTTGTAAGGGGAAGATTCTGCGCATTGTGGAGCTCAAGAATTCGGGCTTTGTATGGCTCCCAATCCTTGGCACGCAGTGTTGGAGCCTTCTTTTTCCGACGTTTTGGGGCTGGATCCATGGCAGCAGCTGTCAGTCCAGCATCGCTGACAGAGGCCACTCGCGTATCCTGCGGCACGGTAGCGAGATAATCTTGAGACAGGTTTAGGGGATGAGGCGGGATGAGCAGGTTTGTTGTCTGCTGGGCGGATGTGAAAGGGTACCTGGGCGGGTGCGCCTGCGGTGGCTGAGCAGTCGGAAACTGTCCCATAGGGACCGGAAACGCAGCCCAACTGTCCATGTTGCGAGACTCAGTTGGGAAGCCAAGCACACAAGCTTAGACGAAGGTAAAGGGTGATAGACGTATGAGAAGTGTTGAGGTGGAAAAGCGTCAAGTCTTATACTGCAAAAGTCCTATTGTTGGCAACCCCAGACAACGCAGTAACGTAAGGCAGACAGCTGACGGGAAAATGATAAGCAGGAAACAAAACTACTATTTTTCATTGCGTATGCAGGAACGCCACCTCACTTGACCCCTGACCGTTGCAGCCAACCAAGCGCTCAGCGGTGAGACGCTTCCTCTCAGCTGCCATTGGATAGTCAAAACTACAATTTCTAAATCAGGGTGCAACACGTATCGTGTGCTGAGGAATAGTAGTTTTGAAATGCGGTCCATGAGAAGCCACTGCGTATTATTGCACCTGCAAAACTACTAAACCATATGATATTAGAAAGATAAAGGGCTCGGTCCTGGTGACTTAACAACTCATCATTCTAAACTAACTACTCCTCTTCAATTTTAATTTTCACTTATCATTACACAACACCTCTAAGCAAGGTTTCTAAGATTATACGATGGCTGAAGAAAATGCGTCAGCCGAAGTCGTTGTCGCGATCATATTCGGCGTTCTTCAGCTAATGGTGGCAATCATTTCCCTATGGCAACAGCACTACCTTCGCTGGGCTGCTTGTACGCTTTCATCTCTTTATGATATCGCGGTGAAATACTAACGTGATAGTCAACCCTAGCCTCAGAAGACGACGGAGTACCTTTTGAGTACGCATGAACGGATAGATTGGAGCCTCAGTGTTCGCTATGAATGTGCAGCTCTAGGAAATTTATATCTTCTAGTTGCTCTATAATATAATGTGGAGGAATCGAGTGTATACTGGGTGCTTATGCACATTTCAGCAGGAGTTTGGATAGACAGGCAAGTTATTAGTGGAAAATAAGATTTCAAGTACTAGAAGACCAGTCATACTGGATGAATGCTAGCACAAACTCGCATGACCTGACCAAATTATTGAATTTGTTGTGCTCTCGGCCGTAGACCCTCCAGTTGACTTAGACTGACCGAATACAGCCGAATTAATGCTTCCTTTCAGAACATCGACGAAAAGTCCTCAATATTCATTGGGAGCTCATCCCATACCCATATTCCAATTAAGCATATCAAGTTGAACCTCGAACAAAGAGAATGGAGTACCTGTTCGATAACTCGTGAAAGAAGAACCCATTCACCCAGTGACTGTACCGCCCTGTATTCAACAAAAGCTTTTTATGACAAGTCCTTTTTTGAACATACCCCATCTCTTGTTCCATCCAGCTGTTGGAGTCAAGTTGAGGGCGATGACAATGAATGACCGAATGTCTCCAGCGCCGAGACAGCCAATCAAAGATACCCACTCATTAAAACCACATGCTCGTCAGAGCCCTGTAAGGCTCATAAGGGTCCTTCCTAAAATCGGATAGTAATGCGCTAGGTCGCTACCACCCTTGTTGAGCCTCATGGCAACTTCACTTCATCTTTGGGCCATCAACATTGAATTAAGCTTACGTATTTTTATTTTGAACTTGATCTAGCACAGTAGCACAAGCTTGATTACCGCATCAATAGTAACCACCCCCAAAGACCAAAAGAAAAGTCTGGTATTGAAGAATGTTACACTCTAGCGGCTTAAGCCACGTGACTCAGAGGGTCATCGCAGGCCGGTGTCGGTCCGCCAAATTTTTCGTGACTCTAAGCTTAACCAGGACCCCGCCATCGCGATAGATAAAGCACCAATTGATCGCACGAGACGCCATTGCCTCATTCAAAAGGAAATCAATTCGATTACCATACAGACACCATATCCATCATGGCCTCAAACAATGCTAGTGCTCCCGCTGAGGGTATGCTTTGGGGTGGTCGCTTTACAGGTATGTAAACACCCCGCCAACGAAGCTCCCAAACTGACGTCACGAACGATAGGCGGCATCGATCCCCTGATGCACCAGTACAACGCCAGTATTGGTTACGACAAGTTCCTCTACAAGGAGGATATTCTTGGTAGTATTGCCTTTGCTCGCGCTAATGCCAAGTCGGGCATCATCTCCAATGATGAGTTCACTGAGATCGAGCGTGGTCTTCGGGAGGTGATGAAGGAGTGGGAGGCTGGTACTTTTGCCATCATGCCCAATGATGAGGATGTAAGGCAAACTACCTCCTGATCTACTTGCAATGTCTAATTGGATTAGATTCATACCGCGAATGAGCGACGCTTGTCCGAGATCATTGGTAAGGAGATTGGTGGAAAACTTCACACTGGTCGTAGCCGAAACGAGCAGGTTGTTACCGATATGCGAATGTGGTTGCGCGAGCGCATTCGTGAGATCGAGGCCCATCTCGTTGCCTTCCTTCAGGTTATTGCCGCTCGTTCTGAGGCTGAGATGTAAGTTTCACATCACTCCTGAGATGACTTTTTCTAATCTTCATAGCGACCACATCATGCCTGGGTACACCCACCTACAACTCGCGATGCCCGTCAAGTTCTCCCAATGGCTCTTGTCATATGGCTTTTCCTTTGCGTCTGATTTGGAACGCTTGAGGGAGGTCTTGAAGCGGGTCAACCAGAGGTAAGCACAGCTACAAATAGCGTTGCATGTCTTGCTAATATGGTAATAGCCCCCTCGGTGCTGGTGCTCTTGCCGGCAATGCCTTTGGTATTGATCGTCAAATGATGGCCAAGGAGCTTGGCTTTGAGGGCATTATGTGGAACAGCATGAACGCTGTTGCTGACCGTGACTTTGTTACTGAGTTCCTTGCTTGGGGCACCATGTTCATGAACCACATTTCAAGGATGAGCGAGGATTTGATTATCTACTCGACCGCTGAATTCGGCTATGTTCAAGTTTCAGGTCAGTTTTCTGCCACCTTAAACTTTGAAGCATCACGGTTCCAATGCTAACACGAATAACTACTGCAGATGCCTACTCAACGGGTTCATCATTGATGCCTCAGAAGAAAAACCCCGACGGTCTCGAACTTTTGCGAGGCAAGGCCGGCCGGTCCTTCGGTCACTTCGCCACTGTTTGGAGTGCCACCAAGGGCATTCCCAGCACATACAACAAAGACTTGCAAGAAAGCTGGGAGCCCATGCTAGACCACGTCAAGACCGTTTCCGACAGTGTACAAATCGCCAACGGCATCCTCAGCACTCTCAAGCTCCGACCAGAGCGCATGATCGCCTCTCTGAACCCCTTCCTCCTCGCCACCGACATCGCAGACGTGCTCGTGCGACTCGGCGTGCCTTTCCGCGAGACACACCATATTTCAGGACGTGTGGTGGCCAAGAGCGAGGAGTTGGGAATTCCCATGGATCAGTTGAGCCTGGAGCAGCTGCAGGCTATCGATAGCCGGTTCCCGGATAACATCAAGGATGTTTTCAACTATGAGGCTAGTGTTGAGTCGAGGAATGCTCAGGGTGGTACCAGCCGAGCTGGTGTTTTGGAGCAGATTGAGGTTCTTAAGGGCATGTTGAATTAGAAGCGTTTTATAGATGGCTGCGGTTGCAGTACGGAAATGGGAAGGGAAAATAAAAAAGGTTGATTGTGTCTTTAGAAAACGAGCCTGGCCTCATGATCCTCTTGAAGAAGCTCCTGGTCAATGTGAAAATTCGCCTTCATGATCCTCTTCCTCCTCATCATGGCCAATCTAACCGTCAAATCCCAACTCTACCTTTCAAATATGTTTGATTTTACGGAATAAGTGAGCGCCTGGTGATGGTCACGTTGTACTCAGCGCCACTTATCAGCAGTGGACTTGAATTTGATGAACAACTAATGTCAAGTCAACCTTGAGGTTGTATCTTGTGATATTTATCCGGCTAAAACTGTAGTATGTTGATTCATCGTACACACCAAATCTAATGGCCAAAAATAATTTATGCTTCCACTAGTAAAAATCGAAAAGACTTGAAGGATGCAGCATAAGTCCGTCAGCGGATGACGTTGTAGTGGTGGTCATAGTAAGCAATTATCTGAGTAAGATACCGGACTTTATAAATCATCGAATCAGATAACCAGATTTGCGAAATACTTATCAGATTCCATTGAGCCTAATCCTTACCGCACATCTCATCTCACCTAACCCACCCTGCCACGGTGCCACCTCACCCAACCCATGAATGTCCGTATCTGTGGATCCCCATGAGCCGACGTCAAAATTGACTTTATAAACCACTTAAACCCAACGTCGTATTCTGGATCATAAACAAGATCCTCGATCTCCTGATAATCTTCTGAACCTCGGCATATCCATATTGTTGGGTTATTCTTCTCCAGATTAACTTTTTTGGTGAGAGCGCATCTGTAACCCGATCTAGCAATTACTCCGGAATCCTTGCAAAAAAACATCCGACGGACTTTTCGAACACGCCCCAACAATCTCAATCTCCTATGCATTAGACTATTCCATCGGACAGCCCGGATGATTTTTGAATACTAGTCGATCCTTTTTATTTATAAAGAGTGCTTACTGCCCTTTTACTTCTCAGCATAATACGACTTTACTACAAATTTGTAAAGGCAAAAAAAATCAAAATGTCGGCTAAAAAACTCCCTCAACTACCTGGCTTCAAGGCCCTCAACGCCAACATCCTCGTCAGCGAGGATATTGTCGAAAAAACACCCTCCGACCATCCAGCAGCTATTCTCATCTACGGTTGGGGTGACGGTCAAGCTCGCCATGTCGGCAAATACGCAGAAGGCTACCGAGCTCTCTTCCCCCACTCCAAGCAAATCATCATCCTGAGCCCCATCTCAGACGCCATGTTCACAGGTCTCGAGACGCGAATGCGGGCCATGCAAGTCGTCATCGATAACCTAAACGGTCTCCTTGATGAAAAGACTGCGCCTATTCTTGTCCACATCATGTCCAACACTGGCGCTATTAGCTATGCTACTACGCTCAAGGCTTTTGCGGATAAGGAGGGTAGAACTATGCCTCATCAGTTGTTCGTTTTGGATTCTACGCCTGGAAATCCGTTTTGGTCTTGGGAGAGACTGGGCCAATGGTCTCATGCCATGGCTATTGGTACTGCAAAGTTCTTTCCCTGGCCTTTTGTCGTTACCAAGGGTATTTGGGGCTTTGTTTTGACCCTGGATGTCATTTTCAAGAAGTTGATCGGCAGTGAGCCTTCTGGTGCTTTTGCCCTCCGAACAGTCGACGACACAACCTATGAGACTCTGGACTCTAAGCGTCTGTATTTGTACAGCAAGGAGGATGAGATTATTTCTCACATGGATATTGAGGGATACATTGCTGAGTCGCAGCAAAGAGGTTATGAGACCAGACAGGAGCTTTTCGACGGAACAAACCATGTCGGACATATGCGTGAGCATCCTGAGAAGTACTGGAAGGCTATTCAGGAGGCTTGGGAGTGGAGTAACGATAACTAAGAAAGGGTTTGGTTTTGTACGATTTGTTGTTATGACTAGCGTTTTTATACCACTGGGATAGAGTTTGGTACTGGATATTTGGATATTTCGTCGTGGATCTCAGAGAAAAATAGAAAGAAGCAAATTCGATACTGCATTCTGCATTCACAATCTAAGTGGCCATCGAAGTCAAATTTATGCGGCCAACGGTAAAGTGAAGTAAGGATATCGATTGGAGACGTTCGTCAAGGAACAGATAAAGAGATCCACCACAATGCGTTCGTACTAAACGATATGCCCAAACAAAGCATGGGATAGTTTGGTAGAGAATCTTTCAATACGAGTGGAAGGTGTAGTTCTCGGTGAGGTAGGTAGTCTTGGTCTGGTATTCGGCGTTATCAAGGGCTGTACTTATAACATTCTTCGCATGAAACTTTCACTTCCATTCGACACTTGCTGTAATGATTAGTACCCTTCCTTGAGATGAGTTCGACGATGTGTCTGACCTGAATCAGCCACTTTCTCGTACGAAACTGTTCCCTAACTTCCTTCTTATAAACTCCTGGACCAGCTTCAACGTTTTCCTTCGCTCTTAGACTGGGATGTCTTGCAATTAGGGCATTCGTAGCCATTCTCAGAGACCGAGGCTCGAGCAAAGCAGCGTGTGCAGCGCCACCATGTAGCCTTCGCTGATCTCATGTCGGAAGATGCCCCACGCTTTGGAATATCTTCGCGATGATATTGACGAAGATGATCTAGAAAATGATCCTTTCGGTGGAAGGGCTCACGAGCGCGAAGGCAGCTACTATAGTCACATAGGTACTTGTCCCTGTTTGACTCAGTAGAATGAGTGTTCCTGTAGTGGCGTTCGAGATCCGCTTTTCGCTTAAAAGGGCGAGTAGTGCATTCAGGATAAAGGCAGGAGACAGGCATTTCTTCCCTAGAACTCTCAGCGGTAAAATGCCCCCCGGAATAACCTTGTGGGGAAGCCGACAAACGATAATCAGAGTAGTCCGTAGGCGGTTGTGAACCATCTGGCATCAGATAACTTTGGTAACAGTCAGTCGGCGATTGTAGAGGACCTGGCACAGTATAACCAGGGTAGTCCATTGTCGGTCGTGAAGCAGCTGACATAGAATAACGAGAGTAGTCCGTAGGGGTTTCGGTGTATGTAGCACTTTCTCTCCGCGGCCAGACATGAGAAGACCATGCCCCCTCATCTTGAGCTCTTCCCTTGCCTTTTGTTTGCGTCTTTGTACTCGAGGCTGTCTCAGGTTGATGGTCTACCTCCCAAGACGGTGAAACACTATAGTGCTGCTCGGACCAAAGAGGTTCAAGGAGTTGCTCAGGCTCTTCCTTTGCCTTCTTCTTCTCTTCGCGGCGAGCAAGGCGGCGGGCCTCATCCTCATGGTGCTCTTCCTCAAAGCTTAAGCGGTGCATCTGTCGCTTCGTATCGACTACCGTGAGTAAAGATATATGAAGATAAGTTTCTAATAACTCCTGCCAATCTTACAAAATAGAGTCAATAAACGAGTCTCTTTAATGATTTCAGATGAAAGAGGGGTATGCGCCTCTACAAGTGCTGGCAAGAGTTCATTGGACTTGCGATATGCAGGCTGTCAGACACATGATCACACATCCTCCACCCCTCAACAGCTGCTCCAGCCTGATATCTCATCAATCCCGTCTTATGCTTCTGGCTCATTTGCATTACCTAATGAACGTTTCGCTTGGTATCAGCTCGCCCTGGAATTACAACCGCTCTTGTACAGATATGCCTGGACGATTCAACAAATTTAACTCTTCAAGATTCCGATCGAAATGGCTGGGATCCCTTGTCCTTTTCTCTGAGCTTGGTAGAGCCAATAGAGCCAACTATTCAGAGAGAATACAGTAAACTACATTAAGTCCCTCCGTAAAGGGTTGACTCACTAGGATGGGTATCCTCAATGTGACGTTCGAGATCAGCTCTACGCTTAAAAGGGGGAACAGTGCATCCAGGATAAACGCAGGAGACTGGCACCTCGCCAAAAGACCCCATAGCTACAGCTGGCACCACGGGATGATGCTGTTGAGGCATAGAATTACCATAGTAGTCCGGAGTAGCTGGTCCAGAACAACCAGGGGGTCCGTACCATGTCGATTGCGAATTAGCTGGCACAGAATAACCAGGGTAGTCCGTCGATTGTAGATCAGCTGGCGTCTGATAGACAGAATCTGATATAGAATTTTCAGAGTAGCCCAATGACGGTAGATCGGCTAGCGTCGGGTAGACAGTTGGCGAATCTGGCATAGGATGATCCAAGTAGAAAGGCGGTTTTTTGTTGAATTTTTTGCTTATAGCACTTTCTCCCGGCGGATAGGCAGAGAAAGCTTGTGTGGAATCTGCATCAGCTCTGGGTTTAGAGCTGCCCTGCTCATCGCTTCCGCCCTTGTATTTCGTCAACCAATCTAATTCTTGAACCCTACCAAAAGGGCTGGGATCTCTTTCCGTTTTCTTTAAGATTGGTAGAGCAAAAAGAGCTAACTGTTCAAGATGGAAACCAACATGGTCGATATATTCTGCAAGTCCCGTCACCGAGTGCCCGCACAAAGGACAGTGAGTGGAGGTATTATCTGGGGCATCTCTTTCACCTAGAACTGCAATTGACCTGAGCTCTTCTTCGGTTCCTGCTGGGAAGTGATGTTCTCTGATATGAAGACCGAGTTCTGCTGCGGTAGTGAATGGCTGCTGACATTTGAATGGACACGACCATGATCTCCAGTGGTATTTAGAAACATGTGACTGCCAGTTACGGCGACGATCAAAGTCTAAGTTCGACTCGATACACTCGGGAAAAATACACGTATATGGACAGAGATCTCCAAAAACGTGCTGTCTATACAATTTCGTCAGAGGGGTATACATCTTGATCACCAAGTTCAAACTCACTCCCACGCGGTTCTAGTCTTTGCAGATATCATTCTATAACAGAACGGGCACTTGAATGTCCCATCTTCCGCCGCACTCGGTCGTGGGGGCACTTTCAATGTAGATGCAGCCTGGTCAGTACCTGCAGAAGTGTGGCCAGTCGACATAGCGTATGAAGTCTCCGACATTGCAGAATCTGATAGAGTGTCTTCTTGAATGACCTCCGCGTGGCATGTATCAATTTCTTTGTCCGAAAACGCTGATGCGATGCCGGAGGCCAAAATCTCATGATACACATATCGACATATGTAGAAATGGCGTCGGCGAGCAATGAACCTTCCCAAAGCATTTGCCAGTTTGGTGGTGGCACTGGGGAAGTTTTTCCTGACGTATGCGATATCACGTGGCATATCGAAGGAAGAGTCTTCAGGCTCGCCGACAAGTTTGCGGAAACGCTGGTGTGATGCTGGGTTGACGATAGCTACTGATAGACGCAGGAGACAATCGACGGCTTCTGTTATGTCGGTTAAGAATGTGGGGAGGCTCGTAGGCGGCCATTCCTCAGAAAAGTCAGGTTCATCATCTTCGCTTGACCCTAGAGACGAAGAGTCATCAAGCTGAATGGTGTCATCCTTTCCAACGGCTTGACTTTGCTCCGGAGATGGCGGTCTATCGTGAAACAGCGATGTTGCAGCCCGTAAGGATTCGCATATGTCTTCGAGGAGGTAGATGACCTGTTGTTGCAGATGAGCGGCTTCCCTGACTCGATAATCGAGGGAGGCAGAGCCGCCTTGATGAGCTGCGTGATTACCGACCCACATCTTGAATCGAGTGAAGTCATTCTCTATTTGGAGTAGGAATTCGTTCAGGGCGGCTCCTTCCGAGACGTCACTAGACTTGGCAGCTTTGGAAAGAGCGCCCTCAAAATTTTGGAAAGACTCGAGGGTTTTTGCGACATGGCTCGCAATCAACCCTGGTTGCTGATCATGATCCATCATTCACATCTTCCACTCAACAACAAGATGACCGATGGATTCTTGGATGCAAAATATGTCGCTTTGTGTCGATGGCCTCGGGTAAGATATAGCGCAGAGTTTTTGATTACTATGCTGTTCTTGCAGAAAAGAGACAATCGAAGAGTGTCTGTGTATGAGGCTCTTTAGTGATCTCAGCCGAAAGAGGGGTATGCACCTCTGCGGCTATTGGCAAGAGTTTATTGGACTCGCGATATGCAGGTTGTCAGACACATCCCTCATCTCATCCTATACCTTTCCGCAACTACTCCAGCCTGGCATTCTCTTCAATCCCCAAAATAACTCACCCAGGAGGAAGGCTCATGCAAGCGCAGCATCCTCATCATGTCTGGGTTTGAAGTAGCTGGTATAGTCTTGGGCTCCCTTCCCTTGCTCGTCACAGCATTAGAGGCATACTGCAAGTTCATGAGAGACTGGGGCAAGGCTCCGTCAGAGCTGAAAAGCCTCAATCGCCAATTGACCACAGAACGAGCGAAACTGCATAACGTCTGCGATCTACTCATCAGCGATGTGGTACCACAGAGAGACATCGAGCCTATGCTACAAAATCCATTCGGACCCTTGTGGCGGGCCCCGGACATGAACGAAAAGATTCGAAGGAGACTCTGGGACTCATACGGCACATTTGAACAGGCTATCACGGAGATACAAGACGCACTTGACAGTATCATGCGTCGACTAAGAGTGCAAATTTCGCCAGATGGGCAGGTGAGATAACCGTCTCAAACTCCAACTCGTCTCTTGCTGACACTGGCTTAGATTGAGTGGGTAAACAAAGGCCGCATGACTCGAGAATTCAAAAAGTTGCTATATCGCATTCACCGTGACGATTACAAAGATGACATCGCTATTCTCTCAAAGGGAATCAGCGATCTTGAATCTTTAGCCAAACTAAGCATAAGACTCGAGCCTAGCCGAAAGAAACAATCTCGAGGCAAGTTTTTCAAAATTCTACGAGACTTGTCGACAAGTGTGTATCGAGCACTTTGCTCGAGCATCGTCTGCACTCATCCTCACAACGTGAGCCTCGATCTTTCTCCACGTTTCATCGAGATTGGGTACGAGTCTGAAGATGAGAAGGTCATACGGGAGGCAGAGTTCAAGATGGTGATATCTTTTGAGATGGTGGAGGGACCAGCTACGAAACGATTCTGGGACGAGGTCAACGTCAAGACAGCAACTTCGGTCACAACAATACAATCACCAGCTTGTCTACCACAGCCCCAGACAAAGCGTATCAAAGGGGTTTCATTCGATTTCAGACAAAGTCTACCGTTCATGAACTCATCCAAGTCAACACACAGTGTTGGATCAGTTACAGCAACAATGAGCCGTCCCTTTACAGATATTGCTTTCATCAGGACTTGTCCCGAACACGGCAAGCAAAAACAGCCTCTTAATCTTTGCATGGCTCTGAGAAATGCAAGGACTGCACGACCGCTTTGCTACGGCCATCTCGTCGATAAAGAGTGCGCTGATCGACAATTTCAAGTGTGCCCACTAGGGACGACAGTCGACAGTGACTGCTGGTCGATAGTGAGCCTAGACGACATCCTAAAGGGCACAGGGGGACTAAGACCGCTAGTTTCACTTGCTGAAAAGATTCGGCTTGCACTCGCAATCGCGTCAAGTGTTCTTCAACTAAGCAAGACACCGTGGCTTCCGGAGGCTTTGACAAGGAAGAACGTACACTTCTTTCGAAAGGATGGGGCTTTTTCGTACAAACACCCCTTTCTTGTCCGAAACTTCGAGGCGAATCTAGTACAGCCTCTCAGCACTACCCAGCAATGTTTCTATCTGGATAATCCGACGCTTTTTGCATTGGGTATTCTTCTGCTTGAAATCATCCTTGGACAGTCTTTTGAGCAGCTTCGGTCTCCTTTCAAACAACTAGATATTATTGACCCTCAGGGCATCATTCACGATTCTATTGCCGCGCACAAACTGTTGGAGAGAGTTGCTTTGATCAATCCAGCCTATCAATCTGTTATTCAGAGATGTATCGACTGCACTGAGACTCGTGGGTTGGATGAGGATGATTTTAGGCAGGAGGTGTATAACGATGTTGTTATGGAGCTTGAAGCTATTGTTGACTCGACGAAGATTGGTATGTAAAAGAACTTGAGGATCAATGTTATGCGTTAGAACTCTTGACGTAACTCTGATTTGGCACTTGACCATCTCTTGAATATTACGTGGCTGAGTCCACACAGAATTGTGAAGGTTGAGTTTTGTTGCTTTGAATTGTAAGGACAAACCGTTCTAAGTACTTACAGGCCGGGAATAACATAGATACTGCTATTCCGAAGCCGAATCCAGGCTCGGTGGACCCATGTTTTCCGGAAGATTTCCAGCCTCAGACAAGGCTTAGCTACAGTTCAAGTGGACACTGATCAAGTAGATGCCAATCTGGGCTCAAGAGTGACAAATATGTGTCTATTCCTCCTTGCTATTCCCGAGAGTGAGGCTCTGTATAAAGCCTGAAATCGAACAGAGCTGCACGCGCTCTGTATGAAGGATATCATTTCTGGTATATGAGCCATATATCTAATCTCACAGAACATCTTAAATTCAACGTATACATCCCTTCAGCTTTCAAAATATTTCAACTCTGGATCCTCGGCTTCCGGCCCTTTCATCCTTTCATCAGCATAAGAAACAGCAAAGGCCTTGAACAAGTCCAAATCAAACTCCATCGCCCACCCCTTCTCCTGCAGCGCCCGAATAGCATCATTGATCCACGTCACAGAACTCTGCTGTGGATCCGTATTCTTCACTGGCAAAGGAATCCCTTGGAAAAATTCTCCTAGCTCTTGGCCAGAAACATCTTCCGGGATCTCCCCGATCACGATTCTGCCTAAAAGCTTCTCATGTCTCTGTGGCGTAATGTCCAGCTCTGAACGAAACCACCAGTCCATGGTAGGATTGTTCATGCGGAACGTCACAGGATTAATGTGTGACGCGTCGGTAGCATCAAACGAGTGAACGTTCTCTGCTTCGCCAGGCGACGGTATGATCATGATGCTCCAGTGGTAAGCCTGCTTGTCGAAGACTCTTCTCGCATTCCCGACGGAAAAGTGGTCTCGATGGTGTAGAGCAACAGTGACGAGTTGGACCATGACTAACCCTTCAGTCAACGGTGCACATCTTGAAGTGGTTTTCAACTCACCTTTTCTAACGGTACGAAAGAGTTTGGGATAGTTTCTTTGGGCGCAGACCGCCAGAATGATTTGGCCACGCGGGGTGGCTACTTCAATGGGAAGTGATTGGCCTTAATCCACCGTCATGATAGCCGAGGGTCTACGAATCAGGATGCGTTATATACGGTAGATCGCGATATTGCCTCCGCTTTTGACAACACACGTTTTTGAGGCTGCAAAACTTGATATAAATCAGGATTTTCGCATTACCATTTTTTATGGTGCTCAGGCTATAGTTTAATTCTTGATATCCAGACTTTATTAATTTTGGGTACAATATTAGATCAAGAGCTTGAGCTATTGTGTGGGTCTATACTAGTGAGAAGAGTATCCCCGAGTGTTTCAATGAGTTCTTTGTCTTGAATTTTTCACGAGGTCGCTCATGATGGTTCGCCAAGATCAGAAATTTCCTAGCATTTTCTTTGGTGATGATCGGTCTCCAGGGCTATGAGAACACCTGCACGTATTCAAAAGCTGCCATTTTGAACAAAACATGAATATCATCTGTTGGCAACTGAACAAGACGAGGTTGTCATCGTAAATGTCTCTGAGGGCTCAGCTAAGGTATGTTAGAGCAGGCTTTCTTTGTTACAAGAGTCAGCCATCGAGATTTTTACTAGTTAAGAGAATCTTCTTTCTGAAGTTGAGTTACATCAAATTGATTCAGCTGTTATTTTGAAAATATCGAAATCAATTTGTTCTATGCTTAGTAGAATTGTGAAAACGATAAGCTTTTTAGAAAACGTAACACCAGCAGGACGCATCGCACCATAATCCATTCATTTTGTCAAGAAAATAGAAGACAGTATTTCAGACGGTATTTTCAATTAAGAATGAAATTTACAAGGCCAAGACCACCAATGATTATGGTGTTTGCGAGTGCTGTTGTCTTGACTCTGGAATTGTAAAGGTACAGGGTAGTCTACCTGCTCCACTAGAACAGCATCTCACGAGGACAGCTGCGAACAATTATGTGCACCCGACCAGAGATGTTTCCTTCAATGTCGTGCTCCCATTCTAGAGCTGATATTTATAGATCTCAATCCGGAACAAAGACCTCATTAGAGGCCACGAACGTGGTCAAAGGTCGCGGCCAACTGCAAGCACTTCAACGTACACCAACCAGACACACCCACCTAAGCGCCACCAAACACACGAAACCGTCCAAGAAACACTCAAACCATCTTATCAATCACAAAACCTCGGCATGTAACTCCAGTGCATTTGCATATGCACATCGACGATGGCTTCAAGAGTAAGCAGCCATCTGCAAGCTACGTTTCAAGAATTTGCCACATACAAAAAGCCACCAAGCTTAAAGGCACCCACAAGGCTGGAACATGAACATCACCGAATTGTGGAGGCTCAAAAGTTAAGTTACGGGAGTATTTCCACTTCTGGAACGAACTCGGGATGGCACTTTGGGCGCACAGAAAGAGGTCAAAGCTGTTAATACGAACTAACAGAAAGAAAGAGAGTTTCACAGCGTTCGGGTGATGGCTGATACGGATATTTCCCGTAGACAAGTTGCTGATCGTTTACGATATCTGGATATTCCCCGAGAGCGCTTGTGTAAATGATCGTCGTTGGGTTGCAGTTGAGGCATAAACACACCGATGCGGGCAATTATGTGTTTCAAGCTACTCTGAAAGCGCCGAGTACAAAGGTGTTCGTCTACATACAGTATTCGGCGTCAGTATCGAGATCGCAAGTCAGCTGTCGGATGTCGTGGCTTATTTAAATAAATGACTTGTTGAAGATCAAAGACCATCAGTTAATGCACAGAGAAAGTTATCGAGACCCGTGCATTGAACCGCTCGTTTCAGATTGCCATGCGCCGTAATGCATGGAGACTAGGTAGTCTTGGCTCCCCGCTCGAGAAGCATTAAATGGAATTGTGCAGACACGACAACGAGGAGTCGGGTCCGCAATCCTCCATCCCATCGAAGCTTCCATGAAACCTTCTCTACCTTAGGGTGAAAAGCTAGTGAGCGCCCCCCCCTGAGCTTGGAAGATTGGAGAGATTGGATGGGGACCCATGATGTCAACGCAAGGGAGGATTGCATTTTGCTTCTTTTAAAGGGTCCTGTCCTGTTTGTTCTTTTGCTTCTTCGTGGCGGGTATCCTCGGGGGATTTACATAAAATCTCATGATGAAAAAGAAAAAAATGGTGAAAGATCTGCTGAGGCGATATTTGCTTTTGCAAAAGAGAAAGTCAAGATAGACAAAAAAGACAAGGTCGATTGGATCTTGACTAATCGATTGCTGGAGGTGACTAGCCGCCGCCAATGCGTACAGTACATGGCGTTACTTTGAACGGTAGATTGAGCCCAAGATAAGTACAAGTTGAATTGGTGACAGTTGCAATCTTTCTATCGTTGACAATGATGGGGGTCAAAGAGGTCAAGATAACGCGCGTCAAGGATCTCCTCGGGCCGTATGACCATCTAAATAAATGGCAATGCGAACTCATCGCTCGTCCAACAGAAGCTTGATCAATTCATGCAACGTCCTGTCCTTCCAGAAGGGAGGGGAACCAGAACCACACCACCAACACAGAAACCCATTCTGACGGATTCAGGGGCTTATCCCATGTCAAGCCATGGGAATCAAGCCCCTCTTTCTGCTGCCCTCTTTTGGGCGTCAACTTGTTCTCTGTACTTTCCCATGTGACAATTGGTACTGTTACTAACTGCTGGACTAGTCCACGGTGACGGTCCGGTCGAGCATTTAATGGAGTGAATTAGGATTAGAAGACCCCTGTTGAGCCCTGAATCATAAAAGCATGGATTAGAAGTGGTTAGTGAAATGCTTGGTAACACAAATCAGTACCGATCATTTTTCTTTTCTTCCATTGCTTCTGAATTAATTACTGGGTGTTGTCCAGCCAGTCATGGGGTAAGAAGATCAGGGTCTTGGCCATTGAACAGCGGGCACGATTCATGCATCTGCGTCTCTGATCAAAGGGACCATGTTCTAGAAACCTTCTTTTGCGTAAACTTAATATCATTCGCCAATACGTGACTGATTGACATCTATGACAAGGAAATAAAAAATATCTCTCATACAAAGACCGGAAACAAAGGAGTTGAATATGTACTGTATCTGACTTGGGTTAGTTTGAAACAAAAGTCAACTGGGGAAAGAAAGAGCCGTTAATGCCCAAAGAAGATGCACGTCCCCTAAAGTGATAATGGATATGGATGGGAAAGTCAGTCACTCAGGTCGTCGCACGGACTACATCGGCTAGAGTTGCGCCCTGCGATACAGTGTCGACTGTGTAATGTCACGCACAGTCCGTTTGAACAGGGTCTGATCCCCTATTCCCCTCCAGATGTCACAAGCGATTGAGGCAGTGATTCTCTCATTCAGAACAAGAAAATTGAACAGCGAATATTCCAGTCAGATCTAGATCATCGAATCACATTCGGCATGTCAACTCATTCAGTACGCAAGCGTTGTCAGCACAGCGCCTAAACTATCACCTTAAGAGAGACACTGGACCCTCCACTCAACTGGCTCCAGCTCCAGCTCCAGCTCCAGCGTCAAGCAGACGCCCCCGCTAAAACAGTACAGTAGCGCTTCCGGCCGCAGCTCCCAGCTCTCTTCCACACTGAGCCCAGTCCAATCCGTCTCTTCCTCCTTTAACCATCTGCCGTTTGGTTTAACCTAAATCAACGCCCAGCCCAGCCTCGTCCTTGTCTGTCCCCTTTGACTGACCTCCCCCAAACTGCGGCCAAAGAAACAAGTGCAGTGCAGTACCAACTTTAAACTTCCTGGCGATTAATTAATTTTTTTCTGTTTCAATCACAAACCATTTCACATCGGAATACTTGGCCCGCCTGCCAGAATCAGAATATCTATCTATATCTTCTTCAACGCCCGGCATCGTCGATCCGCTTCTCTGAACCCCCCCTTC
This sequence comes from Fusarium sp. S19/10, assembly GCA_019054715.1. Classification (NCBI taxonomy): domain Eukaryota; kingdom Fungi; phylum Ascomycota; class Sordariomycetes; order Hypocreales; family Nectriaceae; genus Fusarium; species Fusarium sp. S19/10. The sequence continues at coordinate 281,509 of JAHKNZ010000036.1, read as the reverse complement.
GATCGCTCCACCGCCTGACCCCCGAGACCACCACCTCTACACTCTCAACCAGCCATCACCAGGCCCGGACGGAAACTACTGTACAGCTGTGAGAAAGGGAAAACGTCCACCACGATCGGTCATTTTCATCCCTTGTCAAACTCCTTCGACTTCTTTCTCAACAAACTCGCTTCAAAAGTTCAAAACCCCTTTACCCCGCCTGTATTGTCTTGGGTTCGGTCTTCACTGCGAAAAATCCCAACGTGCGCAAGCCCGAGTCTCACGCCTTCGATTTCACCGCCGAATGACGTCGAACCGCTCGTTGAAACGTTCCTGAGTCGACGCCAAGCGACCATCCCTAGACATTCAACCCGCAACCTTGATCCGCCGGGCGCTTTCCCACGAAACCTCCCTCGACAAACCCTCTTTCGTTTGCTCCCTGCCGCCGCCGCCGCCTTTTCGTTTCTCCCCCAAAACGCTCCTCTCGACGGATGGCGTAGAAGGCTATGGCCCATGCCCCGTTGCTACGAAATAATACAGCTCCGGTCTTTCAGCCAAACTCCAACGGATTCGGTGGTTTTCCGCAGACCAGTATGAACCATGCGCCGCGCGCCAGCCAGCTCTCGGGCTCGACAGCCTATGCTGGATCAACAGCTTCCTTGAGCTCTCTAGCTACAGCCACTACCTCCACACCAGTAAATGGCGGTCCTGTCCTTGCCACGACCAATATTATCAACCAAAAGGCCGATGCTTCGCGATCACTGTACCAGATCTGCATTTCGCTCAAGCAGCGCCTAGCTCAGGTCCCCGGTTTCGGCCCTTATCTCGATGATCTCGACCCCAACGATCCCGTCGATCCGCTATGGAACCTTTTCCGCTCCGGATATCCTCTGCTTCTCATTTACAATGCCCTGCGACCCAACGAGGAGCTCAAGGTCGAGGACTCTGGCGCTAACGAAGCCAAGAAGTCCAAGATCGCCATCTTTAAATTCGTCCAGGCCTGCATGAAGGACCTGGAGATTCCCTCCTCTCATAGCTTTGTGATAGCTGACTTGATGGGTAACGACACAAGTGGCTTTGTCAAGGTTGGTAGCTCATTGTATGGTTTTAAGGACTAAGCTTATTGTGATTCTAGGTAACTCAGGTTGTTAATTACGTCTTGGACCGAGCAGAGGAACGCGGCTATCTCCTTCAAGCTCTACCTTCTTTCGACGATGGAAGCAACGAGCCCACCGGTGGGCAAATGACATACCGAGACCATATTATTAGGGAACTTGTCGATACCGAGCGAAAATACGTCCAAGATTTGGAGAACCTGCACGACTTGAAAAAGACGCTCGATCAGCAAGGCACAATTCCCGGCGATACTCTGCATCAAATCTTCCTCAACATCAATGCTATTCTCGATTTCCAGCGCCGATTCCTGATTCGAGTCGAGACGACGAACTCCATGCCCGCTGCGAATCAACGATGGGGAGCTCCATTCATTATGTACGAGGATGCTTTCGACATCTACCATGCCTTTATCGCAAACCAGCGCAAAGCCGCGCAGGTTGCCAACCAGGTTTTCGACCAGATTCAACGTTCTTCGCATCCTGTGGCAGCCGATTTCAACACCCTCGATGGTTTCCTGCTTAAGCCTATGCAAAGACTGGTGAAATATCCTCTATTGCTCAAGGTGGGTTAATGCGCTTGAAGAACTGATCAGCAACTAACATGTAGCAGGATCTTAACAAGAAGAGCGAGGATGACGAAGTCAAAGCAGACTTGACTAGTGGTTGTGAAGCTGCTGAGCGAGTCCTGTCCAAGGCTAACGAGGCAGTGAACCGTGATCTTTTGGATGAAGCTGTTGAGGAACTCACAACCCGTGTGGAGGACTGGAAGAGCCATAAAGTGGAGCAATTTGGCAAGCTTCTCCTGCATGGTGTGTATGGAGTCATCACTGGAAAGACGGACCAAGAGAAGGACGTAAGTTGGCTCTTTCAAACTCATTCGACCTTGACTAACGCCTCCAAGTACGAAATCTACCTCTTCGAGTCTATCCTTTTGTGCTGCAAGGAAATCTCATCAAGCAAGAGCAAGGATAAGAAGGACAAGTCACGCTCGGGAGGCCCCAAGGTTCGAAACAAGAACGCCAAGCTTCAATTGAAGGGTCGAATTTTCATGACCAACGTGACCGATATCGTGTCCTTCACCAAGCCAGGTGAGTTACGAAGCTCAGGCGGTCCGATCAGCGAAACTGACTTTTAGAAGGCAACCACAGCGTGCAGATCTGGTGGAAGGGAGATCCAGGTGTTGAGAACTTTGTCATCAAGTTCTTGAACGAGGAGACTTTGAAGAAATGGGTAGCGACTCTGGAAACCCAGAGGAAGCATAACGCGCCGCGCCAATCATCGAACTCGGACACGCTCTCGACTGACTTTGCCTGGACACGAGACCAAGTAGCCGGCCTGGAGAACCCTTACCTGCAGGAGAACGACGACGACGAGGATGACCTCGGTCCTGCAACAGCACCTGCTGGCTTCACTGGTGTTACTCATCCCATGAGTTTGGGCCCTCGAACAGCATCCAGCAGCAACCTTCGTGCTCGAGCAGGAACGAACGAAAGTTCAGCATCGCTTGCTGGAATGGTGAGAGCTCCTCCACCTCGGTTCCCTCTGCCTGCGCCGCCTGGATCACTCAGCCTTCAGACACAATCGAACGGCGCTCACTCACCCGGCGCCTGGGCGGGCGACAGTTACTTCTCCCCTGTCACTGAGTCACCAGCTTCCACAAGGACGAGCACTACCAGCGGAATGTTCTCGACACCTCAATATGGGTTCCCTAAGACTTCTACTCCTAACCCACAGCAATGGGAAGATGCCCACGGCAACCGATACACTGCTCCCGCGATGCCCCGCGCTCCATCTCGTGATGGTCCTTCACCAAACCCTCAACGTAATCCTCGAGGACCTTCTCTGCCAGCGATGGCCTCCAGCAGCCAGGCCGCTTTGGCAGCACAGCACAGGAACCGTTCGTACAGTACTCCCGATATTAACGGACCCGGAATGCCACGCACTCGTCAACCTAGCCACGGAAATATTCCCGCAGTGCCTGGAATTCCTCAGCACTTGCACCCTGGCCACGCTGCTAACGTTTCTCGAGATCAAACAGGGTCACCCAGGAATGATCAGCCAACTCGAGCTCAGACAAACAGCCCAGGAGCTCAGCGAGAACGTATGCATAAGCCTACAGGAAGTGTGGGTGGCAGCATGAACCATTTCCCTGCTCAACCAGTTCACCCACGATCAATCACACCCGGCGGTGGAAACCAGCAACTCCGTGTCGATGCCGCCGCTGCAAACTCACGAACGGTATCTCCAGCTCAAGGTACAGCAACAATGCCACCGCCATCAGCGTCATTGAGTCCCGACATGCCTCTACCAACACAACTCAAGGTTCGAGTGAACTGCGAGTCAGGCAACTACGTCACTCTAGTCGTGGCCTTCAACATCACGTACCAGTCTTTGGTCGACCGTATCGATGCTAAGCTCGCCCGCTTCACAGCTAGCAGCATCAGCAAGGGCATGCTCAAGCTTCGATACCGCGACGAAGACGGCGATTATGTTGCTATCGAAGGCGACGATGATATCCAGATCGCCTTTACGGAGTGGCGCGAGAACGTGTACTCTGGAGGCGTGGGAGAGATAGAGCTCTTCTGCGTCGGCGACACCGCGTAGATCGCGCACGCAAGATAGAACTGCGACACTGCCTAGACCACGGTCGGCACCCCCGGAGAAAAGGAAGCATTGTGCTTGGGATACCCACGGATCATTACCGCATTTTTCGGCGCACGGAAAACAAAACACAAAAAAACCATTCATATATTATGGCACGATAACGAACAAGGGCGTCTGGAACGGTGGCCGAAATCATACCATATAGACCGGCAAGCGAAACTCGAACACTCATCATCTCCTTTTTTGTCTTCCATCTAACGAGAAATTGCCAACTCGAGCCACTCTTTTTCGACGCACTTTTCTTTTGGGTTATTTTTTGACGGGCTCTTTTGCATAGAATGGTCAATGAATCATTCTTAGCACTTCGTCATACACATCCTGCCTGTATGGGATCATTTACACATTTCTTTTTCATGGGATCCGGCGCTTTAATAAGATATGGGGGCGTTTTCTGTCGTTCTTTTTTTTCTTTTGTAACTTCTTTTGTTTTTCTCCGGGGTGTCGTTTATATGATGGGTGTGCGCTCATGATGGGTAGAGGAGTAGCAGTAGTTGTAGTTAGAGCGTGATTTGCAGAGGTAGTTGAATGCAAACACTTTGAACGAATGAACTTGTCTCGTGATATTGTACATGAGTGATTGAACTTTGACGGCCAGGTTTGGGTCTTGAGTTGATTGTAGTCATTCGTATTGTATTGTGCAGCATATTTGTACACCTCTCTTCTATCCCCGTATGGGTATTGTTATACAGTGATATATCTCTTCCTCTGTTCGTCCATCCAAAGTAGCGCTCTTTTTCTACCGATGCCCCTGTTTCGTCCAGTCGTTCGGCATTCTCCTCATTGTACTCTTGCTTCCTCAGTCGTCCCATTCATTCCTCAATCCCATCGTGCATTCTTCCCTGGTGCTTGTCTCGTCTACTTCTGCTTTCGGGGTCCAGTCATGTACTTTTGCATACGCGCCAAGTGGTAGTTGATAGTATTTGTAGGCGCAGGAGGAGCCGCGGGACCGTCCATGCATTTGCGGAGTTGGTTTTCTACTGCTGCGCAGCCTGTTGCGTTGTAACCTGCTGAAGCCCAGCATGCTGTATACCGTTAGCCGTTGACCTTCCCGCGTATTCAATCCTTCCGTGAGTTCAATTGCGATCTCATTATGCGTGCAATTGTGGTATTCTACGTGCGGGCAGTTGGGAACGTACCGAGAACACTAGACATGATAGCAATGCATGGATTCTCGACCTGGCGCTTGGGGTTGTGCACCCGCAGAGTCTTCAGGGGAGGGAGACGAATGGGTTTATGACGGCCGGCCATTTTCGCGATTCGATGGGGACTGAATTGATCGACGACGAGAACGATTAGGCCTTGTGAGGGTCGTGATGCTGTCGATGGAGTGGAAAGTTTGGAGTGGGGTCACGTGCAGTGTGGAGTGATAAGATAATGCATATCGATAAGCTTCCCTGACGCTGACGCTTGGCTCAAGATTTAACACTGACTGTTACTGAGTGAGTGAGGAGAGGATCAATGGGAGCAAAAAGGAAACAAAGTGGTTGTTTGGTCAGAGGGGCAAGATGCAAAAAGAAACTCCGGTACAGGGAATCGAACCCTGGGCTCCGCGGTACTTGATCTCTCAGGTTATGAGAGCGCGAAATGTTAGCCACTACACCATACCGGACGGCTATTGGTTGAGAACAAGTTTGGGGTTAGGTCTCATGTACCAACACAGTGCTCTTGCTCTGTGGCATCAGAGAGATATCTCAAAATCACAATACTTGAATTGGCCTGGTCATTCTTCTTGGGTTATCATGGCCGAGAACACTTTAACCTGCTGTTTTCCCCAGTCAGCCAACATGCTTAATTTCAGCCCTGCCCAACAACAGTCTCGACCTTACAGCCCAATATCCATTCTATCATCCAACAGCCAAATTCCACGTCCTTAATCGATCCTCCGCATGACGCATCCCCACTTGCCACAGGGGTATCCCCAGCACAGCCACGCCTCGCCACACTTGGCACTTACAGGACCCCAAACGCCAAGCTCGTGACGTCCTTTGCCCAGACTTTAATCATTTCCCTGAGGACGATTAACACGACGTGACCAATGGTGATCAATCCTGCGTGACATCACAGACCACCTTGACTTGTTGTGCAATGTTATGACCTAACCTGCCAAGCCGGTGCGAAGGGAGAGAAACAGGCAATGCCCGGAAACTACGCCACTGGTGAAATGTTTATAAGACGGAGCGCAGGACGGTTCCTGTTCTGGAGTTGGTCAAGTAATTATCGTAATATTATTCACAATGGAGAAACCTAGTATGTCCTTATCTGACATGCCTTTGAAGTATGAGAGACTAACGAGTGTAGCTGCTACACCAAACAATTACAGTCACCCTCAGCAGGGCTACTACCCTGAGCAGGGTCAGCAGCATCCTGAGCAGGTTCATTATCCTGACCAGACCCAACAGCAACAACCGCCTCAGTACGAGAACGGCAACATGGGCAGCTCCCCTCTCGCTCAACCACCTCTTACACACCAGCACGATCAACAAGACCGTAACTTCAACCCACACCAGCAACCGCCACAGGGTCAGCAGCAGGGCGGCTTCCCACCAGCCCAATCACAAAACTACCAAAGCATGCCGATCCAGAATCTACAGAGTCAAAGTGCACCGGTAGTTTGTCCTAGCTGTGGAGTCAGAGCCATGACTGTAACAAAGGCTGAGTCTGGAGGAATGATGCAGTAAGTACTTATACTCTTGAGAAGGAATGTGTATACTGACAGATGTAGTGCTGTTGCTGCGGGTGTTTGTTTCTTTACTTGTTTGGGATGTATCCCTTACTGCATCTCTTCACTTAAGGATGTTCATCATCAGTGTGGAAACGTAAGCTTATTCAGATTCTGTCATGGGAGCTTTACTGACAGGACTAGTGTAACATGCCACTTGCTGATTACCACCGAAGTGGACGAACGGAAGTGCGCTGCTTCCAGAAGTAATGATAAGAAGCGTCATGAGATTATTCTTTTTTAGTTTGCGACATGATACCACTGGGTTTTGCCAAGCGCCCTATCGTTACCATTAATTGGGCTTTATCTTCATTGCGAATAGACTACGCAGTATATGTACCAATAAACATTTATTCTTACTCCACATTTAACAAGTGATGCCATTTGTGTGCCTCTATCATTCATATACACCACAGCTCCGTAACACATACAGCCGGATCTATCATTACAAACAAGCCTGGATCCATCGTCTTAAACAACGTCAAACTTCTCATCGTCCAAATCCATGCTCTCCGCTGGAGCAGGAGCTCGAGGGACGCTTCTCAATGCTGCCCAACCTGATTTCACGACAGGTTCTTGAACGGGCTTTGGTGCTGGTGCTGGCGCGGGTTTGGCCTTTGGTTCAGCCTTGACCTTTGGTGCGGGCTTGGCCTTTGGCTCGGGCTTGATGATTTCTGGCTCGGGCTTGACATCCTCATCGTCGTCCTCTGACTCCTCGGCTTCTCCTTCAGCGTCCTCTTCGCCCTCTTCGCCCTCTTCACCCTCTTCACCCTCCTCTCCTTCATCATCTTCGTCATCCTCATCGTCGTCGCTGTCATCATCAGACTCTCCTGAACCATCAGAGTCTGCATCACTACCAGGATCGTAATCCTCCTCATCTTCATCTTCTTCATCCTGTAGAGCTTGCTCGACGTCCAATTGCGCCTTTGCAAGCTCTGAAATATCACCACCAGCCGCTTCACCCTCTCCAGTTTCTTCACCATTCTTCTTGGCTGCTGCGCGGTTCTCAGCCAGCTCGAGCTTGGCTTTTCGCTGCTCGGCCATACTTCGATCCTGTAGACGCTTGTTCTTGATGTATTCGTCAATGCCGCCATAGTCCTCCTGGTCAATCATTGAAAACTCAACCTCCTCTGTCGCATCGCCCTCGCCTGCGAACACTTCCACAGCAATGTTGAACGTTCGCTGGAGAATGTTGGTAAAGCTTGTCGCCGCAATGCGGTTTAGAGGAATGAACATCATGGGCTTCTTGAAACCCCAGAGAATGCCGGTCTCGAGGAAGAATAGGTATCCGTCCTTGGAGCCCCTGAATGCCTTCACATGGACGGCTTTTTCGGTCGGTCGGTGAGGTTGTCGCACCATGCTATGGAACTTGCCGGGGTTGGCCGAAGTAATATCGATACCAATGGGCTTCAGGTGACGGTTCAAGGCCCAGTGGAATAGGGACTTGTAGTTGTCTGAGACCGCCGCCGCACTTCCAGCGTCAGGTCCACCTATCGTACCCTGCTTAGGCGCCGTCGCAGGTACCGTAAAGACGAGCGGCTCTTCGGTCGGGGGGTTCGTCTTGGAGGGGAGACATGTTCCTCGTGGGAAAAGGACGTAGTTGTGCTGGACCTGGTTCTTCTCGGGTACGGGGAGGTAAAAGACATGTTCTGGCGCAAAGTTAGCACAGGCCATACAATAGCATCAATAACGCGTACCAATATCTGACCACGCGTATGTTATGGCTGGAATAGGAGCTGTGGTGTTTGGCGCACGAGCGTAAATATGGCCATCTGTAAAACACAACTCAAACTTCTTCCTCTGAGGTACGGAAACGGAGATTTCCTTTATTTCCAACAGAACATCCTCGTCCGCGGCGTTGGTCTGGGTCTTGACGGGAGCTTTCGTGCCGTTGGCAGCTCCATTGGCCTGTTGGACGTCGACTCTTCTCTTCTTGTGCGCGGGTTCAGCGCTTCCACTTAATAATTGATCGTAGACATGTGTCGCAATTTCGTTGAACAAAGCGATTCGAGTGGGAGAGTCTTCATTCTCGTTAGTATATCGTGAATAATACATTCAGGGGCATTGTTTATTTACCTGCTGCTTTCTGAATGCCTTGTAGAATATCCGGCCGGGCACCAAATACAGAGCCCAACTTGTCTGTATCAAGAATTTTACCCATGTTTGAATCCAATCGTCTAGCTGTGGTTTGATCACAACTTTTTGGTGGGAGAAGATTGGGTGTGAAAAATATGTATGGGTGAAGAATTGTTTACTGTTGGTCGTGGCAATGAGGGTGCATAGGTCATCATGTTTCCTGGAACTAAGAGTTGCGATAAGATAGCGATTCATGATGGAGGGCGCTTATTAGTCAGGGTCATGGCGCTAGAACATAGAGTTTTAGTGGCTTACAGGCGCTGCTGTTGACTTACAGGGGAAGCTCGCCCTATCAGATTCTGACGTCAGGCGGCCGGCGCTTCCTTCCCCGCGAGTTGCCCGATTCACCATTCGAAGTGATACGAGCTGTCAGGTACAAAGCATCTCCTTTGGGCTTCCAGGCACAAATTCTTTGATACTGAGATCCATATTCATCATGTCAACCACATTCCCAAATCTCTACACGCACCGCAAGGTTGCTGATTCAGCTGCCAAAGCATGCGACATTTGCTACAAGTCAAGCACATCCGTGTTAATCACACCAGACAAAAAGGTATCTGAAAGAACAAGCACAAGCTGAAATGCTTGTTTGTAAGCTCATGCACTCACATGGTAGGATTTCTTCTTTGTCTGCCCCGTTCACTTGAAAGACAAGTATTTTGCGACACCAAAGATCGATGAAGAAGCTGCCAAGCAGAAGCGCGAGAAGGAGTTGGCCGAGGAAAAGGAGCGCGTCATGAAGGAGTACGAAGAGAAGCAAAAGAAGAAGAAGGAGAAGGAAGCCAAGAAGGATAAAGACGACAAAGAGAAGGATGATAAAGATAAGGATAAGGACAAAGATAAAGATGAGAAGAAGGATGAGGATAAGGTGAGTGAGATGAGTCAAAGAATTGGACTTGACTGACTGATTGGTACAGAAAGAAGAGAATAGTCCTGCACCTGAAGAAGAACCTCGTGTGTTTGAGCTGAAGACGTAAGTTGCTCTCATCTCTATTCTGGTATATCACTGACGTTGTGCAGCGCCTTTTACCAACAGAGGTTGTTGAAGAAGCGACAAGCCGAGGCTGCGAAACAGGATCGGGAACGAGCATCAAAGCCCGGTTACTTCCCATCCGTTCCATCAGGTGACCCTAGTCGAGGATAGTAGAGGCTCACTAGGTCAGGGAGACAGCAGGTGAGCTGCAAGGTCTCTCACTAACTACTCTAGATAGCCTTACAAACAATGTACATATTCTCTACACGATGAGCTTGAGGTAACCGCTTTACCATGCTATGAGGCACCCGATATGTCGCGTATTGATGTTCACTCATGGGTAAACGGAGCGCATTCAATGGACTGTACGGCAAAGGGACGTCTTTCTTATCTCTTCCCTTTTCTCATTCGACTCTGTTCGATCTCATGTTCGATTATTCTACGCCTGGGCGAAGACTCCACCCTGAGTCGTCACCATATTGAAGTCGCCCCAGCAATAACTCGCCTTCGAAGTATTGACTGAAGACCAGACCACTCATCGGCCTCGCCAACTCGGTTTTCGATGTCCGATTGAGGGCTATCTTCCCATATTTGTCTGTCGTCTCAACAGAACCTTCGCAGCCCATCTACTCTGCAACCATATCGCGACTTTTTGTACCACACTACATATTAAACTTACAGCTTATACTTGGGGCTTCCTTTGCAACACCTGACTCGCAGGCAGACTGTCGAGGACCAGGGAAAGGCTGTCCATCATGACTACAACCCTCCGTCACAGCTTCAGGTAAGCTCCCACTTGGTTTTCGCTGCGGCATGCTCACGCACCGGATGATGTATACTTCGAAAGTCTTGAACCTCGCTGTCCGTCGAGTTACGACTCATCTATCGCGGTAGGGCCATTTCGATCATGACGGGATGGGTTAATTACACCTGCTTAGATGAAGAGTGCGCGTATAGAAGAAGACTGATAGCCACCCTCCACGATACGTTATCAGTTGACAGTTCTATTCGATGAACCCCGAACGATCTACTCAACGTTCCAAAACGTATCTCCCTCTGATGAGTAACACCAGCGACAAAGACAAAAGTCCCACGATGACGAACCTCGCGGGCACTGCATCGGAACATGCTCTAAGCCCTCCAGCTTGACCCCAAGAATGTATATCTATGCACAGCAAACCTCAACTCAAATCCCCAAGCCTGGTCCGAACTCGATTGATGGAATAGTCCCACCTCGTCGCAGGCTACCCCAGCTTTTGCGATCTAGGCAGAGTTGTACTTTGTTTACGCTGAGAAAGGCGGGAAACTCATTCAGTGGGAACATCTGTAAAAAACAGATCAGCTGATCCCAGTTTCAGACGTGTGCGCTAGGGGTCAGGGCAATATCAGCTATTAAGATAAGCTCTTTTGTGTTAATCAGAAGCTGGAATCGAATGAGCTCTGATACATCTTGGGTCGCTGAAGGATCTGGATGGTCTGAGCATGTCTATATTGGACGCTGGACTAGTCATGGCTGTCATGAACGGAGAGCTGTGGCTTTACTTTCGATACAACATCGATCGCGACATTTGCCTCAATTCCAACTTTGGGGTCCTGCATTGGCAGTTGCTATGCGGACTTCGAATCCTACCGGTGGCATCATGACATCTGAGTCCTTCACGGGACTCAGCTGCAATACTTATAATGGCCTAACCGCGGTGGTATCCAACTCCCGCAATTCTCGGCTATCGTTTGCAGATTATGGAGCGGGAGGAGCATTGCGCTTGTACGAGTCTCCTGAGAACCCAGTGGTCGGCTTCACTCCGAGCTTGCGCCCCTTTGACAACATGTACGTCTGCGTCTGGGCCACAGCCAAACCCCCAATCCAGTATGGAGGCATGTACTTCACCACTCTGGCGGATTCTAAATGGGTTCCTGGCTCGATTATGGACTATTCGGATTATATGAAAGAGGAGTATTTTTCGGGTATACCGGACAGTCTGCATTGATCATTGGAGGAATAGCTTGGGCAATGTTGGGGGTTTATTGACAACGACATTGGGGGGAATATTGTTCTGGTGATTTGCCTGGACGGAACGCGAGCTGAGGATAGCAGTACAGTCTTTTCGAGATGGACCTTTCTAATATTGACCCCCGTTACGCTACCAATTGGTTGTGAATCTTGTAGATGGCGATGGCCGTGCCTGGTGGAGTGTCTGCACAGTCATGATCTGAGGCCACCACCATACAGTAAGATCAATTGACTTTCACCGTTCACGTCACATGCAACCACCACCCAACCAGCTCGTCGGAGCGTAAGACGGAACGATCGGTTGCTATCTCCTTTCGGAGTTAGTGAGCTGACTGCATGAAGTCTGACCAACACCCCGGATCAGACAAGCTTAGTCCCGACTACGAAAGCTTATTTTGACACGGGTAGGGCTGAAAGGATGTTGTCTGTCACAGCAGGACTTAACGACGTGTCAATGACGATGTTATAGTTTGACTAAATATATACAAAGAAGGTAACCGGTGATACCATCACTTTCTGACACTCTGAATGTCCCTCTGGAATTAAGTAGTCTGAAGATCAACAGCCGTGATTGAACCACCAGGATTATGATCTTTGGAGCCCAAAAGAAGACCAAAGCCGACACTCTGCGGCTCCAAATAAAACTGTGAAAACACATCATCCAAGGACCTACAATCGCTGGAGAAAGTATCGTAATTGAACTCGCACGTCACGGCGGGGACAGAGCATACAAGCCCATGATCAGCCGTCTTTTCACAGGTGACGGAGCCGTAGTCCGGCCTACCTATTCAACTCCCGTGGCAGAGCATTATCTCGTACAGGTGGTAAGATATCATCTGCTCGTAGCTGACGCACATGTAGAGGTTCTTTGTGTCTGTGACTACGAAGGACGTGGTAGGCTCAATGGTGAAGTCGAGGGTTGGTGGGGTTAGGCGAAGGAAGCCAAGTTGCTCCCAGAAGTCGACATTTACGCCCCTTGGGGGACCTTTGTCGTCGGCGGGTATCTGGAATGATGTTTCGATGGCAGCGGCGGCGGTCGTGGTTGTTTCATCGAATACAGTCGTTGTTGTTTCAGCGAGGATTGTGGGGTCTGATCCAAGGAGAGTCGTGGCAGTTTCTCCGTTGTAGGTGGATGAAAGCTCGGTGGTCATCGTCTCAGTGGTTGTCTCGTCCTCAGAGGTGAGTGTCACGGTGCCGGTAGACAGATCGGTAGAAGCGGTAGTCGTGACAGTAACATCCGAGCTCGCGGTCGTATCCGAAGATGCAAGGAAGTCAGTCGTGGTCTCAAGGTCGGTGCTTGTAGCAGAACTAGTCGAGATAGTCGTATCTGAAGATAGATCGCCAGTGGTAGCAGTCTCAAACTCAGTAGTCGCAGCAGAACTGATCTGAGAAACAGTCAAGCTAGCCTCACGGATACAACACCTACTCGAAAGTCAGTTACCGAGTCTCTGCGTATCGAAGGAGTTTACTTACTATCCGTCGAGTGGCGAGGTTTACAAACACTTGCAACCGCAACATCAGCCCCAAGGGCAATTAAACATGAAAAAGCGAAACGCATGTTGGCAACGACAATTAACGAGCGTCAGTGGGAGAAGGCAGCGACAGTCAGATCAACAATTATTTCCGTATATCGTGGATATTTATATTGACTGCAGAATGGGGGATTCGACCATTGAATCTGGATCTTGGCAGAGGTTCTAGACGAGCTGAAGAGTGAAAATATTGGGTATCAGACTGCACTAGAAGGTAACTATTGACGGATGCTGTACAAAATGATCTGATACTTCTAAACAATGTTTGTTACATCCTGGTCAATTTTCCTTTCTCTCATAAAACAGTAGCCTATTTACTTCGCCAGAGGCGGTTGGTTGTCGTGAAATTGCAAGTCTGTCTGCTCAATGAGATGAGCCAATCCCACGCGAAGGAGACACAACAAGGAACGATATATACCTACTGTAACATATCTTCAATTGAACTGGAACTTCTTGCTACCAGGTATCATCGAGATGGAGTATATTGCAACTAATACTCAGTGTCTGTAGGGTCGTGCTGTGATCAATCCCCTCTGCCAAGACTAGCAGCTACTAACAAGATCCCCAATTGATAACATCGGGACTTTCCTGTCAGTATCAGAGGTCCAAATAAGCGATCATCGCCAGGTCGAAAGCTTCCCACCATTTCAGTCAGATGTAACCAAGAAATGGAACTCACCGAAGCTAAGAACTTCAGCTGCCAAGCCTTATCGTCAACACTAACATCACCAACTTATCCCCATACCGAGACGTCAAATAAAATAAACTTTGACCACTTCTATAAAAGGACCAGTCTCGATCGATCTTCAGTTTCAGCCGGCGCCACAGTGAATGGTGGATGTGATGGAATTGGCTGTTGAAGTTACAGTGAACAGTGGAGATGGCTGTTGTGGAAACCTGCCATGCCGCGCCACAGTTGACGACTTCACGGGCATTAATACATTACAGATTGCGTGTCGCCAAGAAACATATATCGCAATGGCAGTAATGGCGTATACTGCAGCGTATTTGTTGAGGCGGAGTGCATTTGACTTGTCACTATTCATGACAATCATCAACTTCACTCATCAAGATTCGCTCGCCATCAGGGTATCAGAATAATTGGTCACTAGAAGCATAACAGACGAAATAACTTAGTCACCTTATGCCGTCTCAGACGGACACTTAGCCTACTTTATTTTGACACCTGAAGACTTGGCGAACAGTTCTTCTGTCACCTTTGATGGATGTCAACCTGAATGTCACTCCCTTACATCTCATCAACTGACAAAAAAGCCACACCGACCAAGATGGCGTTAATCTCATCCACTTGGTGAGGATCAAGTGGATCCAAGGGTCTTTCGGATGTTTCCTTTCCCTTCAGCCTTATTTAGTTGGCTTGTGACTGTGACTCAATTACATGATCATTCATCACGGCTGTAGCGGATGTCTTATTCTTATCAGTGAAAATGACTGACGCCGCTTTAAAGTCAACCATAGCGTCATTGTTTTCTCATCCATTTTCACAATCACAGCCATATCTCTGTAAAAGCTTATCATCGTCTAGTCTCATGACACAGCCCATGAATCGTCTTGGCTGAGGCTTGCGACGGCTGGCTAGTTCTGGGCCGCAGATCACCAGTGACACGCGCCCTCTTTGCCCTGTTTATCTCCCAGAGTGACGACTACTGATTAGTTCCGATACGCACTTCAACCTCGACTGATTTGCTCGGATACTGGGTTACCGGTAGTACGTACAACTGCCGAGCATGCAAAGTCGATCACTGATGTCGTCGTCAGATTGCCTCTCCATGACAACAGCCAGAGATATGCAACATTCTCTGCTACAGTGCCCATGTGACTCACCCACCCTCAACTTGAACTTTATTAGATCATGAAAAAAAGAAGTCTTAGACCCTCAAAGTGGCGCCCTCCCGCTGACTTCCAGCCCAAGCCAGCAACCATTAAAAGTGAGAGTTTCCCCCCTTGTCGGTAATCACCGTTTGGGCATTGTCTATTTAATGGGTGTTTCCCCGTCGCATAATTATTTGTTTACTTGAAAGGCTTCATTCGTACCTGATTATTACGCTTTGATCAATTAATAGCAGGGTTCTGCCTGTCATATTGGGCCCCCACTACCAGCGACAACTCATCAGCCCAAACCGCCCTGAACAAGAAAAGAGCCTAAGGGCAGAAGAAAAAAAGCAACGACCAAAAGAGATTGGGATATTCTGAGACAGTTGAAGGAATTGATATAAACCGACCTCACTTCTCTCAACTCAACAACTCATCCCATCAATCATCATCAATTCAATCCACTATACTCTCAACTCAACTACACAACCACTTACATACCTACACAATGTATCGTGAACATCACCCCGGTCATATCACCCTCCCCACCACATGGGACGAGACCACCAAAGACCATGAAAGAAGCCGACAAGCAAGCACATGCTCCGAACAAAGCTGCGAAAGCATGACCCTCGACGAAACAAGAGAATTATGGAGATGTATGCTTGAGCTACAATCTCGATATGGATGTTATAATTCTACGAGGATCGATATGGCTGTTGATGCTGGTGAATATGGCGTCGACCTGATGCGTATGTCCTCCCTTCTTCATCATCTGACATTTAACTAACATGGACCAGCAAACCGTTTCATCATCGATACTCTTAACGAATCCGTTATTGACCTCCCCGATGAAGGTCGCGAATTACTTAACCGTTACTTATGCCCTTCATCACCGACCAAGCAAAAGTGGAAATTCTGGAAGAAGGAATGATATTCTCACACATATTGTTAATTCCTTTTATGGCGTTGGATAAAAAAGGCGAAGCATCGATACCCACAATATCAGAATGGCATTGATTTACTACTTATTGTAATTACTAAAACTAAATAAACAAACTAATACCACATCTTTCATATCTCATTATGCTGTCACTAAATCCGACTCTCAAAGTTCTTCTCCCCAATAAACGCAGCCTGAATCTTCATACTCTCCAAAACCCTCCTCTTAGCATCCCCCCTAACATCCATCCCCATAAACCCTCCAAACGTCCTCTCAAACTCCCACTCCTTCAACACCCTCCACATCCTCACCATATCCTCCACACCAAGCGGTATAAAATTAGGTATACTCCAAAGAAAAGAATAAGTATTCAGTCCTGGAGGTTGAGTTCTTTCAGCACCGCTTGCATCAACACTCCAGTCGCCCACGCCTGAGGCTGTGGTCATCAGTGTATCTGCGATGAAGAGTCGGTTGTTATAGTGTAGAACCATGGAACCGGGGAAGTGGCCGCCTAGTTTAATCGCTGTTGCACCTGTGTCGAGAATTGGTGTTGTAGTTTCTGTCAGAGGAATTTGGTGAGATGAAGAAAATGTAGTCCAGGTCATATCCTCAGATGCAAGATAAACAGGACATCCAAACGCCCTCGCCCACTGAACATGAGCACTATAAAAGTGCGGATGACTGATAACAATAGCTCTCAACCCACCTATCTCCTTAACCTTCTTCACAGTCTCATCATCCAACAGTGTAATACAATCCCAGAGCACATTCCCAGTAGGCGTCTTGATAAGAATAGCACGCTGTCCAATACCAAGTTTAGGCGTAGATGTAATAAACGTGATATCCGGATCAGTAGCACACTGCGTGAACTCGTTACGGTGCTTCTTTTTAAGGTCTGATAGGGTAGAAAAGGATTGGCCTGTGGGAGGCACGAATTGACGTGGGTCGTCGCAGATGAAACATGTTTTTAGGGATGTGGTTGGGAAGTGTGTGCCGCATGTGTCGCAGACGAGGTGTGAGTCTGTGGTTGTTGGATCGTATGATTCTGGTGTGAAGGACATGATGAGAGAGGACTAGTTTGCGATGACAGATCGAGTAGTGGCTGAGTAGTGTGGTAGATAAACAAGGCAGTTGAGTCTGGATTCTTGTTTCTTTTATCGTGAAACAATCTAGAGGTTGCCTGGACTTGAGTCTATAGCTGAAAGATGGTGCTCTGTAAGCATCTTGATTCAACTCCACTGGTTGGTTAATTGACGTCATCCCCGCATTTCACGATAGCTTCCGCTTTCGCACCCATTCAAGACGATTGTAGCTTACCAAGCAAGCATCACAACGTGTCAATTCTTCAAAATGATTCCACATCATCGTATCTCGTATTCATCGTGCTATTACATGCACTTTTACCCAAAACTCCATACACCTAGATCCAATGCTAACCAAACATCAACCCCAGTCCAAACCACCATACTGTAACAATATGTTTTGTGTTTACCATGCCTCCCACATCTGACTTCCCATAGAAATCAACCGATTAAACAATTGATCTCTCATAGAAACAGCCGTAAGATGATGTTCCTTCCCATCCTTAGTCTTGATAATCAATCCATCAACAATCTCACTCCCCATAGCCCAACCAACAATGATCTTGCTCTTCCATCCAAGACCACCCATCTTCTTCAACTCATCAATCTCACCAATGGAAACCGTCCAAGCTGGCTTTAGATCTTCAAGCTCAATCGTCCAACTAACAGCAGGTGTTGTAGCTGTAGCAGTGATGTAAGCATGGCCCTTCTTACCCTTGTATCGCGCGGGAAAACGGATCGGTCCCGTGATGGGGTTGGGTTGTTCACCCTTCACAACGCCGAGACGGTTCTTTGCGTGGGGAGCGCCTGCTTTGGCTTTGGCTTTGTCGGCGGCTAAAGCTGTTGCTACGCCACCCTTTGCCGTACCCTTGATGAAGTTCATAATACGATGAGATTTCTTGTGCTTTGTCTTTTCTTCCTCCTGTTCTTGTTCTTCTTCGTGGATTACGTTAGGATCAGGCTGAACAGCCGCGGTGATTTCGGCCTGCGATACTCCTTCTGGTGGTGTTAGCAGGCTCACTTCTATCCCCAATCAGTAGTACACACCTAAATGTTCGAGACCCTCGCCAGCAGTCTCGTGAGGTTCGGTTGCGGGAGGAATATCCGAGGTAGGAGGCGGGGGCAGAGGAGCCTTGTTCTTCTCCCCAATACGGAGAAGAGTGATAGCCAGCTGCGCATTGGTAGGAACACCTCGAAGAATAGTGTTTCGCAGTTCAACATACTTCTCCCAGCGAGGATACGTTCTGTTGATAAAGTTCAAAGTAGGTGTAATGATAGGATCACCAAAGAATCCAAAGCCAGCGCCGAAACCCATTCCCTTCATGGCCATGTAGGGAGACGTAAAGTACGATCCGAGAAGCATGGGTACAAGGACACCAATGAGAATAAACTTGGGTCGATGACGATGGAAAGGTGCAGCAGGACTAAGCGCATTTCCGAAGCGCTCCCAGGTATCGACAAAGTCGGCGATCATGTGCATCGTGGGACGAGCCTTATCCCAGACAGCGTTCGACACTGGCTTCTTGGCCCGGTTGTGCTTAGCATGGGGATTGTTTCCCAGAGACTTCTGGCGAGCCTCTGTAGCTTCTTCGGTAAGCTTCGTAGGGTCTGGAGCAACGCTGTCGTCGTCGGGGTCCGTCTGAGGATGCTTTCCAGCAGCAGTGCTAACAACAATCTGCTCTCACATTAGTCTTTTTCTGTCAAGCGAAATCACAAGGCGATAAAATCATAACTCACACCGGAACATACCGTTGAAAGGCTCGTCACAAAGCTATGAGCTTCCTGTTCAACTGCTTCGCCCTTGTGCTTCTCCGGCGCACCAGTAACAGAGTCATCAGAGGCGAGTACACCAGCAGCAGGCGTCTTAACACCTCCAGTCTTGGAGTCAATCAGGGAAGGAGGTGCGCCAGGGAAGCAGATATCGCGAGCCTCGGGGTACCAGATCAGGATCATGAGGAAGATAATGATCGTGGGACCAAGAATATCGAGCAACCAAGCCAGGGTATAAACTCCCAAGAAAGCAGAAGTACGTCTCGTCTCCTTCCACGATCGAAGCCTCACAATATGCTTCCAGAACGAAAACAGCTGCGTGAAAACAGACACATAAAGCCTCTCAATCTGCGCCCTAAGCTTCTCAGGAGAAAACTCTTCGTCGTCTGCAATATTCATATCCAGCATTCCCAGCGGGGGCTCGTCGATGCTCTTGACGTAAAACACCTGCTTATCGAAGCGACGAATCAAAGCCCAAACATCTTCATTCTTGAGACCACCGACAAGATGCGGCACGGCTTGCGGCTCCTCGTTCCATCCCAGATTCTTAACCTCGACATCGCCGTGTTCGATTTGGGCGGCGCCTTTTTCGCTCAAGTCTAGGTCTTTGCTCTCTTCGGCGAGGGCATGGCTTACGGTTGGAGCTTCTTCTGTGTGTTCTGGCACGATTTCGGGTTCGCTGTTTAAGCCTGTCGCTCCTGTCGAGAACCGACGGTTAGGGTCGTCGGATGTTGTAGCCATGGTGGTATATCGTGGCAGTTGAAGCGATAGTTGAACAAAGTGAAAAGCTAGGAAGCTACCTTAGCTATTCATATCTTTGACAAGCTGGAATTGGAATGGGAATACCCCGCCGCCTACGTCAAACTGGCAGGGGAGGAGTATCATGACATCTAATCTTGAATCATGACGTCACAAAATCTCAGCTGAAGACGATCATGACAAGCATCAACCAAACAGGTCAACCAAGACCACACACTATTACCACCAAGATATCGAAATCGATACGACAAGACAATCGATATTCCCAAAACAAACGAAAAAGACACGCGTAAACAACCCACATCCTTGGCATTCAGCTGTCAGTTCACGTCACCATTCCACCCATGACACCCACAAATCTGGCATAGTACATCGCTTGTAAACCTTGTTTTTCTGACATCTGAGCTGCAGTGAGTGCTACAATAGTGTTAAGCTGCCTGGCTAGCCAGTAATGTTAGATGTCTTGGCCTGGTTAATGAGGCTCTTGGTAAGGATTGCGTAGATCCCGGGTGCAACCTCCGGAGTGGGACCGATTACCGAGTATCGATATCACGATCCGGACCACATCATCCGGGGTATGTCACCTGATGACTTGTTGGTTACGTCTGTGAGTTTCGTGATGTTACCTCGGGGAAAGCCTTATCGTTAGGTTTGGTTCATCAAAGGGCTAGTTGAGGGTGGTCAGCTTGGGGGATAGGGAGGCAGGCACAGTCAGCGAGGACATCGTTATAGGGGCGACGTCCTTGCACTTCTCTTGCACGTCGTAGATATGCAGCTTCACTACATATAGCGCTTGGTGAGCTATTTGTTTAAGACCGAGGATATCCTCATCTTCAAAGAGAGATGAGTGTCATACTACGAGAAACCCGACAATCGATCCGAACCACGTAACGGAACGGAATGGAGAAGCAGGACAGGCAGCACCTACCTTCCACCACTTCCATCAACCATAAATAATCAGCGCAACTCAACAAAATATCGAAGCTTCCCTGAATAGCGAACGCCACGAGGTCGCAGGTCGATGCAACACCATGAAGAGCAAGACTGTCATGACAACTTAACAGTGCTGGCAGCGATATGATCGACGAGTTTACCGACACAAGCCTTGGAATTACCTATAGCTCTCGGATTCTTGAGCATCTAAGTTTTGAAGGGGCTTCTTGAACAAGTTTCTGGTGACACCATCGATGGGAACAGCCAACCAACCCTAGAGGGGATCATACTTGCGAGCGGAGCGTTCACTACACATTGGGCCTCGACGAATTCATCTCCGGTAGAGCTCTTATCTCCATTCCCTTCATTATTCTCTGATGTTCTCGACTATTCTTTTGTCGCCAACTTCCTTCAAAGGATCACAAACTTGTTATCCTCGTTCGACTCCGAATCTATGCCCGCCAACGAAACCCATGAACTCGTCTGATGCTGTATGCGACACGAGTGGTCCTCGATTAAGATCTCTGCGGCATACACATTGAAGCATTTCATCCATCTGAAACGGCTATACTTCGTAGCAGATGCACGTTACTTTGTCATCAGTCCCATGATGTTGATGAAGAGGTTTCAAGAACATTATGGCAGTGAGCTACCAGTGTCCCAGCACATCGCTAATGCTCAATAGTCAGCCCGCAGGATTAAACAGATATCATTCGGATGTTCTTTCATGACGGTCAATTCGTCAAGAGGGGCTATCCGGCATGCAATCGAAGAGTGTTGTTCAAGATATTGATATCAAGTGGCAGGCTGGTTACCCTATACTAGCGACGAGGAGAGTCGTGAACAACAACCAACTCAACATACACAATATCAACATCAATATTCAACCATTAATGTCTCAAGCTTCAGTTAATCATCAACTACAGCAAGGAAAACTAATATCCCACGAGCTGGCTCCTTCTTTAGCTGGTCATTCGATCCTCTGGCATCTTCGCATGAAAAGCGTCTACCAAGCTGTCGACACCAACCACAAGACATCAGGATATTAGCAGAGGCAAACCACCGAGACTTGATGTGCAGCCAGTTAAGGTTGATTGGACAATGTCAAGCGCCGTTTACGAAGAACTTGTTCACTCTCGACGTCGGAGCTCGTCGGCCTCAGTAATCTCCTCAACATCCTGTCCAACAAACCAAATACAACACATCGATACATACAACCACATAACCCGCACTTCACATGCTGCAACTCAATTGAATTGACAAGTATCTCGCCACAAAAAGGCCTCATCTTACATGGCGGTACGGATAATCCCACCATCATTCCGCAATCACACCATTCTCATTCCGCGGCTGGCAACTCCCGGCATATACCCACGTAGGAAGATGTGATATCTCATCCCGCAAACACATGCCAATTACAGTACATGCAGCGCGAGGCCTAGCAATAAGAGTATGCAGGAACCGCCATACCCCGGACACCGGTGAGGCCTTATCTGACAGAGCATGCCATACAACGAAACTTGGCATCATGAGATAGCCTCGTGGCTGCTTCAGAGTAATTGATCGATTCCCCCGCGAATACCGGTCTGTGAGTTTGACAGCCTTGGACCATGCTGGGCGAATGAGCGTCCGCCACAACGCGCTGGCCACTAATTGAGCCAGGGCCTCTGTTCACATGAACTTGGAAGACTCCAACATGAACAAGTTTCTACTTCAGAGAAGTAAAGCAAAAAAGCAAGATTGCAGCAGCGGTGAGATTCACTTGCAGGTGGCTCAACGCTGGAATAGCTGCAATGGCGCTTCACTGACCAGCCCAACATCTTGAGAAAGTACTCTGCAGTAGAGCGTCTCAGTCGCGGCTACAGGTACTCGATACAGTACAGTACCTGTAGCGGCCGGCCGGTACTCTGAGGCTGACTTGCAGATCCCAATGCCATGTCATCCATGCTGGCAACGGAATACCTACCACGTGCCTTGCCGAGGTGAATTGTTTCATGAAGGGTTCAGACGGTTGACAGCCCAGGTCACATTGAGGCTGCAGTAGTTGGTGCAAGGAGCAAGCGCTTGCTGTACCCGTACTTTACTCCTCGCAGGAAAAAATTGCAACGCTTCAGAGTAGTACTCCGATAAGATTCGGCAAAGATACAACCACTCGATTGTACGGAATATCCGGTCAGGGGATATCTCGCTGAACGCAATAACAGCAGCGCTATGAACAATTCATACTCTCATGCATTGCCGAGCATCCCGAGGGCCCTTCTGGACTCATTCCACAGACGTTTCGCTAAATAAACGACATGAGCATCTGCATCGCTTGTCCCAGGCATTGTCAGCCGCAGAACCGAACGGTGATGAGGCGCGCACGCGAAAGAGAGACCCTTGTCGCGATCGTCAGGAACGCGACACAGACACACTCTCCGGACCCCATGTCCGGTGGCTGCGCTATAGCTGGTCTCACCAGTTTAGGTATAGCCAGGGCAAACAAGAGGAAGAAGAAAGTTCAATATCAGCCACAGTTGAAAGAGTTTTCACTTGAGACATGATCAATTTGTGACAGACATTGTCTCCCTTGCCTTTGCCTTTGCCACGCAGAGTGATGGTAGCAAAAAAAGAAACGAAACCAGAGCAGAGTACGGATAGAGTGAGTGGCTTTGAGAAGTTTTCTGTAGCTGACTTGCATCTGCTTTACTCTACCCTGTACTGTCGATGCTCACTGACAAGGAATCCCTTGCCCACTTCTTACATATCGACTGATCATCTCCCCTCCACGATGCATCGCAGCACATCATGATCCGGAGACATTCGGAGCCGCTGCAGACAAAGACAAGAACGCGGCGTGGGGCCGCTCTGTCAGAAGTCTTGTTAGTTACTCAGCCAGTCTGTATCCATCAACAACTGCTGAAAACTCTGATTTCGTCAGCGAGGTGGAGATGTGTGTGGATGTAGGAATTGCTGCGCGTTTCTGACACCAATCGCATTAGACTTGATGCAAACCTCTTCCCATACACAGTATTTCCACCGAACCGGCCTTGGTACCCGTATGTATCTCGAGGTTTCAATGTATCCATCGGCCTTGGTATCGAAGTTCAAATGCATCTATCTTCTAGCAAGGCACCCTCAACGTCTGACCGGCTGCAAACTCAGACATAAAAGCTTAACTTACATACAGAGTAAGCCTTTCGGGTAACAAATACCCTGGTATTCCGTAAACCATCGTGACGTGCATCTGACGGTTGAGTACCTTGCATGACCATTGGCGCGCAGTACAGTACAGTATCGTCTTTCGATCGCCAACAATTGAGGCTCACTTCCAGCAATTCGGGCTCGGTAACCATTTGCAAAAGTTTCCCGGTTGAACTTTTGATGGGTGACATCGGTTGAGAACTTGAGTGCATCAGAGTCGCGATGTAACCACACAAGAACTGAGGCCCAATTGAACTTGCCACCAGGAACAGAAATCGTCAACAGCTACATAATCAGGCTAGATCAGATCGCGCAATTGGGATGACTGGTTACATTGTATGCTGTTGAGAACCTTCTATAGTATGGGCAAATGCAGACTTCTCAAAGAATAAATGCAGACCCATCAAGGAAGGTCGCAAGTTTCTTAAAGAAGCATCACGGAATTATGCTATTTATGAAAATAAAATTTCTAGCTGGAATGCAAGCCCCAAGCCGTAGCCGTGAAACATAAACGGCCCGTTGTATTAATTCTTTGATTTTTCGATCGATGGCTGAACTTTGTTGCCAACCCATTACACCAGAATGTCACTAGTTTAGAAGAACATAATTGGGCTTACAATTCGTGGTGTCTGTGCTTTTCATCTCGATTTCATATCTACGTAAAGAGCATGCAGATATAGCGTTGAGATGCATTAGACGTACGGCACAGCAAAGTGTCTGAATTTCAATTCCGCTGATGTACAATACTCAATGGACTACTGCAAGACAGATGCAAGACGGCATAAGAATGAGCTTCAGAATTGGAAAAATTGATGTTAATCATGACGGCATCAGTGGATTGGAAAGCTCTTGGATGATGCTTCATCTCATCCACTTGGGGGCTCTAGTTGAGCTCGTTTCCTTGTTTGTAGATGATCACCATTGTTTGAGAGTAGATGCCTTGCGACCGAGGCATCAAAGCACACGGGAGACACTAGCCAATCACGAATTCTAGCGTCGGATAGCGATTGTGAATTAGGAAGCCCTAGAACTTTGCGGAGGGTCGGACTTCAGAATTGAGTTTGAGTTTGTGCGGGCGTAGTAAGAGATTGGGGGTTTTGTGAGTGAGTCTGTGAGCATTGGGGTTTGAGTTGTTGACTTTGACTGAATTGGTGCTTGGGATTGAGTCTGTTATTGGCGGAGAGAGTATATCGCAGATGATCGTCCAACTCAATAAACCTTCAGCCAATTGCCACAGCCGGACCTAAATCAGAGAGAACATACATGTCCGACACTGGACAAACGTCAGTCAAACTCAACCATCCTCTCTTGAATCCCCAGTGACCTCCGCCGCGTGTCTGACAGCTCTCAACGAACATGCAAAGCGCGAACTCAAATGCACGCGAGTTCAACAAGACCAACGCCACAGTATTTTGCACATTAAAGCCTCACTGAAGAAAAAAAGGACCCCTGCAAGTGATCCAAACCGGCAGGTCTTAATCTAGACTCTGGCTTGAAGATTACTGTACACTTGTGAAAGCTTCAGTCGTAAAACCCATGTCTTTCAACCCATGTTAGAACACTCTGGCGGGACGGTTGGAAGCCTTCCGCGGGCACAACCGTCAGCCACCACGGTGGGCTAATGCAATCTTTCTTTGGGGCTCAGGGTCGTCGACTCGTGGGTGCGGTCAACTGGCATTAGTCGTGTTTTATGTGTTTTGTCGGTAAGGACGATATTATCTGAGCGGTGATGTTCAGACTCAATAACAACAGCATTGATGTTTGTTTTTCAGAGACCCCGACGATCACGATGCCTGTTGATGTGTCGAATGTTTAGGGTCCTGTAGATCGACTGCAATGGGAAATGAGCAGTCATCGTTTAAGCTTTTCCTGTTCCCGGAGCACTGGTCGCCGGCGCAACTCCTAGTCAAAAAGTCTCTAGACTCTGTTGCTAACGGCCCTTCCATCTTCTTCCTTCTTCCATGGGTGCCCGCTCCCCCGGCGCACCATCGGCGTCGCTTCCCTTCCGCTGGGAAGCTTGGACTGCGGCCGCTATGCCATGAAGGGTAAACCTGGCCCGTCTGCAAGAGACAAAGATTCAATCAATATGACAAAGCAGGGAAATGTAACGTGAGTGGCAGGATCCCTATCTCGATGCGTGTGTCATTCCGTCTTATGCTCTTTCAAGGGTCTTTTTCGGTGGAGTAGAAAAAAACAATTCCAACGGGTTTGACAGAACTGCTCACGAAAAAAGTAAATACTTTCTGACTTGTGCAGCGGAAACGGATGCTTCCGTTCGCTGCTTTGACAGAGTGGATTCGACTCATGAGAGCGGTCAAAACGTGAGAGAGGCTGGAGATAGCGGACGGGGAGCACGGGAAGGGGGAAGGGGGAAGGGGGCCCAGTTGTCGTTTCGTGGAAACAAGTCCAAGCATTTTTTTTTGTTTTGGGAAAGGGAAGTGATCGACAACAGGAGAGCTTCGACGTAATATTGCAGACATCTCAACAAGTAATTCAGCCACAGCTGCCATGAATTCAAGGGAAAGGGGTTGCTTTTTTGGGCTGGGAACAATAGAGTTGTGCCGTCAGCGGCTTCAATTCAAACGGCTTTTTCCCATTTTGGGTTATCTTATTGGTGGCGCAGGAATACAGTACAACTCAAGCACACCTTCGGGCTACCTTCCGAAGCAAAAGCACGAGCATCTACAAGCGAAAGTCTAGAGTTGGAGAAAAGGGATACCGCCTTGAACTTTAAGGCGGTATCCGTATCCTGAACAATGCCTTGTAGGTCAGGTCAATCCGGGGACAAGGGTAAGAAAACGAGGCCGACCCAGACGAGCGGTAGGTGCCAGATACGATGCCATGCCATGCTATTCAAAAGTCATGTGCAAGGCTCTTGTATACGTACCCCCTGCTGACTCCTCTTTGCCCAAGGCCCCAAGCTTTTTGTTGTTACTTTACCCATGTCACCGGGCTTCTCGCCTGTGAGAGCCCTTGCGATGGATCTGTCTGTGAGTCAAATGACTGCAACTGCAAATAAGAGGAGCAATGACTGCAAACGAGAGGAGTAATAAATGCAAAAATGGATTTCGCTTGCAGACACAGAGTACTCCGTACAGAGTATCTTAATCACATTATCACCAACATAACTGTATAAAGAAAAAAGACAGGGATCGGCAATATGATGAGGTCAAGACGGAGAAAAAAACAAAAACAGTAACTTGGAGAAAAAACCGCTGATCTTTGCATCCAATGGCAATGAGCTACCACTTCACTTTCCATGTGAAAGAAA
Source organism: Fusarium sp. S19/10 (assembly GCA_019054715.1). NCBI lineage: Eukaryota > Fungi > Ascomycota > Sordariomycetes > Hypocreales > Nectriaceae > Fusarium > Fusarium sp. S19/10. Next base: position 254,606 of record JAHKNZ010000036.1, on the reverse strand, counting down.
AAAGAAGCTGGGGTATGTTCTGACTGGAATGCAAACACCTCTAGGTCTTTTCCCATTTCGGGAGTTACACACAACGGTTTTCTTACAACGTTGGATAAATGGCGGAAGCATAAATAAATTAGTTCAAGTTGCATAAAAGGACGACATCGTGATTTCATCCAAAACTTGAATCATCATCGATGGAATCCTTCATGGAGGATCCCTGTTAAACCCTCGATTGAATCGATCCAAGGTTCTCTTTCAGGGTCTGATATCGTTCGTCTGTTTTTGTTATTGCTGTTTGAGATAAACTCTCTTCTGTCTGCCGCCGTGTCTTTACTGTATGTTTCCGTTCAATAAGAAAGCCACTGTTTCAAAAAAACACCGGTTGCCGTCTTGTCGATCACAGTAGTTTCAATTGGATCTGAGCCACAAACAATGTGTTATGCACGGGCTTGTTTCCCTTGCTTCCAACACAGCCAGCCTCTTCAGGGCCTCAGGCTCTCCGCCCAATTGGCGGAACCAACGGCCCCACTTCCCAGAAGCCCTGAAAGCCCTCTGTAGAATGCGCTGTAAGCATCCGCTGGAGTATCACGACAGAACCAAGGACATCAGCCTATGATTGTGTCTCTACAGCTTCTCCTCATCACCTTATTCCCACGTCACGCCTGCATCCTTGTCCGAACAAATTAACATTCAGCCGCCAGAAGAGAGAACAGAACACAGCAGGGCAGCAACATGTCTCCCCCGCCTTGGAAACCTTGAACGTCAGCCAACCCTTTATCCCTGCATCCATGAACGAGGTATATCGCAGCTTTTCTATACCTCTTGTACAGCATGTTGAGAACGCAACCGTACAGAATTCATCACCGCTTGAGAATCATTGTGCAGAAAGAACAAGAGGAGTAAAAAGTCAAAAGCCACCTCACCGGTCATCTTCCCCCCAACCTAAACCCACAATGTAGCATCACCAGACCTACATGTAGAAGTTATACTTGGTAACATCCACTGATAAGGTACAACACCACGATAATAACCTTGGCTGTAGCCGCGGTTCAGTACAGTACAGTAGAGTAGCAACAACGTCAGCTGTGCAGTTGCAGTTCCTCCTCATGTAGTCGCGCCCAATCCTCGGTTCAATAACACGTGGACGACCGAGCGCTTGTTCTCTCAAGTTACGACTTGAATACTTGCTGTACTCTTCTGCCGCGCGATGAACCCTACCCAGCCGCCGATTGTCAATCGTGCCATGCCAACACCACCTCGTGATATTTACTATGAACATGCCCCGCCACTTGGAGCTTCCACTTTCTCTCAAACGTCTCAATTCAATTGATCTGATATCCTACCAACTTTGAAACCACCGTCGTCATTGAATCTTTCGCTCATCATCACCACTCTCTGTCGCTTGTTACGAGTCACACCCGCCTCACGAGGTCATAACCAACCAGCACCGTTGAAAGGCGGGCCAAAGTCTAAAAAAGCAACCAGCAACGGGGGACTTTGTTTTTCTTGAGTCGAACTTCTATTGGGTCCCTAGGTCCAAACGTCAACAAGAAAAAAAAAACAAGAGTCAGCCATCGCTCGGCTTTTCACACTAGCTTCCTTTAAACTGAGTCTGCCGAACACAGCCCACTTGAGAGAGAAGACAGAGAGGAAAGAAAGAACTCCACTACCGAAACCGTTTCCTCGTTGACTCCTACCCAACGCCAAACCCCACCAGGTCTCTTTTTTTTTCTTAGACTCACAGGAAAAAAGTTGCAAGCAGAAACCAGAGCCCAGCGTCCAAGCTTGGAAGGACCAGGACCCGCCCCGCGCTCGCACCTGTCACCCCTGTTCCCATAGCCCACCCACCAGCAACACAACTTTCCGCTTCCATTAGCCATTCCTTCCCAGAATCCCACCCCGGTCTCAGTTTCTTAGTGTTGGAGGGAAAGAAAGTCAACCCCCGGTCCCCGGATCCGCCGCCACTTGGCCCGACAGCAACAACGACAGCGCAAAGAAGATACGTACCAGTCAAAAACCCACTAAACCCTCCTTGGGCTGCGGTCACCACAGGCTGGGCTTCTCTTTAGACTATCATCCCGAGGCATCCCTCCAACTTCTTGTTTTCCTCCTTCTCCTCCCACCCTTCCCACCCCAAAACAAAAACAACATAATATAGCAATCCTGGAGAAAACAAAGTCGACCGCTCGCTTCTTCGACTCTCCCTATCCATCACGGCCTCGACCGTAAAGGCCGACATCATGTCGCCCAAGCTCAAGCCGCTGCTTCTGCCGCAGATGGTGGAGGATCGCCGCAAGTGGGAAGTACAACAAGTTAGCCCCGAGACAGACCTCTCATACGTCTACTACACAACAAATTCGTCCTCGTCCGATGTTGATTCACCACTCACTCCGACTTTCTCCCCTGGAAAGGGTCACTACCGCATGTCCAGCTCGACGTCTTCTCTCGACCTGCCACCGCAATTGAACGAAAGTCCTGTGTCTCCTACGCCATCGGTCCACACAAAACCCCCGATGCGATCATTGCCCGATGTTCAAGAAGAGCCTTTGGAACCCGAAACAAACAACTACGACGACGATGCCGACCGTAAAAGTCTTGCTCCTTCGGACCAGTTTAGTCTCTATGACTGCTTGTGTATGTCTTGTTCGTCTGGTCAGGCCGTAATATCTTCCCGCAAGGAGTCGTGTTTGGCCTGCCACCTTCGTAATCGTGGAGTTACTAACCCAGCCTCTTCCCGTGTAGGCGACAACCAATGTGAGCCCCGAAATAGTTCCGAGGATATCATGTTTGACGGCAACATTGTTGGCGACTACGATCTCGACTATGACATGGGTTTCTTGAGTGACGGTGACATGCCCATGGACGAGCGCTCCCGCAAGAAGAGATCAGGTAGCGAGTCACCCTTTGCCGGCCTCACGTCACGCATCGGTGCCCGCTTCCCCAACATGTCAATATGGAAACCAAACGGCCGTCGAGGCAACCCGATGATGTCGCCCAGTACCGAACTCAGCTTGGAAAGTGTTGTACTGTCTGGAGGTCCTTCAAGTCGGTCGTCATCAATGTCTGCGCCCAGCCGACCTGGTCAAGAGCGCGCGATGGAAAACACTGGACTCCCTACTCCTGCAGTATCTTACTATGGAAGCACCGAGAGTATCAACCTACCCGCGCCTATCGACATCGAAAAGGCGCAAGCTCTTGTCGAGCGATCCGAACTTGAGCGAGAGCGAGGCATGGCCACAACACCTCTACTACCTCCATTAATGACCAGCCCTCTCTGTGGACCCCCACCAGAGTCTCCTCTCCAATCACCAACCATCGCACCACCCTCTTCGACTACCGAAGTCCCGTCGCCAGTCCCTTCTGCGACACAGTTCCCTCGACCATCTCTTAGCACGAAGCCTTCAGTGTCATCCTTCCGCTTTGGCTCCAACAGTCCCGAGGTTCCACTTCCCTTCCCATCGATCCTGCAGGAGCACGACGAGTGGTCTGATCGCCTTGGTCACGCCAACTTCACCATCACCCCGCAGCCTTATCAACCCGAGACTGTGAACATGGAGACACTCCACCAACTGCGCAACGATTGGGACACTGCACGATGCAACTACACCAAGCACCTTGTACGCACAGGAGAGAACTATGGCGAGACCAGCAAGATCTACGCTCTTACCGAGGCCAAATGGACCGACATCGAAAAGCGATGGAGGACAACCCACGATGGACTCATGGCCCAGATCGTGGAAGCTACTAGCTCTGCACCCGGTTCGACAAGTGGTTCACGAAGCCGCAGCCGTGGTCGTGGACGAGCACGAGCCAACAGTGGCGGTTCCATGCTTGGTCGACCCCCTCCCCTGGACGATGTCTTTGCTGGTATGCAATGGAAGCGCCTCGAGGATGGACTGCCCAGCGCCATTCCCCGACTGGTGGATGCGGATGGCAAGTTCCCCGCCCGAGGCGACGAGGACATTGTAGGACCTATGCAACGGGACGAGGTGATGCTACGGACGCACAGCGAGGAGCGCAAGAGCGCACGATTCTGGAAGAACCTCGCAGGCAAAGTTGGCCTGCGAAAGTAATTCCCTCGACCTAACGATTCAACTTAATGACCTACGACATGACGACTAGACCACACTAGAAGTCATTGATGAGCCAGCTATCATGGGGTTGCTTGGCGTTTTATCTTCTTTCATGTCTTTTTTTGCAACATCTTTACAGAGATACCCCGACTCATGTCATTCCTTTTCATTTTTGGGACATTGAACCCCATATAGCCACGACGGCATCACCACATACCTTCGGTCTTGCGAGACCTGCACATATTGTTTATTGTTTAGAGATGTACATAATTGGAAGTGCGGGGCGTTGAACAGAGGAACCTGGATAACGAAAAAGCGAGAGAAAAGTTTAGACGGGAACTTGGGTACCAAAACAGCAAGAACAATGCGCAGAGCAGCGCTGGAGTTTCGATTTGCTTTTTACAACAATTTCATTGTTTCCCCCGCCACGGATGGATGTGCACGACATCATCCACGCTTGCACAAACACACACAAACATTTTATCCCCCGGACATTGCTAATGCAAAGGTCATTAATGGGTTGAAGTGTTGGAAGCAAGGGAACATGTCACAACGGGGATGAGTGTGTGTACAATCATCATTTGCTTTTGGGCGTATCGGATTGGGTGGTGGTTGAGGGGACGATATTAATGGCTGTCGATCTTGGACAGCTCTCCGGCCTTGCAATGTTCAAGGTGTCGAGGAGATAGTCAGAAGAAAGCTGATTTAAAATAATAAAAAAATATCTAAAATACTTACACTTCCTCATGACTGTGACTGTACCTTGACTTACTGACTGAACTTGACTGCTTACCTAGGTAACAACTTCACTGAATAATGGATGGTAACTACGAGGTAGGTTGACAGCCATGCTGTGAAAGGCCCCTTGATAAGTAAAAAGTCGTGATCCCAAACACGGTTTATCCAAGCGAAGCGAAGCACGATAACCTATCAATCAGTTTCGTTTCCTTTTGGTGACACCTTCACGCGGCACGACGCGACCCTCCACTATGAAGTTGGGCACCCCCTCTTTTGGTTGCTATGGCCTCCTCATTTTGGACACGAGAAGTGGTGGGGGTACGGATATTGGTGGTGTTTTTATATGCGTTTGGGGTGGTGTCTTGTGTGTATGTGTTTGTCTAGGTCTTGGGTTTGTATGTACTTGTCAGGTTGGGTACAGGCTTGCGCCATGGCTTATGTTCCGTTTCAAACAAAAGGGGGGAAAGATGAGCCGTGGTTTTGACAGCAGATCTGATGTTTCACTTGGATGCGGGCTGCCGTTTATGAGGGTTTTATTTACACTTTTCCTGTCACTGTTTGTGATTCTTGGTTGGGTAGATGTTTGTGTGTTGGATGATCGTGATTGATGGAAATGTGAGATGTGCGGGCAAGACGGGTAGATGCATTGATCGGAAACTGAATGCTTTATTTAGATGAGGAGGGGAGGTTGTGGTAGAGGGGGAGTCAGAGGTTGTGGAGGGGAAGTGAGGGAGAGGTACTGGGAGGTTGGAGTGACGTCTGACGTGTGGGGGTGGGACGGGGAATCCTTGTGAGTGCAGCTTTGCATTTGACATCCTGGATGTCTGAGGTGAGTGAAGTTTTACAAACAGTATTCACTTGCGTTGGGTATTAAGAGGTACTGCTATTGCAGGTGGGGGAAGCAGGGAGAGTAGGTGAGACTATCATGAGTATTGAACTGTATTTCGGGATCTTGCTTGATGGGATGAATTATTGTTGATATTGGGGTGGTGTGGCTTGAATGGCAGGTGGTTGGTTCAGCCACCCGTCAAGTTTGGAAGCAAGGAGGATGGGATTTACTACAGCCAGGTTTTACCATGGTTATCTGAAACCGACTCAGCGCCATGAACTGACGGTCAAATGCGACTAAATATATGGAAGGCTGGGATTGATGCTACCGACACCTCCGTTACTGGTGGAGGAGGTCCCCTGGTAGAGACAGCTTATAACAGGCTACCCATTCATGCTGGGATGATAGCTCGTACTGAATAGTAGAGAAACAAGTTTGTCATCTGGATTCTGCCTTATCATATTTCGAGAAGAAGGGTACGCAGATAGAACCAACACTTCAATGGATGCCTCTAGCACCAAGACTCTCACTTCGCACGTTGGGACATCTGGAGAAGGAATCCACTGACCGTAAAAATGACCGTCCGACGTTCCCTCCTCAACATGGCCCTCCCCTTAGTCCGCCTCAACTATGTCCCGGTTGGTGCATGATGATGATCAGTATGGATCCATTTCAGCCAACAACCGGCGGATCCCAAGATGTTTCTCGACGATTGTGATCAACGAAATAGATCCTCCCGCTTTGAACATCTTGTCTTATCTCCCACCCGGGCGGCAAAGTTCCCCCATGATGCCAAATGGTCTTTAGAACCTCAATATTCATCTCAATACCTCTTACATATCCATCCGGTGTTGGATCTCTCATTTCAACATAGCCCTTACTCCTCATCTGCGGACTGATGGCGCCGAGAAGGAGTTCAAGCCCAGTGTACGAGCTTTCGGGCATGAAATGGAGCAGGCCGTCATCGTCAACATATTCCACTATAGTCTGGCCATCATCTCGTGATTCATATGGCGCTGGCCCTTCGCCCTCCCATGGCAGCCGTTTAGACCATTCATTGTCTGGGTCGAGGACACTCGCTTCCGACCTTGATGCTAGAGTGGGTTTATCAGTAAAACAGCGCGGAAACGAATGAAAGATAGTTTGACAGTCTTACAATCGAGTATGGAAACGTGGATCCTAGTATGGCCTTTTTCCAAAGCATTGTTTACGCGGAGCACTAGCGCCGTACTGGCACCTTTCCCTGCCGTCTTTGCTCCTTTCTGTACCAGAGCAGCTATGATAAGCTCAATGTTCTTTCGGAAAGTGGCCGTCTCCCTTGACCCTAACTCCCTGACTGCCCGTGGCGGCGGGTCAAGCATGCGATGTACAGCAAGCCCCAAGGCTGTGATGCCATGCTGGCGGCGATGGCTTAGAGTTTCTATATCAACATCTGCGCCCGATTCAAGGAGGATCTCGACACATGCTATGTTTCCGAGGCCGCTGGCAAGATGTAGGGCGGTTCCGTTCATCGTATTTTCTACTGCGTTGACCTTTTCTGGGAACAATTGGATGATGTACCTTAGCATCGTAGCCTGCGTCGCGATGGTGCCAGTGTCGGACAAAGGTGGTTTCGACATCAAAAGATGAGTTATGAGTGAATCTCCAGTTTGTGAGTTGGCGATGAATGAGGGTTTGCCGTATCTCTGCACAAAGTATTCTAGGCGATCGAACCCAAAGTCAATCTTGTATACCGTCAACGCGTGCACCAGCTTGGCAAAGGCTGCAAAGCCCGTCTCCTGATCTGGCCCCAGGAGTCGATCCATGTCAGCGTCGACAGCCATCATCTCCATGACTGTCTTGGCCCCATTCAAGGTAGGATTTCGCATCAGCGCCCACGTGAAAGGAGTTGATCTGTCGTGCGCTCGATCATAAATACTGGCTCCCCTCCTGAGCAATTCTTGACAGTATCCGGGCCATTCTTGTGTAACAGCTGACTGAAGAGCCCCTCGGCCTGCCTCGCCTTTCAGTTGAAGAAGCTCCGGGTACTCCTCCATGAGAATCTGGAAAATATGGCGTGAGTCAGAGTAGATAGCTCGCTGAAGTGCATTGTACCCGCCAAAGCTCTCTGGATTTGAAAGAATCGTTAACAGCTCTACTCCGCCCTCTTTAAGATGTGTGATGAACAACCTGAAAGCTTGGGTATCTCCGGTATAGACAGCATATGACAGGGCCGTAGACTCTGGCTCGTCGTAACGAGTCCTTTGTATTGGGTCCGCTCCGTGTTTCAAAAGAAATGAGCAAGTACGTTCTTTCGCTTGCTTGAAACTTGATCGATGTAGATATCTTCTATCAAGCAATAGCCTCTTATCTGCGTCCATTGCTTTGAGAAGCAACCGCGTGTAATTTGCCGGCGTGATTCCTCGGAACGGCTCCTCGAGTACAAGATCCATCTCTACTGCATTACTGCCTGCCATACGGAAGCGGCCTCGTAGCTGCAAGGTGTTTGGAGTATCTGCAACCCCTAGTGATTGGTTCACAGAAGATGAATAGAGTTGTACTGCTAATTGAAGCATCTTGTCGTGGTTTAGGGAACAAAGTAAAGTAAGAAGACTGCAGTAGTCTGCCGGGCTGATCTGAAGCTGAGGCCGGGAATGCGATCTAAGTATTGCCTCAAAAAGAATTGGTCGGTTGTTGAACATCGCCCACATTAGCGGTATACCAGCCCCCAATGAAATTCTGTCGCTTCGTTCTGCCACAGTATCCAGGGCTACTTCACCCAAGCTTGCTCCGCGATCAAGATAACGTGGGAGAAGATCAGCCGCATGATGGTCGTCCATCATGGAAAGACAATGGGCTATACTGAGACCCTCAGTGCTGATATGGCCAACTTGAGCTCCATGATCCAAAAGAAAGGTGGCAATCTCGGGGTTGTTGGCCCGCGTGGCATAAAATATCGGCGTCTCGTTTCGAAGATTGGTGACGTTGATATCAGCCTGGGCCTCAATCACTAGGTATCTCACGAGATCTAGCCGTCCAACTGCCGAGGCTACATGAAGGGCCCGCTCTCCAACCATCTCGCTACCAAACCGAGCCTCTACTTCAAGGTCAACAACTGCATGACCAGCATAGATGGGATTCATGATCCTCTCGAGATATGGCTCGATACGAACAATCTGTGGCTCTGATCGGCCCCAAGCCATCCTTTGAGCCATACTCCCAGCTATAGCAGCTAGTCCAGGATCGGTAGCTTGTAGACATGAGAGGTTTGAACGGAAACCGGCAAGGATAGCGTGGGTATTCCAGAGTCTCCGCGGCACATATGTTTGAACACGACTTCCAGTGGATTCTTCCAGAGGACAGAACCAATACTGTGCATTGCCTTCGTGAGACTGAGCGGCTAGAGCAAGCCACTCTATAGCAATCGATTCAATCACAACTGTTCCCAAACCGAGAAGGTATGAAAGCGCGATATTTAGTGCTATAGGGGCAAGCATCTGAAGTTCCGGCTGTGTCCATAATTGGGACCGATTACGGCCTTCTTCGGCTCGAATGTAGTCATACAGGGCCTCTTCATTGCCTGTGAAGTTCTCATCGACGTCGCGTGCAGAAATTGGACTTACTCTTGCCTTTATATCATTGCCTATTGCGAGAAGGGTTTGCAACATCTTTTCCTTGAAAGGTCGAGATCGACACATGTATGAAGGGTGAATGGCCTATCATGATGTTAGAATAAGTCTTGAGCTATCAGATACGTTTGAAGACCTACCAGTAGTCCCGGTATGGGCCGGTTTTCCCAATAAGAAGGATCATACATCACCGTACTAGGGGGGCCTGTGAATCTGCGTATCATCAGTCAGGGACAGCCAATTTCATTTGAAAAGTACTTTTCCATACCCAGATAATCTGCCATTCCCTTGCTCCCTCAGTAAGAGCACAAGGTGCATGGTTGACGACCGCGATGATGGCTGGCACGAAAGAGAAGATGCGAACAAGAGAGCGAGCGGGATCGGCGACGGACGGTCACCCAGAGGTGATACCGAGTTCACTGCAAGACGTAGAGGGCTTTCGGGGTGGTCATCAGGATATAGTTTGTGCAGCAGAATCACCTTGGCTTTATCGTCAGGGGTCATGCAATAACGGATACTGGTTTCCAGGAAGCTTCCACCCTGTGGAATCCACCCCGAAGGACACCACATCGTTGCAATCACCATACCGAATGAGTATGTGTCCGCCAACTGCCAATCGATGTTTCTTTCACCGAGAACCACCTCTGGCGGCTGCCACACTGGTGTTCCTGTCGTAAACCTCGCTGATGCATACGTCAAGGCCGGGGCTACACCACTAAAGTCGGATATCTTTGCGACTATACCACGGGACGGGTGTTTGCACAGGACAATATTTCCTGGCTTGACATCTCCGTGGACGAGACCGAGGGAATGTAGGATGTGAAGACCAAGAGCGATATCGATTGTCAGGTTTGTCTTTCGCTCAGTGGTTCCATATGACCTTAGTTGCTGCATTGAATCCTCGAGGGTATCTAAACTATATGTATTTGTTTCGTTCTGAAAAGCGATAGTATGTGTACTTACTGTAGGTCGCAAGCTCCAGGCCAAGTGCGGGAACGATGCTATTACCATCCCAGCCGACAAATAGCAGCCTGCAAATATTCTCATGTTTTCGCAACTCTGGATGACAAAATACTCGCAGCTCTTGAAGCAGCCACGCATGTATCCTTTCAGTTCCCTCCTGATCGGCGCCACTTGTAGTTCTGGGCGCCTGATGATATCTCTTACAAGCAACCAACGTTCCTGTCACCAAACCAAGTTAGTAACGTTGATGTAGCTAGTTGCTGCTTGAGTGGGTAGTAAAGGAATAGGTTACTGACCAGTTGGACAGTCTGGTGATACATCCTTCTCCATTTGTAGCACTGATACGTTGCTCGAAATTCCATGACCCAAGAAAACTGACTGAGGTACTTTACCCCCTGTGACTGAGCCAAACTGGCCTACTGGCAGGTCATAGTGAGGTATCTCAAATTGAATGGCCAGAACGAAGATTGAAAAGACGTCTGGTGCAGTCCTTTCAAAGAAGAGAGATTCTTGTTCTCCTAGTGTAAGGTCTGCAATGGACGTGACAAGGGCAGCATCTTGATCACCTGGATCACCACGGACGATAGAAGATAGTTCAGGCATCTCGGTCAACCTAGTACTTGGATGATTGAGAGAAACCACTGATGCTTCCAGTTTCTGAAGCGATCATTTTCGGGACGAGAGGTGTTGGGTATGGTATCAACCAAGACGAAATTGCCATCGGAGCGGGGTTGGGAACACTTGCATAATGATAAGCAGCCACATTTTCTCGCATTTAAATGCGACCATAACCACGGAGAAGCTGGATCATCTCAAACTGATGCACAATACCCTAAACGATGGATCCAGCAAGTGCAACTCTCACTTCCGTGGGCTTACTTATAGCCTTCAAAGGCGCAGTCGATAGCTATGTAATGTTGACAGACATCTTCGCCTCGGACCCCGGCCTCAACTACCAGGCTCTACTGTACAACATCGAGCAGATCATACTCCAGACTTGGGGCGAGAGAATGAAGATTGCCGATACAAAAGAGTGTCTCATAAACAACGAGCCGCCTCTCATTCAAGACGCCGTTGGGAGGATCATAGCCGAGATCACCACTACTCTTGATGCAGCCGGCGAATGGGTCTCCAAGAAGTACTCAATCGATCCTCTTGATCCAAGCCAGACGCAAACGAGTACCACGACCAATGACTTCAGTACCAACAGCCCATGGATCGCGAAACTGAAGGAACAGCGACACAAGTTAAAACACTTGCAAAGATTCAGCTGGGTCGCGAAAGATAAGAAGCACTTTGAGGAAATCAACCAGAAACTCGCAACTCTAAATCAGAAGCTCCATCATCTTGTGGGTGCCTGCGATGAGACAAGACTAGTGACGGCTATCAGCGACAAGTTGGATTCACGTTTGTCTCTCGCAACTCTATCCAGCGGAGGAAACCAACCATCATCCACACTGCTCGGCCTGGTCAGCCATCTTCAATCAATCCAGGAGGAGGACGTTGAGGCAGCATCAGCTCGAGTCAAGAGTATCCCCGCAGAATGCATTCAGCATCTAGACACTGAAAACCAGAGAAACGATATCCAACGAACACTCGCCAGCTATCAATCGACTACTTCACTACCCGAGACAGTCCTCCTCGAATGGAAATACATTGAAGCATGGAATAAGGACCAGTCTCAACTTATCAAACGAATCCGAGCCTTGGGTGCTCTTTTGAGTACCGGAAATGCCCAGAATTTCCACAGGCTCGACTGCCTAGGTATCTTTGACGATTTAGACCACGAGAAACAGTTTAATGGGTCACGGCGTATTGCACTTGTCTATAAACTTCCGCGATCCCGCATGCTTCCGCAGAAACCTCCGAGTCTATTGGACATTCTCAAACTGGCAAAAAAGGATCGAACTCGCCCACCATTAGGACAAAGATTTGAGCTCGCCTACCAGCTTGCCTCTGCCATATCTCTGTTCCATGCAGCCAAGTGGATTCACAAATCCTTCAGCAGCGATTGTGTCGTGTTCCCGGGTGCAGCAAATTCCATTACGGACCCCGCTATCGTTGGATTCCAGTACAGCCGTCCAGCCAAGGATGAATCTCTTGAGAGCATGTCAGGACTTGTGCGTTCCGAGCTCCAGTTATACATCCATCCCAGCGTTGAGTCAGGGTGGACCAAAGCTAAAGAGATATATAGCTTAGGTATTGTCCTCCTCGAAATCGCATACTGGAGGCCAATTTTTGAAGAGAAGTATCGCAAGATGGCGGCATGGGGCGTAGTGATGGCTCTGAAAGGCGAGGTGTGTGGTAAGTTTGGCCAGGACCTTGAAGGCACGGTGGGAGAAACCCTTATGAACGCTGTTCGATGGTGTCTATCCTGTCCTGAAGATTATATAGGGCCATATGCGGAGGCAGGGTTGTCGACCCTGTTCTTCCAGAATGTGGTAGAGCCACTGTCGACGCTCAAGGCATGAAAAGTCGAACTGGACATGAGACCGATCTATCGGTTGCCTGCAGATGCGCTACAGACATGTACTCAACGTCCTGCACATCACAATCATATCATCAAAGAGTATTGAGGCCATCCCTCTAGTCTAGATTTGGTTCGTTTGCCTTATATCTCCTCCTGGCGAACAGTAGACTAAGATGATATAGGAAACCAACTCCTGGAATATCAGGAACGCCTTGAGACTAGTTACGTTAGCCAGCCTTGTATCTTCGGATGATGGCCAAAGGGGAGGCACTGTTCTACCGGACAATCGATCTTTGTGGCAAATTATACGTGAGGACGGTCCGCGGGAGCAGTTCCGCCAGCCTTGACCACGGCTTCATGCATCACTAGCGCTCAGCCATCTTGGAAGCAGACCCTTTATTCAGCTTAATCGAAGCAATGTCTCAGACCTTCAACGGGCGCTTCCATATCAGGCCATTTATACTGAGAACGTGTTTCCCCGGATTTTACTTAAGCTTGTCGCTCCTCGAAGAAATAGTCCAATATGGTTTCTGTGTCTCTCAAAATCTATAGCCAGGTCAAACAGTCATGGCTCTTCCAGGTACGACTCATATATCCTTTACTTCTTGCATCTAACAATATTTAGGATTCAGCGGCGATGTCCTACGAGAAAACAATGCCCCCGAAGTCTTATGGACATGCACCAGAGCATGTCCCCGATAACACGGTAGACGATGGAGCTCAAGATGTTGCGAAAATCGAGACAGCCTCCCAGGTTATTGAGAGCCCGGTAGTAGAGTCCAAACCATCTCTTATTTGCGGTACAGAAGAACAGTCTAGAACCAGGAGAGCCCGTCAGCTAATTATGTCGGCCGGTGTAGGAATGAAACGGAAAATTGTTTACATTGTTCTAGCTGTCGTCCTTTTGCTCATTGTGGCTATTATTGGCGGCACTGTTGGAGGTATCTTGGGGAGTCGGGCTGATTCTGGTTCACCGACTGCAGAAATTGCCATCGCGACAACATCTCTGAATCCAAGCAGCACGTATGTGATCCCATATCCCGAGGACGAGAACACCAACTAACACATTGTACAGCGCATCCTCTGCCGAGACGACCATCCCGACATCCTCCACAGATTCAAGCACGACAGATCAAAGCAAGTATGTAGTTACTATCCGCCCAAGGCCTCTACCTTCGCTGACATACCCTCCAGTTCAATCACTGCAGAAGAAACCACGACTCCAAGCCCAACTGCATCTAAAGCCACATCGACATCCAGCGCCCCATGCAGCGAAGGAACTGTCGCCGCCGGCGAATCACAAAACTATCTCGGCCTCTGCAAATTCTCGTGCGCATATGGATATTGCCCACCAGGACCCTGTACATGTACAAGTCATGGCGATGGGAAGCCTTTACCTCCAGAGACAGGAGCTGAAGGCTGTCCTCTTCCGGGTTCAAGTGAAGGATATCGTGGGTTGTGCTCGTTTGCTTGTAACCATGGGTATTGTCCGCCTGGAGCTTGCAGCACCGAGTGCCAGGTGGATTGAGAAACAAGGGTGCTAGATCTCTTTAATCCATTCCCTGGCTCTATAAGTCCCATGTCTCTATCGTCGCTATATATTAGTAAAGCTTGGGATAGAAAATGGTGTCTGTTTCCATCTCCTCGACTTGTGCATAGCTAACTATGCAACTGGAGGTGCGGAACACGCACAACTAGGGCATCAATGAGATAACATCTTTAACAAAAAAGCGGCATCTAAAAAACGCCTTGCAGAAATCTTTTCCAGAAACAGCATCCTGCTTCAATAGCGCGCCACAAAGTCCAAGATGCAGGCATATAAGTGGTTGCGCATTTGCGGCTGAGAACCCTGGTACAGGCTGAAAGAATAGACACAGCATAACGGCATGAGCACTTAATCTTTCAGCATATCAAGTCACAGGAACCATGTTGCATTGGAGGAATTGACAGGGTAGAGAGATAGTATAATAAATGCCAAGAGGGGTACTTGTCTATCTGCCGTCTTGGTTCCCCCCGCTTCTGCTTTTTCGTGTAAGTCAAGATGGAGCCTCAACGGGTTTTGCAACATGCGAATACTATGCCTCAGGGTTTATCGCATCAGAGATCTGTTGCTAGAAAACCTGTTGGAAAGCAGTCTGTAGGGTCGTCGCAGACTATTTCGCTTGCACATCGGCCTGCGCCTCACCAGCAGCACTTGCAGGGCGGTTATCCTCCTCATGTTCAACAGCAGCAGAGTCAAATACAACAACAGCGACCTCAGTCCTATCATCCTGGAAAGCAGATTCAGCATGGATATCAACAGAGTCCAAGTCAGATTCAAAATGCTCAACCTGCCATTCAACCCACTCAGAGTGTGCAGCAGGCGCAGCCGGCTCAGCACCTTCCGCAACAGCAGCAAGTGCAAACCCAACACCCTCATCAACCTCAATCTCAAGCCCAAACGATCCAGCAACAGCCTCATCAACAACCTCAACAACAATCGCAAATGCAAACCCAGCCTCACCAGCAACCTCATCAACAAGTGCCTCAACAGCTAGCACAACAACAACCACAGGTTCCAATTCAGCATGTCCAGTCGCAACCCCAACACCACTCACCCCTACAGCAGCTGCAGGAATCGCTGCTGCAACAGTATGCCCAAGGGCAGAATCAGCAGCAACAGCCGTACCAACAGCATTCCCCGATACAACAACAGCAAACTCCGACGCTGAATCAACACTCGCAACAACAACCTTTCAGTCCGACAGCATCAACTCCAAACATCGCGCAGCAGGCAGCTCAGCCCACACCCCCAAACGCTCACCAAACACAAACACAAACACCGCCAGCAAACTCAACACCTCAACTTCAGCATGTCGATCCTGGTCATGGAAACATCAACTCATCCATCACTGATCACGGAAGACCTGCAAGCATCATCGGTAGCAGCCCCGGTATCGCTACACCTGCCACAACTGTCGCAAGCGGTGCGTCGCCAAGTGCGGTGAACACTCCACTATGGGATCCCAGTGCTGCTCCTCCGATCCAGCAAGCTCCGACAGTTGATATCAGGCGCACATCTACCGGACAGTCCAAACTCTGCAATCATTGTCGAAAAGGTGAGTCCACAGGACAGCGGAAAAATATACTAGCTTACCATCATAGCAATCCCTCTCAATGTATCGGTATACACCTGTCTCATATGTAGCACCGCACACATCACGACAAGCTTCTGTGTTTGGTGCTTCACCTCCAACGCAGTCAACACTTCCCACAGCCACGACAAGTCTTACTACGCGACCGAATCCGATCCCCGTGTCCAGCCGTCAGTGCAAGATGCGACAACGCACATGTGGACGATCCGAAAGAATGTCTCTGGAAGACTTTGGTACACACATAATGCCACTGGGCTCAAGACACACCTTAAACCTACGGCAGCGGCCTTGACTGGATTCTCAGGGCTGCCACCGGGGTGGGATGAACGAAGAACACCTGATGGCCGGACGTTTTACTTCAATAAGAGAATGGGAACAAGCGCTTGGACAAAGCCTGCCAATTCTCTTCCCGACGGGTGGAAAGAGTTGAGAACGCCAGACGCCGTGCCATTTTATGTCAACGAACAATTGGGATTATCAACATGGGATCGACCAGGACAGCAGCCACGACAGGCGAAGCAGGGCAACAAAGTGGTAGTTAGACGGAGGCCTGCACCAGGGCAGCCAAACACTCCACAGAATGTCGGCGACAATATTCTTTCGGCTACGATCAACGCAGCCAGACTCACTGGTCAAGGCGTTGAGTCGGCCAGCAGACAAGTCGGAAAGCTAGGCAAGAAGAAGAACTGGAGGAAGTTGGGAAGGATGCTCAACCAGGTCAATGGAATAAACGGTGACAATTCTGGAAGTGATTGCGAATACAACGATTACAATGATGACAGTGGTTTCGGTTTCGGCGATGACTCGGGCGGCTACCAAGATCAACAACAAGGGCAGTTCCAACAGGGTTTTGACTTTCAGCAGTCCTCCTCGGAGCAGACCTTCGACTTTGGTGATAACCAACAGCAAGCGACGTTCCAGCAACCTGCGTATGAGCAACAGACAACGTTTGAGTATTCTGTGCAGTCAGGTTATGAACAATCTGCGTTTGACCAACAGCCCGGGCAGTTCAGTGTTACGACAGAGGTCTCTTACACGACTGAGTCGCAGCCGCCCTTCGAACAACAGACCTTCGAGACGCAACAGGATCAATACGGTCAGCAAATGTACGAGCAGCAACCTGGTCTCCAGGATCAGCAACAACCCATGTTCGAGCCGATGGTGAACCAAGAGTCTATCACCGTGACTTCTCAAACGGCTGAGACATTTGAGCCTGTTCCGCCCATTCAGCAAAACGATTATATGCCACCGCCTATGCCACTAGAGCCTTATATACAGCCAGCACCTCAACCTGTATACCAAGCCCCCGTACAACAGACATACCCTGCTCAGCAATACGTCTACGAGCCGACCCAAGTTCAGATGCAACAGCAACAGGTCACTGTTTCTTATCAAGTACCCACCTACACTCTCGAGTCGACACCGACCGTCATACCTCAAGCACAAACGCAGCCTATCCAACCAATATATATCCCCAATAACCAGCCTGAGATCATCACCAGCGATGCGCATCTGGTAGAAGTCCCCGGTACACCCGATAATACGACTCTTGTTCTTAATAGTGGCTATGGAGGTAATGACATCCTCGCCGGTACTAGCTTGGCCGCAGGACAGAACGTTGTAGTGTCGCAACCACCGCAAGATGATGTGGTGGTTCAAGTCACCATCGAGCAGACGCGGTCGCCCTTGGTGCAGACAACATGTGGACCAGAGCCAGTGGTGGTTCAAGAGTATAGTACTACGGGAAAGACAGATGCGTTTGTGTCTGTTGATGCTGTGGCGATTGAGAATAGCTTTGCTGCGACCGCAGCCAACAACTGCAAGGACTATATCTAATAGGATCTAGTGGTCAATCTTTCTGTTCAGTGACTGCATGGTGTTTGGAGCATACGAGCTTGGATCTACGAATATGAATAAGACTACTTGGAACACAATAGCGTAGCAAGATCTCTTTCTTCTCATTTTATAATCCAATACACGAGAACGCTTTCTACCTGTATGCCATACACTCTATCCAAATCCCAACCCAAAACATGACAAACAACCCCCCCACTAGGCCATCTCATAACTATCAAATTGACTATCACCCCGTTTAATCTTCCTCCTCAAATCCCTAAGTGTATTCGGCTCCTCCTCCTCCCCAATCCAAACAGGTTGGAAACTCTTCTGCCACAACCACCACACTCCGCAAGTAATCAAAGTAACAGGAATCGCAATAACAAAATACATCCAGATCTCTTTGTTAACAGTCCACTCACCAGTATCATCACTCACGTTAAAAAACGACATGCTGAACAACGCGGATATAAACGTCGCAGGTAGGAATGTCAGTGTGACAAAGGCAACCGTCTTCATCGCTGCGCTGTCGGTTTGTGTCGCTTTGCCGATCTTGACAGCTATGCGCGAATCGTACTGCGCGACGCTGTGGAAAGCGAGTTGGACTTCGTTCAGGAGACGCTCTTTGTTGGCGGAGGCGCGATGACCGAGACTGGAGAGGATGTGGTCGTACCACAGTAATCGCTCTCCAACACGTCGATATCCTGCACGCACTTTACTTTCCATGCTCATCTCATCTTGAAAAGACTTATGCTGTGCAATAATAGAAGCCACAGTCTTCTCCGCCACCTCCAACGTTTCCGAGACGTGAATAGCATGTCTAGCCGTATCGTGCATATACCTGTACTTTGGATTCGGCTTTTTGCTGTTCTCTTCTGTTTCGATACCGCGGACACGATCGCGAACTGCCCAGACGCTGTTGTCTTGTAGTGTAGATAGTTGCTCTAAAAGATGGAGGTAGAACCAGAATGGATCGCTGAGAGTTTCGTTATGCATAGAGGTAGGAAACACATCTCTGAGGCGGTGTTTACCGGGAACTTCGAAGATGATGAGAGTCGTTTTTTGAGATGAGGCGATCCAGCGGGTGAAGATGTTGAATTTATACCATTCGTGGGAGTTGGGGTGTAGTTGTTTTGCGAGGAAACGCGACCATGTATCTACCATTATTAGCAAAGCATTTGAAGAGTAGAAGACCACTTACTCAACGACGAGATATCACCATTATCATCGCGAAACGTCTCACTTCCAAAATACCCATTCGATCTTCGACTATAACCCGACCACCAGAGCTCCGGCA
The DNA here is from genome assembly GCA_019054715.1 of Fusarium sp. S19/10. NCBI lineage: Eukaryota > Fungi > Ascomycota > Sordariomycetes > Hypocreales > Nectriaceae > Fusarium > Fusarium sp. S19/10. Next base: position 235,673 of record JAHKNZ010000036.1, on the reverse strand, counting down.
TGAGGAACTCATCTGTAAAGTATTTGCGACAGGATGGGCAGTCGCGGACTTTATCCGCGTCTGCGTAACTAGTTTTGTTGGTACGCGTTTGTTTAACTGGTGAATGGATGGCTTACATGACCGTTACATGAGAATCCGGGCGTAGAGTCAACTCGGCTGAACGAGGATTCGTTGGCCCGTTCCATTCATCGTTGTCTACTACTGTTAGCGTTGAAGATTAATGTTTGTCGTAGACGCACCTTTATTCCATGCCAAGACGCAAAAGTCACTGCAGTTCTGATGTTTTGCGGTCATCTTGACAGGTTGCGCCAAGTGGAAGAATTGGGCGTCCTTGAGAATTGAATGCTCGAGAATCGGACCTACTCAAGAATTGGGTGTAGCGTCGTCTTCAAATACACACACCATCAAAAACATCAGATCATATTCTAGGCAGAATATTTCGAGGCGGTGCGAAGTTGTGAGACATTGTTGGTGATGAACGCTGTTGCTAAGCCTCAATTACGTCGGAGCCAATCGGTTATCGTGAGGTTGCCTGCATGCGCCCGGCTGGAGTGTAAGCGCCTAGATGTGGGTAAGGCGTATCGCTGAGGCAGCGACAGATGATCTTCTATTTGCCGCTGGAATTTGTATATCTGTAGTAATGGCGCTTTGTATTTTGGTGTTTGTAATTTATTATGCTGTGTTATTGCCTCGCTCATCGGAGTGCGTACCCTGGAGCTCAAGAGAGGATATCACCACGCTGCTTGTAATGAAGCCTCAATCGCTCAATTCACCGCTCATCAATACGCCTTATGCATGCTTCTCCCAAGAATTCCCGTTCATGTCCACTGTCGCAACCTCTCATCCAACCTTGCGACGAACTACTGAAGGAAAGACATGCGCTCAAGCGGAAAGCCAACAAGCCTATCGCACTCAACCTCGTAGTCCCTACAACCACATTAGCATACCATCAAAATTAAGGACGTAAAAACATACCAGACAATCCCCAGCAGCTCCATGTCTGTAGCAAACCAATTCTCAGAAACCTTTGCAACCTGGCGCTTCTCCCTCTTGGCACCAAAGTCCTCCTCTCTTCGGACTCGTCGTAGGAAGCGCAAGTTGGGAATGTCGATCGTCGGTACTGGGTTGTCTTGCTGCATCTGTAGCTGTGTTAGCTGGGATTGTTGTAGGTGGGTAGATGACTTACGACGATGTCTTCGGATGATTGCGTAGTTGGTGCTCTCTTGGTTGTCTTGACCTCGGTCCGTGAAGCGCCAACTCGTTTTCGCTTGACTTGGAGCTTCTGTAGCTGTGTTAGTTGGGCGCCGCAGACCTGAAGTAGCCGACTTACGACGGTGTCCTTCTAAGATGGCGCAGCTGGCGCTTTCTTGACTGTCGTGGTCTTCGGTATGTGTTTGGATGATCGCGCAGCTGGTATTCTCTTGACTGTCTTGCTCTTGTTTGTCGAGATGCCAGTTCGGGGTTTCTTGGTGACGAGTTTCGGGGTGGAAGCGATTGTGAGCGCGCTGCACTGATTCACTAACGCTTCTTCGTAATTCGACATTGTACGTATAACCAGAGTAATAATGAGGAGATACTTTCGGGTTTCAGGTTGAAAACGTCTGACGATGTGCACAAAAGGATGTCGCGTGAGGATTTGTGATAGGGATAGAAACAGATTGGAAGCTCCATGTTTCCAACATGTCGATAGAGAGTTGTAACGGCAGGAGTTATGAACATATTGACTGGACTGCCTCGAGGATGCGCCTGCTTTACTCGGTGATATGGCATCTGGGGAAGAGCATCGGGGTGATAGAACCCAACAGGAGGTGTTTAATCCTTCAAGCCATGACTCTGTTGGATGCTTCTCCATCATCTCCAACCGTACTCGTAGCCACGAATGTTTTCCTCCTTGGGACGACAAAGCGATCTTTTGCTGGGGACTGTGTTCGTCGCCTTCCATCTTCATTGGGGTCAAGCTTCCTGATGTTTTGATCTCCGCATTTGTGATCAGCGCTGATACACATGAGCAGCAGGTCTAGACCTGCAAGACCCGAGGAGTCGGTAGTGGAACGGCTATGTACAACGCCGATCATCAGGTGTATCCCATTTCATCAACACCAAGAAAACGATGAATTTGGTGTACATGCAGATATGAATAGCCTCAACTGGAATCGCAATGATGGCGTCATGATCATGCACCACTACGGTATCAATCGCTATACACTCCGGAGCCGATCTCCGTAGCATGACGGATGTCAAGATAATAGATCTCGATAAAATTCTTCATCAAAACAGTAAACAATCGTCATAAATTAAAACAGGCTTTTCTTCTCGCCTCCTCTTAGAAAAGTAATAGAGAAATTGGAGAGAATGGCATCATTTGAACATCAACGTTGATGTCAATCCCGCACGCCACTGCGACTGAAGACAAACGGAGGCAGTCCGAGTCGCGGGAGAGCGACACAGTAAATTGCCTCTATCAGTGGCGATCCTATACGCATCCTTTACAAATGCCATTCTGCATTGGCCATGTTTACTGTACTGTATATATTGTGCTTGCACGTGATCCTCGGACTTGCCTTTCGTGCTTATTACAGTTGCACGACCGACAGAACAATAGTTACGGTGCAATGACAGCTTGTGGTGACAGTTAAGACGACGTCATTATGTGCATGGGATTTGTTGAAACATGACTCGAAATGCCTTGATCGACGGGTTACTGGATTATGCACAAAAGTGAATCGGGGTTGTTGCACGTGGTATGGGGTTGGAGTTGGGCGTGACCTCATGGGACATGGGTGGATCATATGCCAGAGAGCATGAGTGCGACGTTGATGCATTTGACAGGCAGACATTCACATGGAGGAACAAGATATTGTAGTAATGTTAAACTTATGGTATTTCTGCCATTCAGTGTGGGTGCTATATGCCCGCCATCCCATCCACTCTCTCCACATCCACAGGAGAGAACACAAGATGATTTCACTCTAGGTATCCCGGCGAACTAGCGCCTGCAACGAATCCAACATGGGGTATCCCAAATGCAAGTAACAATAATAATGATGAGAAAAAAAAAAAAAACCGCCCCGAGTCAATACGATGAAAAAGAATAGGTCTAAATGCGCTTCCTGTGGAAATGCTATATGCTGATGCTGTCGGGGGAGAGCGAAAGAGGTTGGTACAGGTTGGATGCGATGGGAGTGTTTGAGTGGTTCTATAGTCGTTTCATGTGGACGTGTCGAGTGATGGTGATGGCGAGAGTATAGTATGCGGTGAGTGTACTAGCCAAGAGTACGCGAGTAGGGTATAGAGTATGCGGTGAGGTGTTGTTCTAAGGGTATCATGATATGTCGTTGACCGCTTCCGCGTTTACTTCTTGTGAGACTTGGCGGAGCGCGAGTAGTTTCTTCGAACGCGCTCCCGTCCACGACGCTCCTCCTCATCGCTGCCGCTGTGGCGACGACGATCTTCCTCGTACCAGGCGCTCAGTGCCTTTCCGCCAAAGGTGAGATCTTCATCTTCGATGATGGTGGGCTGGACCCAGGTGTAGGCTGATAGGTCGACTTCTCGGGCTGTGGGGTCGAGAGCCTGAAGATTGGGGACGTAGTAGTAGTAAGTTTCGGTTGAGTGAGCCATGATGGTTGTGTGGCTGGCTTGGTCACAGGAAAGTCGATTGGTTATGGTATTTATTGGTTTGTTTGTTTGTTGTTGTGGTTCCGATTGGAATGGACACGCCAGGCAAGGCAAGGCAAGTGGGCACTTCACAAAGGGAGGTAATGTGGATATGATTGGTTTGCGTTAAGAGTCCAGCTCGTGAACAAGGAAATGCAAACGCTTGTTTTTGTTTTGTTGTGGTTGAAAAGAGGAAGAGAAGAAAAAAAGCTGGGGAAGGGGATTTCGGGGGGAAGGCTGATGGATATAGATACCGACAGTTTAGTTAAATGGAGCCTCAGGTGAATCAAGGTGGAGTGTGCCAAGGTGTAAGGGGGGAGGGGGGGTGGCAAGAAGCACAGGCGTAGGTACTGTACAGCAGTTGCACTGTGCCGTCACTGAAGAAAATACAGAGGGCATCTAGGGGTCATCAATCGCTATCCACAGTGGCAATAAACTATTCGGTGCCGAACAAGGCATCCCGTTTTGGGGGGTGGATATAGCCAAGACTCAGCCCAGGCTTTCTCCTTTATTTCTGAGGCCTGGGCTGGACCACGACCAGGGAGATCCATATCCATTCCGACAACGTATTTTGCGGGGATGAGCGAGGGCCTGGATAACGAATGCCCTAGCCATCATTCCAAGAAACACAATAGAATAATAAAAAAGAAGCTATTCGGAACTGCCGAATTCTCTGTTCCCGAAAGCCGCCGAAATGAAAGTGTGAGGGATATTGTCTTCTCTCAACAACAAATAACAATCGACAGAGAATGTCTTTTTATCGCGCGCACACACCTGAAAAAAGTGTGTTGGGGGGTTGAACCCGTCGTGTTGGAGTCAAGATGGATGGACGGTTTTGGTCGTGAGTGGATGGATCATCAACTAATGTGAGTCTTTTTTTCCCTCCTTTTTCTTTACTTTTTAATAAGGGACTTGTCAAGGGAGGATCATTTAAATTTTTTCATTTTTCTAGTCTAATTGTAATTAATCGTGTCTTATTCCTGTCTTATCTGTTCATGTCTTGTCTGGCGGAGAAATACGGTGTCTTGTCAAATACAGTGTCTTTCCAAATACGAGTTGACATGTAAGACAAAAAAAGGGCCGCATTGTTGGGCACTCAGCCTTGGCGGTTTTTACTTGATTTGGAAACTGGTGATATTGCTTATGACACTGTCTTGACAATACAAGTCGGATCATTCCCTGGCCGAAAATGAACAAAAGTGAGGCTTCGTGAGCTCGGGCCTTTCCATGAACTGATGGTACGATTACCTCGTGCGAATGTTCTGGGCTTATATTCTCTCCGTTCGTGTAGCATCGCAGGCTGATGAGAGCAGAGCATATGCGAGCACTGTGTATGCAGAAGAGGTTTTCAAGAAATGGAAATATTCAGCCAGCCTGCGGTGAGACTATTGAACAAATGAGCATGCAGATTCAGGCCTCACTGCCCTGGTTATTCCGTGGTCAAGCCAGACTTCACCACGTACTGATTGCGGGGGAGGAGGCTCCGCGACTGCTGACAGGGGGAGGGAGTGAGAATAAAGTGTAGGCTACCTATTTGAGCGAAGCTATCAATATGCGAACCATACCATACCATCCTTTCCCCGCGCGGGTGATAGATACGCACAAAAGGCCACATGGCAAGTACAGTGTATTATATCTGCTGACTGCGCTGACGATGACTGCCTGGTGAGGTAAAAGGCTGCGATATGTGCAGCTGACGGCAGCCTGAGCGACTGAGTAAATAGTGCCTTCTCTGGACCCTGATTTGCAATAAGATGGATGGTTTACAATCAAGATGGATGGATAGACGATCAGGATACACATCTTCATTCTTGTGTAGACACTGATAAGGCAGAGATGGAGGCTCAGTAAATCACCTGCATCTCGACAAGATAATCTGAGACAGTGGAACTAGAAACCCCATGATTTGACAAGCGCGCATGTGCCCCTACAGTTATGTACAGTTACAGTTACAATCACCAAAAGGCGGGGGAAGACAGATACAGTAAACGGGGGTTGGGGGATTGATGGTTTGGGAATGGTTCGTCACATGCTGAAACTCGCCGGCGGATGATATGATACTGATCAATGACTAGAGTTTCGCGCCACGGTGAAAATGGAAAAAGCGGTGATGCTTTATATCGTCGTCAATGAAAAGGACTCGGTAGTCTATATAAGCAAAGTTTCGTCATGATTTAATATTGTTGCTTTTTCTCGGATCCAGATTGAAGCCGAGGTTGTACAGTACAGTAGAAGTTAAAATCTGGGGTCAGCTTACAGGGGTTACAGGGCAGGGCAGCTTCCGCGGGAACCCTGTACATGTTCGGAGCCGCAGGGCTCTTTATCTCTATTTCGGTGACTGCTCTAGGATAGATAGATACCTAGCGTCTGCTGGAAGGCCTTAATTCTTCGTATCCATGTCCTCAGCTCAACCAATATTTCACGCCTCGACCGTTGACTATTGAAAAGTCTATTCCGAGACATTGGACACCGTGGGAGTTGCCGAACGTCAAGCTTTTTCTAGCTTGACTCGATTTTGTTTTTTCTACCGCCACTGAGCAAAGCTTTGAGTCAGTCATGGGTCACAGTGTGTCGTGAGAGTTACCCCATGAGTCGGCTTCACACCCATTTTTCTTGGCAGGTCGTGGTTAATGTAGCCTTGTCGGGCTCTCGTAAGCCACCGCTTTATCGTATCTGTGCATAATTACTCAACCAGACTGACTCTCACCGCTGGACAGGCAACTTTTGATGGAGGTTATCTTGAATCATAGAATGAGGTATCCTGAATACATAATACAGTAGAGATTGATACTGATGAGATAGTGAATGACTCTTATCATAAACCCCCGCATTGCCAAGCTCCGACTCTTTGTTCATCCCCGCTCCGGCTTCGGCCCGGCTTTGTGGACATCCGGACCGGACGTCAAAGAAAAATCTTTGATCAAATTTTGATGGTTATGGGATCCTCAGTTAATCGCACAGTGATTAAAATTCTGGGGAAAGGTCAACAGAATTTTTAAGAAACAGAAATGGGGCTCGTTTTCGGTTCCGTTCCGTTAGAGCGGGGAGAGCTTGGAGCCGTTGGAAAAAGAAAGCGAGAGTATGCCGAGGTGGCCGACGGAATGTTCCTGTGCCTGTCAACTACTGCGAGTTACTGGTGATCTGCGAAAATGTCAACGCAGTGGTTGCAAGGCTGCAAGGCGTCCAGTTACTTGCTGTGCATGCATGTCTTGTCACTGAGATTTTAATGTCTATGATTGGTTCTATCACAGGATTTGAGCCTAGGCGTGTTTGCCTCACAACGACGTCACGACGACTAAAACATGTTTTGTTAATTTTTACAGATCCACTATTTTGTTTCTCTCACAAAGAGAAAGAGGAAGAAAAATGTAAAAAAGTTACGGAAGTTGAATAACCGGTTTGTGACGTTGGTTTTGTGGCAGCGGCCAAACTGTCCCGTCCGGGATTAACGGTTGTCAGTTTGATGATGTCATTTGCCCTGAATTGAATCTGAATCTCGCAATCGGTTCCGGGAACTTGGGCTTTCTTGGGGCGTGTAATTCTAAATCTGTCTAGCAGTTAATTGTTGCTTTGATGCTACAGTATCAATTACTTGAAAACCTACACTGCATCGCATTGAGGCTTGCCGCTTGGCAATCTTACACAACGACGTAATTCAACCTTGTAGACGAAATTGCAGGAATAAGTCTCGCTTGCTGATTGCCACGGAAAGCGGCGATGTTGAGGTCGGAGTTGAAAAGCTCCGAATCAGCTCGTCGTTGACATGCTGATCAGCATCAGCTTGGGCCCTGCAGATAAGATCAACGACGGTGAGAGTTTTAGATGTGGGTGTCGTTGATCTGTGTCCAGTTTTAGTTTGCCAATTATGACATGAACAGGCCAGGGCTTGTTTGGTAAGGCTTTCACTATCACGTAGCTAATGGACGGACCTACATTAATGTAAGCGCTGTAAATGTCCTTTCTTGGTTTTATTTCCGGCCAAATAAAACAGATCGATACGTTTTTAATTGCTTCATTCTTTGTGAGCACACAGGAATGTCTTTCGCAGATTAAACACGAAACGCGTAGTCAGGTGACATACATCCTTGTCCCGCAAATCCAATCCAATCCTAAGCAACATGCTCAAGCCAATCATCTATCGACCAAGCGTGACGTGATCTGCCTCGCATCGCCTTGCCTTGCCTCGTCTCAGCCCAAAACTCACAGCCGCGAAGACGGGACAATGTGTAGCATACCCTCAACGACGTCATAATTACAGAATGCAGCGCTTCCCCATTCTGGCCCCTGCACCACCCAAACACTCCACCGCTCCCGCAACGCCCCAGGAAGAACAACCCCCTCGTCGTCCCAGGCCACCCCACGTAGGCTCATCGCGCAAGGCCTCGACAAACCACGCCTGCGTGCCGTGTCGCAAGACAAAGACCAAATGCGACGGCAAGAAGCCCTGTGGAAGGTGTCAGTTTAACAGTAATGTCTGCGAATACGATACTAAGATCTTATCTGGTGAGAGGCTGAATCGTCTGACTCATGCGTACAATGAGCAGAAGACCAAGTTGATGGAGAAGGAGGCTAGACTCATACAGCTTGAGACTATGCTTGCGGCTATGCGTGTGGGGACGGACGCTGAGGCTGCCGAGATTATGTCTTGGGTTAGGATAGGGGAGTCGGTTGAGGCTATCGTTTCCTACATAGAGTCCAAGTCAAATGCTGTTGTTGTACATTCAAGGTGAGTTTGTGCGAGTGACGTGCTGTGAATTTCAACATTTTCAAGTGAAAGTGGTCTTGACTGAGAATGAGATTCTAGTATCCATCTCACTCTACTCATCCAAGTCTGATATACTCCACCGTATTTGATATTTACTAACCATCCTAGACTCGTCGGAGTAAACCAACAAGCCAAGAGCAAATTCATAGAAACACTCTTCGACAGAACAGAATGGCTCGACGGCACAATCTTCGAAGCCGAGTCGACTTCCATCGATCTAGGCTCCCGTACTCAAAGTTACTTCTCATACCACTTCGGCAACCTCCCTTTCTCCAGCGGCATAAAAGCAAATCACTACCCAGCCGTAGCCCAACAAGGCCAGTTACAAAATTACTACGCCAAGCATAACTGGTCCATGATGACAGCCAACGATGGCCACGGTGTTGACTCTGTGACGAAAGCTTGGGCTGATACGCTTAAGAAGGCGAGACAGTTGGTTACTGAGGGTGCGAATCCGGATGATTTGACTGGGACGTTTCCTTCTGTTGCGGCGCTTTTTGATAAGGAGGAGTATGGAAATGCTTCGATGATAAGTAAATGGGCTGTGCAGTTTATTTATAGTGCGAGAAGGCAGGATTATGCTTTTACGAGTATGGCGGCTGTGTGGGTTGTTTGGGTTGTTATGAGATGGCAGATTAACCCGACGCCTGAGACTTATGCTGTGAGTTCTTGAATTTCTACCAAGCTAGCTTGAGGGTAAGAGCTTGGGGAGTATGGAATCGTTACTAACTATGTTATAGGATATGCCTGATTGGATTCGTCCGACGGAACTTCAAGTATTTGTTCCTCATATTGATATGTTGGATTGTATATCATGGCCTTATTTTCGGGATTATATCATTCAACATCCGGAGATGCAGCATGGGGAACTACAATGGCTTGCGGCGTGTACATCAGGTGTGCAAGCTCATTGGGATGGGACGATCGAGGAAGCTATCTTCGTCGATGGAGCAACAGGACGAAAACGCTTCACACCAGAAGCCGAGGTAAGCCTCCAAATCTCAATATTATTGAAGTAGAAACTGACAATTACAGGCTGCGGTGAGGGATCTACGGAACTGGTCACTCGCAGCATCATATCGCGCGTTCATGCCAGGTATAGACGGGAATATTCCTATTAGAACCGTTGAAGATGCAGGAGTTTCATGATGAGAGCATACACGAACGATTTGACTTTAGAAAAAGCATTGTTACAAGAGGCAACAGCATTCGCATTAGGAATTTCATATATAGACTACAGGTACACGGTTACTGGGCATATTGATACACGGGAATGGCAGTACGGAGTCTATTTCTTCATGATTCAAACATATCTTTCGAGCATCAATTTCTTCTATTGTGACTGTCGTTGCTATGGAAGTCGGCGCAGAGCAGGCACTTCAAGCGTTCTTCGTCGCAGCGTCTACGCTCTTCACCGAGACTGTCGCATGCCATCCCTTACACACACCCTTGCAGAGTCAAGTACATATTGCGCTTGTCGCAGTAACAAACCACCATCACTACTTGCACCGAGGGGTGTACTCGAGCATTATTTGCTTGAGGATGTGTCTTGATCTGGGGGCGTCCAGCACTGGACTATACACCACGCTGCAGCTTGCCAAAAAGACTCATCACTGACACAAACGACGCTCTCCAGCCTCTCTCACATTATTTTAATTTCTCTCTGCTTCTGTATCTCAATGTTTGCGCGGTGTGTCGTGTGCTACAAGCAGCAAGCCGACAAGTCTGTGCAGCTCAGTCCAATGGGATCGAAGCCGTGTAATGCAACACCCCGATTGCCGACATACAACAAATCTTTCTGTAACAATCTTATGACAGCTTTCATCTCACCTTTATGGCAAAGAAAGATCGTTATCAAGAAATCGTCGATAAATCGGACTGCTTCTGGCGATGTGTGTCTTGATAGCATCACGCGCAATCAACACCGAAGCATACAGCAATAGATTCCCACCAAACCTCTACCAGGTCAGGGAATATCGAACGATTTGCTATCATAGTGACTCATGAGACGTAGCTATCCGTTGAGGCGAGGATCAACCGGGTCGAGTATAAATACCTGCCTGCATTGCCCCGGGATCTCCCCTCTTCTCTCTTCCCATTCCATCTCCTTATATATACAATACTTTGATCTCCTTTCATGGGATCTGTCTTATACCTTCTCTTCTAATCTTGCCTCTTCGCATCTCTTTATATATCACCTCTCTTCTCTACGCCAGCTGAAGTTGGTGGAGACATCGAGAAGCACGTTAATCAACACCTTCTCGATGGGAGATCTACATCGCGCGGTTCCTTTTCTATATACTATATACTCTACTTCATCTTGAAGTGCCAGCCTCCGGAAACACTCCTAAACAGCTTGGCGGTCTGTGGTCGGATCTCCAACATCATCATCAACTACTTCTTACCACCTCCTTCCAAACCTGTTGGTACGACAACCATCTCTTGCTATGTAACATCTTTGTTTAACAACTGACAACTTCGACAGCTCAATGAAAAGCGCCGTGAGAGAATGGCTTGATTTCCCGCAATCTTCAGTATGGATTGAGTCGCTCGCGCCTCTCGTCTTTGACCAAGCGGATCGGCTTATTGTGAGTCAAGCCCTGCACTCTTGTCATTCATCACTAACAGCTTCACATATACTACATACGACCATATAGCGAAGTGCAAGGATTGCTCCCCGTCTCGTCATTGTCTTTTTACCACATCGACAAGCGAGTACTCAGTGGTGGCCCTTTTATTGTAAGTCAAGGCCTACACTGTTCTCACTTCATATCACTAACATCTTCGCATATACTATACGCACTAGTGAACAGCGAAGCGCAGCAATTGCTTGCTCTGTCACCAGCTTGTCCAGCACCCCAGCATCCTCTACTCTCCTAAACAACTCACCTGGTGTCAAGTATCGGGTTTTCGTGGAGGGGCCGGGCGAGTTTGTGACCACAAAGCCTGTGGAGTACCACATAGCACCCCGAGGAATGCGACATTGACGCCCTCTGCGACCAACTCGGTATGACACATCATCCGGATACCCAGCTCAAACCTGTCAAAAAGCCCATCAAGCCTTTCAAGCCTCATCAGGTATGCGGTGCGTTGTCTTCACTTGTTCAAGGGAGGTAACAGGTCCTCGGACTTTCTCCATCCGTCGCCACCTCTGCCAATTACGCGGAGTATGGACTATGGTAAGTTGAGCTTTGCACTTGTCACTTCTTATCACTAACATCTTCACATATACTATACAGTCGATACCAGTACACCAAGGAGGTGGAGCCTCTGTTCATCTCCCCGGCCTTGAAAGGAAGAACAGGTCTTAGAGACAACAACTGTGGTCGCTGGGGCTCAAAGTCGACCGTCGACCCTCAGGACTCTGATGCATATATATTATTATATGCTAGCTTCAACGACACAACTTCAAACCAGTGTTGGTGTGAAGGAGCCGCTGTCCTCGAGCAAAAGCGAAACGAGAGGATACCGACGTGGTCGGTCGCCTTTGCCGGGCAAAGAACGAAGAGATGCGAACCTTGCAGCTACTTCGAAGCCCATCACGAAGCATGTACTGTCTTGGTGCCCAATGCTGTCATTGTTTGAAGTTCTGCGACATTATATATGACAACACACTGGGAACTATGACATCAACAGCGACAGTGACGAATCTTCCGTCTGCTTTGGTGGGCATATGGCTTATTCAACGCAGGCCAACTCCCAAGAAGGCAAGTACTTCATGTATGACTGATATATCATGGGAGAATCTGACACATGACAGAGCACACCTCAGCTGGCTCAAAACCTTGTCACTCGTAATCGGAGTGCATCGTGACAGAAGTCGAGGCCAAAGTCAAAGGCTACTTCGGTTCTCGTCGGATCGCTGCCAGAACGAAAACGAGACCGCAAAGGCCAGCATGATGATCAGTCTCTCGTAATAGAGTTGGATCATCACCTGGTCTTACGAACAGCCAGCACTTTCATCAAGGTCTCGGAATCTACTATCTTTCTCCAGATCCAGTATAACTGTCCCCTGGGTATGGGGCAAGGCATTGGTTCGACCGACACAAAGCGAGTTGAACTATTGTAGTATATACATGTTTGGTCGGCCCTGCCATCCCAGGTACGTAACCCCTTTCCTCTGTTGGCAGTTCGTCGTTCGGCTTCGCTAACTCAAGCTTGTAGACCAACTACTGCTTTGCCTTTACGTTATTTCTCCTGGATTACCACCAGCTGGCTTACCGGGAGCTGTGGTTGCGCTGGTAAGCATTACCTTTCTCCCTTTTGCTGCTTGTACTAATATGTTGATCTTAGTTATGAGCACGAGCGTAGCGTTCCAGCTTGCCGTACCTCCTTGAACAGCGCGCTGGCTGGCGAAAGCAATGGCAAGTGACGAGGTTCACAGAACAACTTCGCCTGCCGCATGATGGACGGAACTCCTTCCTCTCCGACTACTGAAAGCCCGCAGTAGCTGATGAGCGTACGCCAACACCTGACAATGTTCCTGCCTAACCGCGGCAAGACTATACTTTGACCGTCTTACCAGAAGAGAGCGATCTGACGAGAGGACACAAGCACTGTAGAGCTAGTGCGGACTGTGACTGTCTTGAGAGTTCCTGCGGTATGATGCACACTCCTTTCAGTATCCTTTATCAACATACACTTCTTGGACCTCTGGTATCGCGTCTTTCAAACGCGTACGTCGCCGCTGTTCACCGGACCTTCATTGACGAACCGCCCGACAGAACGGCTTTTGAGAACGGAGTCAACTATGCGATGACTAGTCTCTTTCAAAAGCCGGAAGCCGCCATCGTCCAATTTCTTATACCATGCGGGATCCCTCCTTCTCTTTCCTTATCATCCAGCTTCATTATCATCCAACACATCTAGAATCCACCAAAAATGGTATCTTCCCCTTTCGCGTCCGGGGATCATGCATCTACGATGGCAACTTGGTCACCGAGAGTCTCGTCGAGGTCCCGTTTTGCAGATGTCAACCGCGTTCCCTTTGCAGAGACGATAGCTGCTCACTACGAGGTCTTGTTGACTTAAGGAATTCACAGACCTGAGCTGGTGGAAGATCTACACGGGCTTTGCTCTCTCCGTCGATCGATCCACAACAATGAGCAAGCGAAGAATTTTCAATGCGGTCGTGGCCACGGCCCCAAGCCTGGACGTCCTGTTTCAAGCTGCACATGCCCTAAGTGGCTCTGAGATACTGAAAACAGCAATCGTCAAACAGCGTCTCTCTATTCGAAGCGTTCAACCCATCTTCTATATATATATATATATGTTTTAAACATCACCAATAGACGGACGGTCAGGATGACTATGGCCTTCTCACGGCTCGAGAGATCGCAGCCGAAAGTGTTGTCTTGGTCCTGGAAGTTCAGATGGGCAAGACCTTTGGTTTATCGATGTCGCGTGCGAACAGCAGAAGAGAAATGTATGTCTCTGCTGTCTGTCGCAGCTTCACAGAACGACCAGCCGATCGAAGCCTTGAGAACATCGCAAATCCTTACTTGACGGACTACCAGACACTGGTTCTGACAAGAGTTCGTTGGTGCCATTCTGATTGCATCTGAACACTCGCAATGTATGCCTCCACATGCTACGTCAAATTTCCACTCTGCCTACGAGACGATGTACTGGTATTCTCGGCGCTGACGTCTGGGATGATCTTCGCACCCTACTCGCTGGCACTGGAGTCGCGGATACCGTAAACCAGAAATCCTGGGCATCATAGGGGAAGAAGAAACAAACCGGCCAAAGTAGCTCAACATTGTGACCAGTCCAACTTGCCAATGACACTGAGTCAACACATAACGCTCCTCGATACTTACCTGCGCACCCCCACATTATCCAAAACGCAGTACCCTATCGTCAAAGTGTCGAAGCCATTATGGAAGCGCGAGCAATGCCACAGAAGAAGGCACTGTTTTTCTATTGCCTCGCTGTTCCGCGTTGTGAGCAACATGTCGCAAGACGAGGCTGAGGAGTCTGTTCACGCCAGATCAGAATGCCAAGAGGATTCGCCTTTCGCGGTCTGAGCAATGAACAAAGTTTGTTCTTGCCCCCTTCGCACATGCCACACAAATATATATATATATATATACGGCAACTAGCCTTTCCTGCTTCGCTCAATCAGGACAATACAGGAGATTGCTGGCAAAAAGCCTTCCACATACGATGAAGCGGACCCTTTCGAGTCTGACAATGGCGCCCCTGAATGGCATTCATGGAAATGATGATCAAAACGGGGCTCCTCGGCCGGGACGTTCGACTGATATATCTCCAGCTTATATTTATATACTACAAGGGGAACCCCCCTGGACATTCTCTCGATCCCCGGCGTGTAAGCGGTGTCCTACTTCACTCACTTATTCAACCTGCGTTCACTTCGGACAAGAAGGATGCCAAGACCTTTTTTGCATGCCTTTATCCCATCGCTGATACAACAAATGCAGATAGCATCCCGGAGTTATGGATATTGTCGAGTTGCTCCAGACGGCTCTGGAGGACTAACCCGGGCGTATGCCTTGGTACAAAAATTGCCCGGCTTGAAACTAAGGTCCGCTACACTCGAAGAGAAAGAATACTATGTTTGCGGAAGCCATGGTATGCTGTCTTGCACTATCCAAGAGAGCCGCTAGCCCCATCATTTACCGACAAACGCCATGACCCGAGTATTCGCCAGACTCGTTTGTCAAAACAAGTCAGTTCCCTCTTAATCGAGGTCATCGAAAGCCAGTAATGTGCCTGGGTGGTCCTACGTCCGAGGCCGGCAACAACGTTATATATAACGCGATACACTCCTTGTTTAAGCAGATGGCCAGCGAAGAAAGGCACGGTGTTTTTTGAAGTCGGACAGCAGAGACCTCATATGATTGTCCTGGATGATGAGTGTCAAGAAGAAGATGAGAGACTCCTTCAAAGGGGTAGATCGTCTGATAGGCGAAATTCACCGTTTTAGGCAATACGCTGATGGAGTTCGCAGCCGTTGAGGCTCACGATATGGAGCCGCAAACGCGGCGCGAAAACAAGCCCACTTTCACTGGCAAGCAACCTTCCAAGGGCGGCCCAGTCGATCCCTTTAAATCCGATGATGGCGCACCTTATTTGCATCCATCGAGATGATGCTGACAGGTGGAGCTGACCCCGAATCTAAGAACTATACAAAGGATGTTTGCCGCACATGTGGCTTTGTGTCCATTTGTGTCGAAAGCTGAAGAGCACACGAACGGCCATGCCAGTGCAACTTTCGGCGATAATGAACAAATGGGCTCTCGATACGTCCAGGCCCCTCGGAGTATGGGCATGACCGCTGTGTCAAATAGCATCGCAAGGAAACGTCCTGTTCCTCCGATTTCCCGACCCCATCAGGGTCAGCAAGGGTTCGCCTCTTCTGGTCAACAGGAACAGGAAGAAGATCAGAGTCAGGGCGAATAATGAGTTGCTGACAAGACTTGGCGATGTCATGGACGTCGACATGGCTGGTGCAGGATGAAGGGGTGAGGCCCGCGAACAGCTTCTGCTGACAGCGACCGGTCTGGTTCGCGGCCAAAAGCAGTGTTGGAAACAGCTTGCTTGCATACCACGCTAGGTCGGACCATCTAACTCAGCTCTATACATTCTATATATCCTCACAGGAGCAGGACGATGCTTTCTGCAGATTTCATGAGCGAAATCTTGGCACATGACTCCATCTATGGCTGCAGACTGCACAATACACTTGACCTTATCGCTCCATTTGGAGACAAACGAATGACTCTCGACTCTCGACAATCTCGGGACTCAGTTCGTGCGGGAATGAAGCCCAAGGGGCTAGCGCCACCGGGCCTCACCATGTTACCTGTCCCTGACGCCTTTCATTTTGCGCAGGCAGTGATGACCTTTACAACTGCAATTATGTAGGGAATCAACGCCGGCAATATCCCAACTTTCCCAACCTTTCGGAATTTGATGGTCAGAAAGCACAGTGGTCGCTTTGAGAAGGGGAAACCGCGTTTCTACATTCACATCTACATCTGCAGTGCACATATCGCCACTCCCGTGGTTGGCGACAAGATTATGTATATATGCGATAGACTCCTTGTTCGGAGAGAAGATGAAGGAAGAAAGCCAGTGAATTCCGTGAAGTCAGATGTCGCCATCGCTGGATTTGACGCTGAGACTACCCCAAATCAAAGCCATGAGATGGCTACTAGGCACAGGGATTCATGACCAGTACCGATGGTACAAGAGGCTCCAAGGATTGGAGAAAGAGATGGGCAATCTCATCAGGATTTATTCTTACCTTTACGACGATGAAATCTACTCTACTATTATACAGCAACGGTGAAATCTATGAGAGAACAGATCGCGTCAATGAAGAAACACATTTCTTTCATCGAAGAGCCAGTTGTGACGCAGAGATCGCTGATAGGTGACATTTCAGCTCTCCTTCGACTTCTATATATATTATTCCTCGAGCAACACATGCCTCCTACCATAATGGAGCTGCACTCCTTCAGCCTTTCAACCCCCCAGTACTTGGATCGGCTCCATTAGGAAACTAGGTCGTTCTGAAGAGAAAGGAGCTCGCGGAATATGAGGAGAAAGCAGCGCTCTGTGGTGTTGTGCGCAACCCTTCTGGAGGAAAGGTCATTATGGTTTCAAGACATGGTGAGAAACAGCTTGCGACCCAAGAAAATATTCACGACAAACCCGATATGTCGACGTGCATGGTCGACTCGAAAGCCACGATGGAGCAGCGCAAAATTGCCATGCTTGTTGCTTTCTCCAAAGACGAAAGAGCCCATCCATTTTACGGCCTGTTCCGAAACTATATATACTTCTTTCCGCCATGAGTCAGACACCTACAATCGTTGCCTTCCCAATGAGATTGCCTGGTTCAGTGCGATCCGAACATTGCTTCACTGACTTTCAATGGACACAACGCTCTGACTCTATGATCGTTGCAAGAGGAAACTTGTGAATTACATGCATGGCATCGTAGCAAGCGGCCCAAACGAGTCAAGTCCAGCACAGTGACTTCGCGAAAGCTGGCTTCATAGTGGTCGATTCGCTCACGAAGGCCATTAGTACCACGGGGATAACGACGGCGATGACAGCGGGAACGATGATCTCCACCTGAGATGATGTCGTAGTGGAGCGGATGATGTTAGGCATACCTACATGATTCTCGCGAATGAAACAGGTACATGAAAGCCGAGCCCTTACTCGCTGCTATCAAGATGCGTCACATTCTCTGGGAACGACACCTAGCCCACGCGGCCAAAAACGCCTTTTTAAGCATATCTGCTCTCTCAGACGCTACTTAGCAAGGATTGAGAGCTCAAGATCGCTACATCGCAGGCCTCGATATCTAGTTGGGCCAAAGACTTCGAAAAAAGTGGGATGTTAATCCTTCAATACACATTGTGCCCAATCCGACCTTTGCTGACCTAGCCGCCTTGATCAACGGAATGGCGGCACAGGCAGCTATCAGGCGCGACGCTCTAAGATTACTGGGAAACCGACGAACGCAACAAGGACCTACGAGAAACATGGGGACACATCGTCAACTCTCCAAAAGGCGAACTCGCACCCGAGATGAAGCCGGTTGTTATCGCAGTGAACTCAATGGAGCAGATCGAGATTCGGGCCGGACAACAGTACACCGTGTTGTGGCTGTGTGCGTCTCCCAAGACATCTCCCAAATCATTCGCAGCTGGGCTGGGGCAAGAGACTAGACGTCCAACCCATTCCGTAGCGAGAACCTTTCATCCGAATGTATCAGCATGGCGCATGAAAATCTTCCCGGGTGGTCGTCCAAACAGTGGGCAGGCGAATATGCCATACCAGCCCTTCTGCATGCGGAGGCGGTACTTAAGCACTGGCGCGCGGAAGACCGACGAGAGGAAGATGAACCAGATGAGGACCGGCGATCCAAGGACCAGTTAGCCAAGGCTATTGCATGCCTTTCGGGACCGTCCTTGGACATACTGCCCCGACACCTGGTTGCAAAGCCTTAATATCTTT
Organism: Fusarium sp. S19/10; assembly: GCA_019054715.1. Taxonomy (NCBI): domain Eukaryota; kingdom Fungi; phylum Ascomycota; class Sordariomycetes; order Hypocreales; family Nectriaceae; genus Fusarium; species Fusarium sp. S19/10. The sequence continues at coordinate 217,252 of JAHKNZ010000036.1, read as the reverse complement.
GCCGGCAGATCTTGCCCACTACTGCATGCCGGTTGAAATATATAGGATCTGGACCCATGGGTTCAAAAATGACCAGGGGATTGGTATAATTGCTCTGATCCCCCGAAACACTCATTTTCTTGAGAGACACGTTTTCGGGACGACAAGATGATATCACAAACCCATATCAGGTGTCATGGGAGAATTTTTACTGCAGCTGAGTCGTTCAGAACTGGTGCTATACTTGAGCGACCCGGATTCTGGTGCACTCCAAGTTCATGTTGGAGAAGGAAAGATGTCATATCAACACTTTCCCACACTAGGGTTCGGCCCGATCCTGGAGTCTTCACAACTATATATACTGCACCTTCCATCGTTCTTTCTGATATTCTGCACGATCCCGTCAGATTCACAGGCACTATAATCACGCGGCATCCATGATGGTCAGCTCATTGGCGGTCGTGGTCGCCCCATGTCTCAGGCCGCGATGATGGAATCGGGAGAAAGTCCATCTTTCAAAATGGTATAAACGTGCCCAGATGGCTTTCCTAGGCGCAGCTACATTTTCGTACCCGGCCTACACCAACGGTCCTGTTATTTTCGACACAATACTGGCTGGCACCATGGGTATAATAGATCAATACCTTACTGTACGATATAGAACACCGATGATTCTGCCTAGCACTGAATATCGCTTGTTAGAGGATAGAGATGGAGGAGCCATCCTGCTTTCTTACAACCTCAACGTATTGATCCCCGAAATAAAGCTATACGAGCTTTATATAAGTATAGACTTCCTCAGCCGTTACCTGGCTAGGATTGCGGCCGGAGAGCCAACTACACGCTTCGATGTCCAGTTTGACCTTGCACTACGACAATATTGGAGCGTCATAACCCCAAAGCTCCGTTACATAACTACCCACTTCGAAGCCCGGATGTTTTCCAAAAGCCTCGACAGCCTAAGATCGTCACCTTGCTGCTATTACCAACGCCCGTCCTTCTGGGGTGCTGCTCGACGCCCTTGGCTCTTGTCGGGTGACAATCCCGAGGATATAATCAGGTACCCGGCCTCTTACAGCCAACCTGGAAGGTGGACCCTGCTAGTCTTTGACTTCTGCCTTCTACTGAAGAGATCTCGGGTCCTGATGACTACGATCGATACCATGACCAGGTGCACCGAAACTCAAATGCCAACGGAGTATTTGTCTACAGCCATGCTACTGGATGGGGCACTTTATATATATATATATACAAACCGGCGTGATCAGCTTCAGGATCCCTGTCGTGAACGACACTTCGCAGAGTTACCCAGAGTGTCTTGAAAGTCGCTAGCTACAAGTCGCTTCATTTTCGTCCTGAAGACAAAAAATCCATAAAGGACAAGGCTCTGGTTGACTGGAACGATACCTACTCTGGAGTGCAAGTTTTTGTGGCCAACATCAACAACATGTCCAGCGGTCTCAATATGCACGGTTGTTGCTACACTGGCATATCCCTGTCATGGCACTTGAACATGAAGACTAATCTTCAGTATACTGGACGTTCTATGCGCATCGGTCAAATGTTTCGAGTTGAGTGGCTGTTCTTGTATCTATTCCCCTAGGTCCGCTTCCTGGTTAGTCTAGGTTGCGAAGCCTCCTCCAGCGAGTGACAATCCTACCTTGCATGGAAAGTCCAGAAATCGACGCTGGGAGCCGCGCATCGGCGTGAATATATAGCGATCAACCACCCATGCGAGTGATTCGAATCAGTGATTCGACAGGACGGATGACCGACGACCGCGGACGACGAAGAAGAGCGAGCATCTTTCAGCACAAGACCGCGGTCTACTTTGATACCCTGCCGTCCACAATAGCTTTACCAGTAGCCGTGTCTCTCTTCGAGTGGGTTCTGGAGTACATTGACCCCCTCTTCTCTCTTGCTCTATTGCTGTTGGCTATGCACTATCTCATTGCCGCCATCTGGCGCCACCCTTACAGGATGCACGTTCAAGCTTCTTCAATTATATATATATACTTCACGAAGAGAAGGGTGAACGGCGACCATAGACTCCTCACCACTGTATATACTTCACGTCATTTGTGATATATAAGAGCCCTGTCATTGGAAGTCCATGGCTTTGGATGGGGGTTGGTCTGAGAAGGCTCGCAGAAGAAGACGTGGACCGTAGCTCTGCCTCTGGAGAACGACAGACTGGACCATCTTGGAGTCTATCAATATAGGAACATCGTGGCCCGGGCCCACCCTTGCGAGCCTGGAGGCTTCAAGGTATCGAACGCATTGAACAGAGAGTTCTGCCAGTTTAGATGCCACAGAGAACAAACCCGGCCAGCATATGTGTGTTGCGACTGCGTTGTAGCAAAGGTGCTTCTGATGGCAGCCCAGACGATACATCCTGCCGAGCCCTCAAACCATCATGCCTATGACGACGGAAGATGATGGCAAGAGCTAAAGTGTGAGGGAATGAATACATGTTCGACTGTCGAGAGGCTGGGCTTTTGCATTCATGTTCCGTATGGCTCTGGTCTGATCCCTCATTACAAGTTTTACTGCCGGAAGTCTATATTATAAACCATGCTAAAGGGCTCTTACTGGTCTTCCCCCTCAGTTGAGAACGGATTCGACCGAGAAATGACTACGATCAATTATGTTGACCACAATGGCACGTACCGCGAAGAACCGCCTGTGCGAGCACACACCCTACCAACAGTAGATGTCTCAACCCCGCTGGATTTATAGGTTTCTGACCATTCTACGCCATCCAGACGTTCTAGTAGCAAGGCGAACCCAGCAAAGGAGCGATTCGTTACATTCTTTATATATTCAGTTGCCCATACCTGATGCTTAGACGCCTCAATCCATCTGGACCAGCCCTTCAGCCGTCGAAGAATGGCGACGCGCCAGAAGCTACGCGGGCGCCAAGTGCGATGTATACATGCTAGAAGAAGAGGTCAGTGTAGCCATTTTTGACACTTTTAAGCTATTGCTAACAATTTTCTAAAGATAGCCATCGCAAGCAACAGGTTGAATGAAAGTGGTACCGCCATACTCTCGCCATTTGGCCACATCTTTCATGGAGATGATTTAATCGCACTTTGAAACCTCATCGCAAATCTCCTCTCCAGCTCGACAACGTCTTCCTCAGTGCCCTCCAACTCAACTTCCACCGAGCCGCTGAATGGGACTCTTTCCTTTATTTATATCTGGACCTTGTCTCACACATCTTATATATACCAAACGAATAAAGCCAACCGATGAATTGTACATCGCAGAACGATCTAGAGGTTCAATCAAGGTTGTTTTGGCTGGAACGTACACCATGCGGAGAACCTCGCAATACTCCTGTACTGTCAGATCTTGAACTGACGAGAAATCAGACATAGAAACGCTGGCGTATGTTCACAAGATCGTCTTAGAGTCCAAGTTGATCACATACAGAGAGTTTTAGTGGGAGGCTCTCAAGCGTTCCTTGTATAACTTTCCGACAAGGATGGATGAGTCTGCGTTGAGGAAAGCGACCCGCAATGCCATCTCTTTCTTGGTCCCAATCCTTCCAGCAGATCCTTTACCATTTGTTGTTCTCTTCTTGATGAATATGGCGACCTCGAATTCCCAATGGACAATATCCAAATACAATCCTTATTATTATATATGGGAGACCTCACCTGCCCAATAGTGGTAAAAATGTGACTCCGCTGGCCCATCCTGACGCCCTCGCAGGGAGAGAGTCCTCTTCGGAAGCATCCATCGCCTGGCATGAGGCCCGGATCAAAGCACCTTTTATGCCTCGCAGATACCGATCCATCACAAGCCTTGATCATCTCAACATCAACTAGTCGACCACAATGGCTAGGTCGACGATTACAAACTCTATATCCTCGGTGCATTCTCACTGAAGTGGTGCATCAGGCACCGATGCATAGTACTAGAAATGGAATCATTGCGCTATGGATTCTACGGATCCTGTTGAATACAACAGCAAGATCTAGCAACCCTGCTGAGGGAAAAGGCGAACCCTATCATAGTATCGTCTCCGCTTTCTCCTTACAACGACCTTTCGCACCCCGTGTCCTATGACTGCCATTTCGGCTGTCCATGGACTGCTCGGGCTACACGGTAGATTCTTCCCAAACGACACCGGGTACATTCATTGACGTCTACCGTCCTCCATCGCTGTCAAATGGGCGCTGATGTCCAATTCTCGAAGAATGGAAAGCAGCCAACCGTGTTGTGCCGTGCGGTCACATCTTCGACGGCAATGACTTCATTGCGCTCTGAGTCTTTACCTCAAATTTACTCCTTCTCGGCGATTAAAATGTGCATAGACATCGCAAATGTCCTCTGCAGCACGACAGCCTTTTCATCTTAACACCTTGAAGCACAAGTTACTGTGACTCTTGACTTTATATATTTCTCTCTTATTTTGTTACGTTTTATATATTCAGCCAATAAAGACTACCAATGTATCCTACGTCGTTGAGCGATCCGGAAATGTAACGAAGGTTGCTCTGGCGTGGAGGGATCATCAAAGTTGCATTTGGTCATCCCCCCCGACATTTTCAAGGCGGCTGGCATGAAACATTCGTGGGGCTCCATTCTCTCATCATGGGTCGTCAAATCAATCTTTCGAACGATGCGACGCTACCCAGCTTTCTGACGGCAAAGTCACTTATCCCCGAATCGATCTTCTTACTCCTACCATTACCATCGAAGAACACAGTTTAGTCTTGGCCTTACTAGGATGATGAGGGAAGAGGATCAACAGTTTGCCAAGAAGCTGCCAACGACGACGGCATTCCGGATTCTTTTCCCGCCGGGAACGTGCTACCGGCTTAAGAATCGCCAAAAGGGTATATATGTAAACGCTGCCGTATGTTCATATATTGTCTGCTGGAGAGATTGCACCTATCTTCGTGAAGACGTACAAGAAGTATCACCCAATCTTCACTCCCGGTGAAAGAGGCCACTAAGGCTTGTGTCGGAGGATTTATCTACCCTCGTGAAGAAACTTAACGGCATGTCATTCCGAGAGTTCGAATGGGAACGTAAGTTTCGATTCTTTGAGGGCTTCCTTGTCAGACTTGCTGCCGGGGATGACCAGGATCCTGATGGATTGGAGTCTAGTGAATACTCATTCCAGATGAACCTGGCGGGCGTCGACGATCTTTTCGCTCGCAGAAGCAACCCAGGCTCAGTTCTCTACGATCGCTCCGGTGGCGGAGAAGGCGGTCTGCATTGATACCTTTATTTTGGTCCCATTCTTTCCAGCCGATGCTCAACCTTTATCGTTCTCTTCCTGACCCAACAAAACGAGGAACGAGATAAATGCGACTTTTCTAAGTCCGATTCTTTCTAATATATATAGGAGATCTTAACGACGGGATTTCCAAACTCCAGCCAAGTTTGCCTATGTCAGAGACAATCCATCGGTCACCCCCGGTGCCGACACCAACACTCGCGCTCTCGCACGTCTGCAAGTCGATGATTGCAAGCCGAGCTAGGTACTGCTGCATCAACATCCTCCAATAATGTCGGTACATTGAGTGTTGAAGACAAAGAGAAATATGGGGATCAGAATGGGCTTGCACTCTCACCGAAGTGGTGCACCTGGCACAGATGGCAATAATCAAGATATCGATAACCAACTTTATCCATAGCATCTTTTGGACGAGTACTTCCATAAGACACAAATAAGACAACTGGTATAGCAGAAACCGTGATGCGGCCATTCTCCCGTCGCAGGTTGGATGCAGAGCCAGCCTAACCGAGCTTCTTCAATATCGACATTGCTTTTCGCTCTGAGTATGCTATATCGTATGGTCCGCAATCCGACGCTGGTCTAGGCCTGAGCAAGTACTATTCGCCTCCTCCAGCACGCCAACATTTTATATAACTCCATGAGATCAGTTCTTCGACCTGCCATGGTATATTCGACGATCCAGCACGTACGCCTTCATGCATAATGAATATGGGTTTTCTTTCTCTTCTAGGGGGTCAATTGACCCTTTACTGCCTATCAAACTATACTATATATCACTCGTGCTGTGTCGATCAACGTATATGGGTTGCTATAACGCAAAGGCCGGCACATCCTTCGGATTCGCGCCTGCTTTCCTGAAATACTACTCACTCGCTCTCGCCATAGCATAGTCTTTATCGATGAGAACTTGAATAGAAGGAGTTGTAGAAGTGTGAATGTTGCGCACAGGACGGAGAGGATTTTGCGAAAGTTTTGTTCAGGGTTTCTCCAACCTACCTCTACTAAGACTCGAAATGGCACTAGGAGCTCGTCATACTCTCTTCCCCTTGAGACTCAGGTCTTGATATATACAGTTAAGGACATCTGACATTGAGATCGAAAAGCCACTCGAGCTTTCTTTGATCGCCTTTCTCAATGCGACAACGCCAAGACCATCCGCATGAAGATGGATATCTCTACGAACATGATGTCAAGAACTAGTGCCTGTGGTGAGAGCTCATGCTGGCAACGAAGCAATTCAACTCCTGGTGATAGTTACCTTTGAAGCTCAACCGTCACTCTGGCCCGTTTCTGACAGCGATCCAGACGTTGAGAGATTCAAGGATAGGCTTGAAAAGATCCTTGAGCGACTGATCGTCCACAATCGATGCTTAGCATGAAACTGGTCAAGCCTTCCAACTCAGGAGCCGGCGATGGGCTATCAGCTCCAATCCTTTCCGCCCAGGGCTGACGCTACAGACCTCTCCGATCATATAGTCCGCCATATGCCAAGGAAATCCCAACAAGTCCTTGTCAGAGAATTAACATCCCTTCTCCACTCCGACAATTCAACCATAAACTGGGTGGCTTTATCTCTCTTATAAACACGCAAATCATAAAGCGAAGAAAGTGGACGAGGGACTTAACAAAATAAACCATCCAAGATCTCTGGATTTGATGTTACCGGAGTCTCTCAAGCTACAAGTTGCATATTTATACTGCGAACATTGCAAACTTCGTTGACGCTACTATCACCAATACACAGGTCCCAGTCGCTTCTGGGTCACTGCGAGACCCGCCGCAGATGCCGTCCTAGTGACGTACAAAGTGAAAACCCATCGCGGTCTCCACCATCACTTCGACATGTTGATCCGCGACGAAGCCCAGTACCCGTCGTGCTTCCGGTTCATACTGCAACAGGCTTCCACTCTTTGGGTGGGACCGACTCCTTACAGTCACCGGTACTCCCATCGCCAGCACCCTTCGGGACTTGCTGAGCCCACAAACACTCATCGCGTACGCCGATGACTCAATCGAGAACCTCAAGACCCTTCCAGACGCTGATGTCGGCTTCGTATTCTGAAAATGGCGGCCTTCTCACCATAGGCAAGTGCAGACGCATGAAATGCATAGACAAGCTGGGGCATCACAAGTCTAAGGGTTCACCCAACGCAAAGAGGCGATGGGGAACGAGTATAGTATATATTCTGCAACAGCCAGTTGATTCAACACCACGGTCGGATGGGTAGGATTCAAGACATGGTCGAAAGATAAGAGACAGAAATGGTGCTTGGGCAAACCGCATACAACAATACCATGATCGTATGACTTGAATGCCATCATCTGCCTTCATCGGCCACTTCCTTCCGACAGAGGCTGTACCACGCTGTCAATGATCTACTTCCACTTTGACTCTATCAAATAAGAGGAAGATAGATAGATATACCACGACGACGGCGGGGCTGAAGGATCCGACAGTGACGATGACAATCGTGAGGTTCGGAACAAGTGTGCAATGTCCTTCCGCGCACCGAGGCAAAAAAAATACAATTCTCAACTCATTTGCCAAACCCGAACCGTTTTACAAAAGGCTGTCGACGCCCATCGTCTTCCCCATTGAGATTGTCTTTGACGCAATCTAAGCGCATCCTTGGAGCAATATATTGCCTGCATAGCTCTTGCGCCCAGACTTGATTCTTTGTTATATGTAGCAACCACAAACCTGTCTAGTCGCTGGCAAGAACTACAGCGACGACTCTTACAAAGTGTAAATCCTCATCATCATCTGCACCGAAATCACAGCTCCTGTCTTCGCATCATGATGCAGAACACATCCGCGCACTTTCACGGAAGATTTGACATAAAGCATATCGACGTACAGGCGCAATATTTGTCTTTTACCGCCGAGCTATCGCGTAGCCAGCTCTCAAGATATGCGAGACTTGTACTTGTGCTGGCTGTCAACGGAAGTTCGACGAGTCATCTATCCTTTGTGCTCGTGCAGGACAAACGAACCACTGAGTCGCTCCTGGTGCTTGCTCATCTACCCCTTGTACCCGTACTTTTCGGACACATCGATTATCCGTTACTGCACTTGCTGTTCCTATGGCTACGGATCGCAGTACTGTCCGCTGCTCTGATTGCTACGACTCAAAACGATGACACCACTGCTGATGATACCGCTCCCATTCCGTGCCCACGCTTGCGATTCTAAATTTTCCATATTTATATATTACACCGCTTCGCCAACTCGTTAATAAGAATGACGACCTCCCTAAACATGCTCCGCTCCGTAGGTGACTGCATGTAGCATTGCTCTAGAATGAAGGCAGACGCACCTGTCGTTCTTGCTCCCGAATGCTCGGAACTGCGGGCATGACGTGTATGTACTAAACGCATACAAAGACAGCTTCCCTCCTTCGAGTCGAACGAGAACGGATATTGGCGCAAACTAGTAAGTTGCACATCTTCACAACGCCAAGTTCCTGGCAAATCCCGAGATGGCACACATCGTTCCTATCTTTCGGGCCTTCGCCCCCGCTACTTCGACGATTTATATATATATATATATATTTCATGACGGAGAACTTGTTCGGCCTGAATCCGAAGTTGCACAAATGGGTCGACCAGGCTTACTGGCCTCCCGTTCGCTCCAATGCCGCACAGGCTTCTTTGATTGATCCCAATCAACTCAGTGGATGGTTGGGATAGATCGAAAGTCTTCAAAGGCCTACATGCACGGACAAAAAATACTCGCCAGTTGAATCTAAGGCCAAGCCTGGCAAAAGCAGCTACAGAGTGGAATTTATTGGTTGCTTGTACCAACGCAAGTGAGCTACTTCTTTTCTCCTTTGAAGCTCGTCGGCTAACCTCTCATTCTAGTGCAACTTGATGACTTCCGGTTGTGCTGTTCCTCCTGGGCTATATCGAGCAGAGGAATGCAAGGGCCATCGTCGAGATGTAAGCAGTTCATTTACTCTTTTTTAACTTCCTATTAATATTCTACAGGAGAAGGCAATGCATCTCACTACGTTAGCAGCTCTAGAGACCATGCTCGAAATATATGCCGAACTAGACCAGCTTCCACCCACCGAATCAACGAACATGGCGGCGATACCATACTTCTTGCTGAACCCAAGTCTACCGTGTTGCTGAAACCTTGAACAGTCGCCAACCAGGCAAGCCTTCAACAATGTCAACGAATATATACTACAAAGGGTCAGCAAATGAGACCTCTGAGCATCTCGGCTGGACCTTTACGACGCCCTTGCTCCTTCCTCAAGCTCGGGACGGGTGTTTGCGCCAAGCAGTTCATCAAGTTATAGTTTGTCAACATCCTCCCGGGACTCACTCCTTCGCCTCTCATGGTCATGCTTCTACACAGTCTGTTTGACAGTCCTCCATGATTGATGTCGATAGCACTCGCAGCGAAAGACCTCCAATCTCCCTGCTTGCATCTATATATCTAAGGGCGCGAACCGTCCAGGCAAACAGGATGGAGGGAAGGGGACACAGATCGACGGGGCTTGTTTCTGTGTTTTGCCCTTTGCGTTCACCTTTCACTCGCTCTCTCCTCTTTCTTTACTCTGTCATGATATCAGAAGAAACTCGAGTCACCTCGGAGCTCTGTCGGAGCGCCTCCTGGTCAGGTAGAGAGCCTATGCTGTGGATTTCTTCAATGGGCGCTGTATCTTCTGCGATCATACGACGTGCGCGCATCAGGCTCCCGTCGTTTACGAAGATGCCGACGATGAAGCTGACATGGGTCCTTTCGCTCTAGTCTAGTGAAGGCACATGTGCAGAGATGTATTCTATACTTTTCAGTGGCCCGCAATGTCCTCTCTACCGAGATGTTTCTGGTCCCACTGGTCTCGATGCAGCCGTACGCCTTAACCCTAAGGGCGGTACACATCAGAACGCAGACGTAATGCTACGTCGGTTGTTTGGCCCTCAACAGCGCCTCGAAAAAGGAAGGATTCGAATAGATGAAACACTGGACAGCAGCACACTTGGAACTGCTCAAAGTTGACAGCGATTATGCGATGAAACTACCGATAATTGCAAGAATACCAGGGACCATTCCCGGCCTGCGTTGTACTCGAGTATACTGGATACACGGTGCGGTGCAGTTCTACTGGAAGACAGTCGACGAGGTTGCTATTGCCAGTAAGGCCTTGCCCCTTCTGCAACGCTGAAGAGTCCTTAAAGACAGAGCCTCACAGCTGGCCCGAGGCTGCTGACGGCGCGGTTCCATTTAACTACCTCGCCGATGGGTGTCGGGCGGGAATGATGTAGCTGCATCGAGTGGCTCCAGGAGAACTGGCCTTCTTCGGATCCTACGTTCCTTACGCGAGTAACGTGGCACCTTGCCAAGAAGATCTTCCAAATACTCGGCCGACCCAACGACTTGAGCTTGAGGAGAATGATGGGCAGAATTGAGATCAGTTGCGAAGGACATTCCATACTAGGCCGTCTCTACAACACCACTTTCCAAGCCCTCATACCGCCCGAAGTAGCGCCAGACCGGTTGACTGCGGCTCTGCTTGGTCGGTGCGCCGATGCAATACTCATACGGAATACATCACCAGCGACGAGTCCCCGTGTGTCCAACTCTCTTCTTTCCGTCGGTATATACATAATGGTTGCATCCGAGATCCTAACTATGGAACACAAATATTTGTCATCGGAGCCTGCTATATATATAAAGGTTTCCACCATCAGCCGCATCTAACCCTATCCTCACCGATGTCAACTTCCGCCTAGACATGCAAAGGGTAAGTATCTACTCATCTATCCTTTAGCGTACCGACACTAACATCTACAGACAGCAGCATCTAAGGACACCGAGAGAATCAGGACGGACCGAAGAAACTGCGAGAGGCTTGGGCCCACATCACGGTATACGACGACAGCAGAGTCCACCATCAACTCAAGTCAGCGGTCATCGGAACGGAATCGACAGAGGACCTCAATTTCTGGGGTGACTTCAACCTCCAAGTCCAGGCATATAACCATACCTGAAGCTCAGCCCTGTGGGTCGACTCGACATGCAAGGTATAAGTGTCCGCCCAACCGTCCCTCGACGTGCCAACACGAGCACGAATGTCACCGAAAGTGTTTTTCGAAACAAGGACAAGCCACCTATCCCATATTGAAAGGCCTCGGCGCGGGTGATCGTGCGCGATGGATGAGTTGGTCAGACACTCCTACCCCCGTCGATGCCACAAAAGGGAGCAATCCAACGAAACACCCAACAAGATGGCGAACCTAAGGGTTGGTCTTAACTGACCAGGAAGATTCCTATTTGACGAACGTACAAATCGACACGGGAATCAGTGAGAACCTCAAGGGATCTAGCACGCATCCCCCCTATCATATCCACTCTCAGTTTTTTTTAACTTTCCATGCGATACCTTCACAACAAACCCCCGACTTAGGCCACAAGGTCACGCGCAGATAAGCTATCAGAGTTCAAGAGTGTCTGTCAACAACCAAGGTTATATATCCGAATAACACATAGGTCCTTGTCGAACGACGACAGACGACATGGCAACATCACGAAGCGGTACGACCTCCAACATAACTAAACCTTAACCACCAACACCCCGTTCGAGCGTCCAAAATTACAAAAAAGTCACAGCACTTACATAATCACGACTTCTGTCCACGAGACGGCCGAAATGATTCCCCACATTGGATAACTCAGCTTCTGTCCTCGAGACGGCCGAAATGATTCCCCACAAAACCAGCTGCTAACACAAAACACCACGGATATCCAGGATACCCTGTAAACCGTAGCACACCCAAGCCTCAACGAAGCATCACCAACAGGAAGAACATATATAATATATAAGAAGAGATATAAGAAAATATAAGAAGATTTGGAAAAAAACAAAAAAAAAAAAAAAAAAAAAAAAAAAAAAAAAAATTTATGGTTATAATTCACAGAAGCAAAACCATCAGACACCACGACGACCGGACATTGGGCCCAATGGAACCTACCACCGAACCTTCGATCCTCCTCCTCCTCCTACCTCCTGAACTTACTACCTCTTCTGAACAATCTTTACATACTAACCTTCTTAGGCGGGTTCTTTTTGCTGGTTGACACAAGTACGTAAATGAACTCCAACCATTGCCACACAAGACAAGATAAGGAAATCACCATTATTCCTCTTGTTGCTGCCCGTTATCTTCTTTTTGCGCCCATTGGGATTATGGAAGCTTTCTATATATATACCACTCTGAGTCTGAGTTCGACCTGGTGATCTTTGTCGCCAACGCACAAACAATGAGTGCGGGCGTGTACTTGCACAAGGCATGCCATGTTGCGGTCTTTCTCGACAGGCATTGGAACGTAACCGTCATGGACCAGACTTTTGATCGGATCGACAGACAGACTTGTACAAAAAGTCGGCGTTCTCTGGGTCTTCTAGGGCCGCCCCCTACCACAGGAGTACCACAACTACCAAAGTGGTTCGTGGTAGGGTTTCGACCTGAACGTCCCAGCTGATCCGTTTCATTAACCTATACTTATATTGATCGACGCGATGAGAAGATCAAGCATCTTACTACTAAGCCTCTTGACGCTCAGAAGAAGAATTGTTTGTATAAAAAGTGTCTCTATATATATAGATACCGAAGGGACTCGTATGGCTTAAGGGGTTCCGATCGCAAGCCAGTGAGTACGGATCTTCCAGGGAATGGTAGCCCAGACATGGAGTTGTCTTCTGGCGGGGAGACGAGCTGAGTCCAGCGACAGGGTATATCTCACCAAATTCCGTGTCTATCTGAGACTTTACTAACATATATCTTCAGTCAGACAGCAAATCGCTCTTGCTCAACTTTTCGTAATGGATGGCACGATTGGGTGCTGGGATTTTGCGGACCAGTCCCAGCCAGTTTTCCTCCGTTTATTTCTGCTTCACAGCCCCTTCTTTGTTCATCCAAAGTGCAACACACCGACACACCTTGATCAAGTTCTGGGAGACTTGGGGTTGATCTAGACATACCCTATATACGTGCTCGCTTCTTGGACAGCGATGTCGACTTGGGTCTGTTCGAACTCGAGGAGGGCAGAGAAGCTGCCCGAATGACTCTGATGAGATCCTTCCGCACAGGACATGGAAGATGATTTCGCGAAATATTCTGGTCGCCAAAACGTGCGACCAGGAGTGTCGGGGATGGTGAATCGTTTGACAGTTTTGAAGGACCCATCGCTGCAGGACCTTCCACGAAATGCCCAGCCTCCTTCCGTCCCTTACGACCATCATTCGAGGCTGTGCAAGTCCTTCAACGTTCCGTCGCTTCGCCTGTGTCAAGCGATTCGCGGTCAGTATATACAGCCCCGAGAAGTCTGAAGCCTTTACTGATGTCTTCCATCTAGCTTCGTGAACAAATGATGGTTGAGCCCATCGAAGTGGAGATTACCCCAGAGGGGTATATCTTTTATCAGGACAATCTTATCGCTCTTTGAGCATGCTTTGACACCGTCTTTGGCGAAAATGGATCCATCGTTAGCTTTCCAAGGGACTCCGCTACTTCTTCTTCTACTACTACTATAACATTCCTGGAAGTACCAACACGATTTCAACGATGTTAGATATTGCCCAAGTCTTCACATACACCGAAGAGGAGACCTACTCCTTATTTACGGCAACACAACAAACTATGCTCGGAAAGGCACAGGTTAACCGAAGCATTATCAAGAAGCTACTAGCAATAAGCCTCCGGGAATCTTTAAACGAGGGAAACGTAAGACTACTGGGGCTTCCTCTCATATTACTTTACGCAAGGAAGTACAAAAGACCTATGGGCAGAGCAATACCCATATAATAATACCTCAGAGGGCTAGTCCAAAGACGTGGACATATCCATGCCCCTGAACCGCCGGGGAAACAGCCGCTTAGATCAGAGGTCATCAAGACAGCGGGATTCCAACGCTCTTTCACCAGGGTATATATTATGTTATATTCACTCTCGCGATGTCACGACATATACCCACTGAGGTCCTCTCGACCACGAAGCTATCATGGATAGACGGTTCAGCGGAAGATTTTGGGGGGATCCGCACCTGAGTGCCGGCATTAACTTATATATAGCCTGCCATGTTGGCATATTCTTCAGATGGCATCCTACCCCTGGAATTGGAGAATAAGGCTGCCGCTGTCCTCTTCATGGGCGTAGAAGAGGAAACGTTCTCCATCTTCACGGAACTCGAACAGGTCAAACCGCGCCGTGGTCAGCCCACTCTAGCCATCGTTAACGAGCTGGGTGTCATGAAGTTCCACCAGTTCGAGTTTAAATGCAGTTTTACCTACCTTTGGTGGTTCCCTCAAACGATTCGAGGGTGCTGGGCCCCCGATACCACTCGCCGATTCTTCTATGTAAAGAATAAGTGGAGAGCGGCTACAGGATCCAGCTTCCAGATATATAACAGCAACCTGTCCCCGAAGGTCATCCGCTGTAGGATCTTCCCGCTTAAAAGCTTTGGTTCCTTGTATGGAGGCATTGCCATTGGTCCAAACATTAACTTACGTAGGTCTGGCAACACATGCGACGGATCTATGCACCTCATTGGAGGGCTGACTCGAGAAGGCATCAAATGTACGGGGCCGTGTGAGCCCGTTGTGGTTATATTATACCTGTTGTATCTGTTGCGGTCTCGCTTAATTTTGCGAATCGACAAAGATGCGTTGGTGACTGGAAGGCTCTTCACGGCCGGACGCCGTTTGCCTCACGTCAGGCTCCCTCTATAGCCGCAGGTACTATCCACCTTGGTTACCCCAGAGGCTCCCGGCTTTATAGCGATGGCCTTCAGGGCCCCTGGTTTCGAAGTCATCGATCCTCCGTACAATGAAGGGTTTTCTGGGCTCTCTCTCTGTTCACACAGCGACTATGTCTTGGTGTCTTGGTGTTTCAAGATCACTTCAACAATCGCCTCAGCTTTTCACATGTTGTCTTCAACATCTATGCAGCCATTGCGGCCACGATCATTTACGGTCCTTTATATAAAGCTCAATTGCCTCTGACCTAGTTTTCATCGCAACATGATGCTATATTTGCGGTCGTAGTGGTTTCTCGGATTTCCATACGGCTTTGTTAACAGTACTCCCATTTTCGATTACGAGGAGCTCACTGGTTTTACTATATTCACTATTTCACCAGCTTCACAACACAGATCGAGCTGTGGATTACTTACCTGAGCTTCCACCGCTGCTGCGTTTCACCCCTCCTTCTCTTCTGTGACCACTGGACCGTTGACACTCTGTTTCCTGAAACGTTAACTGCGCGGAGCATAACACTAACTTACACCTAACCTTTCATTTCAAATCCTATCAAGCTATTGCAGCGATAGCTACCGCGCGTGGCGACCCCTCTATACTTGCTGGCTAGCGTGAGTGACACCAGTTCCACGCTTAACGAGACAATGGGCGAGGCTTAGTGCTGTATATAACATATTCCTATCGCCATTCCATGGGCCACTTTCTTGCCATCATTATAGCAACGAAGATGTCGGGCCTGGATTGAGAATGGACCTGTTCTTTAGGAACTGCCCGTTGATGAACACAGCGCCAATGAGGAGTTTCTCCGCTTTTGGAGCACATACTGCTGCAATGAACCCAAACTCTCAACACTCAGGAAAGCAGGGAATTGATAACCCTTCCATAAACACCATGCCAGGCATCATAGAGAAGGCAATGGAGGCTCTGTCACTCGTGCAGAGAGTCTTTCCATCGGCGGAGACGCACGGAACATGCTGTGCCTAAATAAGCATCGTCTGTTTGGTCGTCTGTTCTTATATATTAACTATCCATTCTTATACTAAAACTAGACGGTGGGACGTTCGAACCAAAAAAAGCGTCTACACGGTCCGTCGATCAAGCACTGTCCCAGATGGTCTACGAGGCGATCTTGGCTAAAGCCAACTATTAAAAAGACCTTTAATGTCACTTCTACTATATACATCGGCGGTCTTGAGCATATTGCTGCGTTTCGACTGGCTTGTTCGGTCTCCTGGGCCGAGCCTGTTTCAAGTTCAGATCCTGAGTCCACAATCTTCTGTGTCAACTTGGCTTACATGGAGACGGCTACAATCTTTCTCTATACTACACTGTTATGGCCTCCTCTAACTTGGGAAGGAAGCTCTGAGAAGTTCTCAAGCGGGTTTGGATTGCGGAACCAACATTCCCTTTCCATCTGCATCGGAGCACACTTCTTCTGTCAATACTACTCCGGCGAACCTCTGGGTCGGTCTCAACAGGCCTTCACTTTCGACAAGGTATGCAAGACTTGCAAAACAAGTTCATTGTCGGTTATATATCAACCTGGTCTTTTACCGAAAGCTAAATCATACTGGTGGGCGACTGTCATTACGCTTTCATTCGAGTTTGAGCATTCTCCTTTCGGAGCAGGGATCGCTGCGATTCGTCGTCTGATGCATCGAGCGTACGACCTCCTACACAACGCTGCGCAATGGCGCTCGATGCACGGACACTAACAGACCCAAGATATCGGGGTTTGGGAAGCGAAACCCTCCGATAGTTTGTCACCAGACAGCCCATACGCAGAGAGCCCGGAGTCCGTCGCGGGTCACCGTTCTGACTCACATGGGTATGGAAGATCTCATGGAACTTCTGGGAAACTCGGTAGACTTCGCAAAAGCAACATCGCTCTTCGAACAACTGGCTGGTCTTCATGCTACCCAATATGGAGTCATTGCTAAATTGATCACCTAGAGCTTCCAAATATACACCCGTCGATAAGACTGAACGCTCATTGTCGGGAACAAAGCATCGGTGACAAGGACAATATTAAAGTTGATCTTCAACAACGCAAGCGCGTCTGCGTCAAAAGGGCAAAATTGCCAGACGTCTACGACTCCGTTGTCTCGTGGGGGGCAAAAGGATATGCGCGAACTGAAATGGCTATATGCCCATGTTAGACCGAGATTGGCGAACAAGCAGCAGAACAATTTAAAGCCTGCAAAGAAGCCAGGTGGTCTGGTTCGATTTATTACAGTATCGACTTCCAAAAAGTCACATTGGAACACATCTGCCCTAACAGATTACCATGTCGTGCGCTCGTTGATAATGGCGATAATACCAGACTCTTGAGACGCATTTCACAGTATATATATCCATTTATATATTGGCGTTATCACGACTTCCATCGCTTGATACAAATGAGAAATGGCGAAGCAATTGGTCGTTTATTATATCGCCGCATTGACCTTCTGACGGCAGATGAACCCCATCAACAGCATATTGAGGTCGTTCACAAAGCGATCTGACTTATTCCATACTATCCCATGGACACTCATCCGAAAGGTGAATTTAGTCAATACTGGAAGATGGCCTACAAACCAAGGCCTCAGTCCTGTGACCCTGAGGGGAACATTCCAAATTTTCGGGAGGAAGAACAGCCACGGGGTCTGATCTTTGACAGGAAACTGGCAGGCTCTTCGCCCAGAATACCACTGTCCAAATCTGCCAATATTATAGACTGAAATTCTGACGGGATAGCCGGAAATCCAGCAATATATATAAATAAATCAGGGTTCAGAAGCCGGACACAGAGCCGTCTCATTGCTGCTATCCCTGTAGGGTGCTAAATGGGCTTCAGTCGCAGTAAGTATAATCCTTCGATCTCCCGTGTTTTCAGTTTGAATCAAGTACTAACCTTCTTCTAGAAAGCCTTCCCGGAACGTACACTGGAAGCTCTGAAACAGACATCTTATACTAGATTTATCAACAAATGAAGGCGAGGTACGAGTACTGATATTCGTTGTCGCATCATGGCTTCTAAGCTTCGTTTTTGTTGGTGTTCTCGCTCAACTCGGCTTTTCTACAATCACAAGAGCTGGTCTGTGAGATACTCGCCTACATTGTCTTTGATGATTGTCGATGCTGCACTAGAGTATGCAATAAATGGAAAGATACTTGGAGATAAGAGGCAGTACTCACCCAAGCGCTGAACCACGGTTCACGACACAACGGTCCCAGCGAGAAGTCATTTTCAGATGGAGTTGTTCCCAGCCCACCTTTGCAATCTTCATTGCGAGCACCAACGAGATGAGCGTGGGCGCCGATCGACATTTTCCATCTCTCCAAGGACCTCTTTTAGCGATCGCATCACCTTCAAATGTTCTCCCAACGCTAAAAACAAGACGAAACATTCGCCCCACGGCTGCAGTCTCACTTGACTTAGAGTCCGCAGGACACAATTTCAACAACCTCCTATATATATATGTTATGAATGATGGCAGCATGACCTCAGCCTCAGGCCGTAAGGCCATAATGTCCAACCGTCCCAAGTGTGTCCACTGTGGGAATCTCAACCACCAATCCCGAGATTGTTGCAATGGCCCCGGAATGATGATCATCGTGGAGGAAGGTGGTACCTTCCCTCCGAGGACCGTTGTCAAATGGGGCACCTCCCCCTCCCTCTCCTCCTTCCACAACACCTCCCGGGTCACCAAGAATAAGAATAACAGGGGCAATAAGGGCAAGCATGGGGGTGCGGCTGAGCTAAACGTCCTTACTGGCATGAGGCTTATGTATATTCTCGTACCTACACTGAGGAGATATGCATGGCAGACTCACACATACTTGTCAGAAGGCATGCCAGTTTCTGGAATTCATCCAACGTCCCATTCGGGTCGACCCGCCTGGACTTGGAAAAGCATTTCTGGTCTTCTTCACGTGGTCGAACTGATCCATGTTATCGAGATGTTGTGGATATATTATACTCAACCACAGCTCCGAACCTGTTCACCCTTCCCTCGTCCCGTGCCGTCTCTGCCATTATTCTAAGAAGCAACAATGCCCAAGCCACTATATCAAAGGACTAATGGACAGCAACTTCCCAGCGATGAGAATCCCAGGCTTCCGCTGTCGTCGGGCTAATGAACAAAAGTTTATCTGGAGCGGATTGTTATGTTGATGTCAAATGAGGAAGTTTGTAACAGTATCACAACAAACTACATACTCGTTATCTCCTCACCTACTACAGCGAAGCTGCAAGCGACATTGGGATGTACATTGGCAAAACTTTGTGTCTCAAAAACCGACTGCAAGCACACGTCTGGTCCCTGTCAGCCTCGAAGATTTTGCTGCATTACAGAATGGCCTCCCCGTCGGACTGGGGTTATCGACTCCATCGGTGCAAAAGTCTGAACCACTATTCTATACCAGCATTGCGGCTCAACTTTGGTCTTCCTTTTTACCACCAATCTGCACCTCCTGGAAGCCCATTTGGTCTGTAAATACCTTCTGCTGCTAAGGATAAGTCAGCCAGCCGATTCTTTCGGAAACTGCGGAAACGACATTGTCGGGTTATCTCCCGGCCTTGTATATATTGTGATAACCTTATCGGCTCGTTTACGACTCTGTCTCTTTTATATCCCCACTGTATATACATCGGTGGACTGGACTGGTTCCTCAATCGATAGACCAAAGCATGCTCTCTCGACAGAAGGGCTCGTTTTATCTCTAAATGAAGCCTTCAGAGTCTCCCCATCAAGGTAGCTTGACACCTGAAAGTCATCGACCTGAGATCGGCTGCGTCCACATCAAGAAAGATTAATAATGATATATCCAACAAGCTTTTCCACTCAATTGGGTTCATTGGCTTTGGATAGACTCACCAAACACCCCACCTACGACACCGTGGGTCACAATAGCACACGTACTAGCGGTAACTGTGACGAAACACTTGGCATCCAAGTTCGCGCTGACTTGGCACACATTTCTCACGTCAGGTGCCAAAGACAAGACATTCTTTTACATGATTCTTCAATCTTCCTCTCTGCCGTAAGCCTAAAATTCATAAACCCCTATTATGAGCCAGTGGGAGCGAAGGTGAATATGGGGATGAGGACGAAAATAGTCTGCGGAATATCTTCAGCCATTTCTAAGAAATCTGCTGGCCGACGTCAGGTCTATTCCGTATCCCGATCATGCTGATATCACTGACTACCTCTTTACACTCTTGACATACACCTTTTGCCCACTGGCACCGACCCCTTATTGACCTCTATTCTATATCTTAATCATACTGATACCCATCTCCAACTACCCTCTTTACACTCTTGACATGCCGGTCTCATGGGCCGCTCGGTAATCGTAATACCAAGTTGGTGCCCGACGTTAAATATATATATTATAACAACGTGCAGAGTGGTAGTACTGCTACTGCTGCTGTACTATCATCATACAAGTCTAGCACATGGAGATTCTTCGTGTAGGAAGATGGGAACCACCCCATTTTACACTACTCCAAAGTTCACAACAGGCGTGGTCGCCCTGTCAAGGATCATTTCGCCTACGAACCTGTAGGGAGTACGATATAATCAGAGACAGTAAGCTTCTAATCAGGTCAAGCTAAACCTGCTGGACAATACACCCCTGTATATTCCTCCAAATCACACCTTAGGCCAAGCACTTGTCAGCTTCTAAACCAGACTCCTATTTCTACACTCATAATTTCAGGAGCCAAGACGGTGCTTGGTTAATGTCACAGACTTCCAGCACATTACTGGGGAGGATATGACATCAAGTGCCATCCGCACCACTGCCAAGGTTTATATAGATACTTTGTTTCTTCGGTGCCCTTACGCCGAGGATGCAGCCAATAAGAATAACGACGGCGACGATGGGCTTGCTCCCGTTCCCCTTCTTACCAATGAGAAGAAGCGTCACGCTCAAATACCATTTGCGTAGAGAACTTGTTCGCCGCAAAGACAGCAAGTCAACCACCTTGGCCTTGCTGATATACCAGTCCCTCTTTCCAAGACGATACATTATGTCTTATATATATCGGCGACATCAGCATTATACTTATTTCGACTGATGTACTACCTGTGCGCTTGATTCAAGCCATTCTAGACCTCTCTCTATCTACCGACAAGGATAACATTTGGTTCTTTTCTCTACATATGGTTGCTCAGTTGAGGGCTTAGCTATTATATACGGAAGGTCGGCTTCCTGCAACTTGCAATTGTGTCAACCAAACCATCTATAGTATAGCCCCAAAACAGGCAGCTATGACTCGTCGACAACATCGGCTTCTATGATCGAGAACAGGCAATCTTGCTTTCGAGGGCCGCAGCATCAAGCATTGATGTCCCTATCCTCACGTTCCAGTCCACAAAGGGGTTACAGGCAAGCAGAGCATGCCGAAATGCCATTCAAAACGTTACCCACCTGCATCGGTGCCAGAGTCATGCTCACCGAGAACCTTTCAACATCTGTTAACCTTGCGAGAGGTGCAACAGACATTGGTCAGGTCATCGACTGGGAGCCACGACCGGAGGGAGTAAACAGGCGAGGTCAGCCCCCTGATGTCATTATGGTGAGGTTTCATCTATGAAGACATCGTAAGAGGTCTCAACTATATTCCTGGAAATTGTCATTGCTAACAATTACTTCTATAGATCAATAGGCACCAGGCACCAAGCATCATCGCCTAGCACTATCCCTGGACTGAAGGATAATACCTAACTTTTCCCTCATCAAGTCCAAGCTGTCGCAGCAGCTCTATATACTAAAGAGTCCCGATTCTACTCCAATATTGGAAAGGCTAGAAAATGCAATTGGGAATAGTTGAAGCTAATATCGTAGATATCTCCTTCGAAGCACGAATGGTCCAGCGGGTTCACGATTACTTCAAGTCTCGAATCAAGGCTGGAATTGATCGAGACAGAATTAGTAGCACTCTGCAGGATCTCCGTCGGAGGTATATCCTCCTCGAGCATGGGATAACCTATCACTATACTAACATGTTCCTAGAAGCCCCATCGCACGAACCTACAAAATTCACGATTGGAACACACGAAAGCGTCAGGATATAAAAAGTCATACAGAGAAATCACTATCAAAAGAGGAAGAGGTCACTGAGAATGGCGGGAGACTCTTGTAATTATCATAATGAATAAGAATACTCTTTATTCATAAGTTCATAGGATTCGTGACTATATACCAGGACCGTTATGGCAATTTACCATTTTTTTACTCTAAGCCTCCTGCTTGCGCTGGCCCTCAATCTCAACACCAGTAGCGTGGCTCTCCTCAGCATAGCGCTGCTTCTCATCACGCGCCTGGTCAAGCTCCTCAACGTGCTTGTTACCGTGAAGACCAATCTTGTACCAAGGAAGCTCAAACAGCTCATCCATGCTCTCAAGGCTGCGGCCGCTAGTCTCGGGAACGGAGAACCAGACCCAGACACCACCGACAAAGGTAACGGCGGCGAAGCACCAGAAGGTTCCCTTGGGAGAGATACCGCCCTTGGAAACGGAGAGAAGCATGTTGGGCACAGCGCGGGAGTTACCGTACTGGTTGGCGAAGTGAAGAGTCATAGCCCATGATGTGGCGAGAGCTCGGATACGGAGAGGGAAGAGTTCGGCTGTGAGGAGGTACTGCATGGAGTTCCAGCCGAGAGCCCAACCAAAACCGGAGACGTAGATCATGGCGATAGCACCGCGAGAAGCACCCTTGTCAGCGGCGGGAAGCACGAAGTCCTCATCAACACCAAGCTGGGGAATCTTGGTGAGGAAAGCAGCGACGTAGATCATGGCAATGGTCTGCAGAGAGATACCGATGAGAAGAGCGCGCTTTCGGCCGATGACGTCGACGAGGAAGAGAGCGCAAAGAATAGCGGCGATGAGCTTGACGATACCGAAGACAGCGGTGACGAGAAGACCCTCCTGCTTACCAACGATACCCATGATCTTGAACAGATCGGGGGCATAGAGGGTAATGGAACCAGCGCCGGACCACTGAGAAAGGAACTGGACCATGGAGGACATGTAAAGACGGTAAAGGTTGGAAGGAACAAAGAGCAACTCCTTGACCTTTCCAAGGAATCCGACACCCTTGGTAGCTTCAAGCTCGTGGTCAAGAGCAGCTTGGATCTCAGCAACCTGGCGGGTGACATAGTCGCTCTCGGGGGACTGTTGACGAAGACGGCCGAGAACACGAGCTGCTTCGTCGGGCTTGCCTTCTTTGACAAGATATCGGGGGGACTCGGATTGGAAGAACATGAGGATGAAGATGAGACCAGACATCATGATGTGAAGACTGGTAGGGACGAGCCATTGGTTGTGGGTGTGGTCGGACATGTTGAGATGGCAGCCGTAGTTGGTGAAGTAAGCGAGGACGATACCGATGTAAACAGCTCCCTGGTAAAGTTAGACATGAATAGAATGTAAGTGAGAGAGGTGACATACTGTGAACATGCAAGAGCAGAGACCACGAATGGCTGCGGGTGCAATCTCGGCGATGTAGACAGGTCCCACGACAGGAGTCTGTCCAACACCAAGACCACAGATGAATCGACCAGCGTAGATGGCACCCAGGTTTCCGTTGACACCGCCAATCATGAAGATGACAATACCAAGAGCCCAAAGGGAGCAGAGAACACGAGTAGCCCAAATACGACCGATGCGATCACAGATCAAGAAAGCGCTGCGCAAGTCAGTAACCACATCCCAGCTGTCAAAGTGGAGGCAAAGAACTTACATCAAAGCACCACCAACAGAACCAATCTGGACCATAGCAGAAACATTGGCCTTGATATTAGCCTGTTCCACCTCAGAATAACTCTCATAGTTAATCTTCTCCTGGAAATCCTTGCTGTTGAAAGATCCAGAGATGAGACCCTCGTCAATACCTCGTGCTGCACCGAGGAGAGCAAAGGATACCACGGCGAACCAGAGTCTCCAGTTGAAGACGCCGGCTGGCTCGCCTAGGTCTTTGAGCTTGAAGATGTTGACGGGTTTCTTGACGCCTCCTGCCATTGTTGCGGTTGTGGTATAAGGATGAGGGGATGAGTGAGACCAAAGGAGTGGTGAGGGTTGAAGGTCTTTATACAAAGATGGGTGCTACTCTGTACATGAGATGGACGCTACTTTGCATGACCGTAGGAATGGGGAAGGGTATGTGCAGTCTCTTCCCCATGGGTTCCCCCACGAGTTTCCCCCCGTTACACCGACTATCACTTAGTTCCCCAGACCCAAAAACAAGATACAATACGAAGATCTTGACTCTTCTGTCAATGGGCATCGTCTCTCCTCCAATAGCGGAGACCCCATTTCAAGCGCTCCTCCACCCTCCACGTTAAAAACGGTGGTAGCCCCGTGGAGAAGATGGGGAAAAGCTCTGACTAAAATTAATCCTGGATCTCAAATTTGTTCGCCGAAAGCCTCCCCTTCCCTGCATTCGGTTAGGTCAAGCCTCCCCCCCTCCAGTTGCCTTCGACGTCAACATGCACTTGTACAGGTGCCGCGCTAAGTATCTTCATAGGGCGCCCGCCCAGCCACTACAGCGCAAAAACACGTTCTGCCAAGAGCCAAGGACGATCAAAGCCGGCTGGGCATCAGCCATTAATTGGAGAGATGATTTAATTCCCGTTATTAAACCCCAAAGCCAAGGAACCAAGAATAACTTCAACAAACCTCCAAAACAAAAACACCACATAGCAAGAATAAAACACAGAGATATTGGAGGCACAGTAAGAAGCATGAAAACAACCATAAATTCTAAGCGACGCTTAAACAACGGGTCTAGATCTCATCTCCGCAATCATGCCACTTTCTCTGGTGAGACACGTCCCCAGAAAAGTTCCCCGCGTGCTGATCTTGGGTCACCGTCCGTGTGTGAGAAAGCATGAACAAACAATTAAGCTTGAACTTGTAGCTTAAACTTGCCATGGGTGTGAATCGGACCGGTTTATTCTCTCGCGACCGAGGTATTTCTCCACTAGACGTTGAGGGATCATGGCAAGTGGGAGTAACCGGGTGGATCTAAGGCGTGGATGACTTGAGATGGATGACATTTCAGAGCTTTTTCGCTGGTGCCTAGTCGAGACAATGGATACGACCCTGGTCTAAGAGGTTTAATAATAATTCCGTTTACATGAACATGGTCCATGGGGAATGCTACGTTGTATATGGATACTCGTATATTGTTCAGAATACTTCGCATAGGATCAAATGAAAGTATGTTCTCAGATGAACAAGAAACCGATGAACACATTGACTTCTTCTTGTATTGTTCACAATGTTCATTAAAATATTGTACAATATGAGTCTCGGTAACAAAAGTCCCGAACTTCGCTCGGAAGCTCTTTTAACCCCCGAGGAGATATCTACCCCAGACGCCTTCTCACAGTGAGTGACTAGACAGGCGTAGGAACGGACCCTGTCTTGCCTGTCCAGGCTAACTAAAAACTCGCTTCCGTACGATGCAACTTTGTTCGCTTCGCCTTCCCCAATATGGCCATGAGGAGGCGACTTGAACCTCAAATGCCCCATTAAGAAAAAAGATTTTGGAGCAAAGAATAAATTTGCATGATGAGGAGCAATCGCATGATACTCCGCCAAGAATGGGGTCTACGTCCAGTATCGTCCCCAGATTCGATACTCTTCCTCGGTACCACGAAACTGAAACTGAACTTGTGTAATATCCTCGAATCCTTCTTTGACTTGAGGTGCTTTAAACCTGCTTGCGAAACCTGTAAATGCCATCTTGGGTAAGACAGGCCTGGCTTCGGGGTTCAGCGATTCATTCAGCGCCCGCACAGCGTTGTTGTGCTCGCACACTTGGAGAGGCGTCTTGAACCACACGCAACGGATAGAAATGCCGAATTTCTTGGCAAGCTCTACCCAAACGGTCCTGGTCTCTGGATCGGCGTTGGTGTTGTCTGCAAGCATCCTTGTTTAGCGCCGTGAGGGGGTGGGATGGGGTAATGTAAAATTTGGGGAAACGCACCTATCGCGACAGAGGTTCCCTCTTGGAGATGTTCCTTCGCAGCCTGCACGCACTTGTCGCGAGTCTTGAGCTGGTCCTGGTTGATTCGCGCGTACCCCAAAGGCTTGAGGGATTTCCAGTAGAACGTACTCTTACCAGCACCTGGTGGCCCACAGAATAAGATGATGTCCTTGTCGTTAGTTTTGCTGAATGTGACCGCGGAGCTCCCCGATTGAGCATCGTCGTTGAAGGGATGCTCGGCGAGGTCGAATTCACGAGCATAGCTCCGAGCTTTCTCGCCCAGAAAGAACTCCTCGGGGGTGAGGTACTTGATCCCCACGTTGTGAGCAAAGTTTCGATCCGAGCAGCTAAAGTCTTTGGCCGCGGCCTTGACTCCGTCTGGACCTTTCCCCAAACCTGCGGTGCGTCCCCCTGCATCACCGACGAAAATGCTATTCTCCAAATCGACATCGGTCTCCGAGATGTCGTAGTCGTCGCAGACCTCCTTCCACATACCAGTTCTCGGCTTTCGAAAGATATCGTGCTCGGTCGCCGCGTAGACGCAGGTCGGAAGGTTGAGGCTATTGAGGACGGCGCTACACTTTTGTTTGAACTCGGTAACTCGTTTCTGCGCGTTACCTTTGGGGCCCTTGTACTTTGCGTCAAAGTGTAATGTCAATCCTGCCTGGTTCGATAATATCACGACCCGGTATCCATCTTGATAGAGCTCTCGTACTTTGGTGGGGACGGAGTTGTGCCACCATTTCCAATCTGTACCGCTGCTCGC
Source organism: Fusarium sp. S19/10 (assembly GCA_019054715.1). Lineage (NCBI taxonomy): Eukaryota > Fungi > Ascomycota > Sordariomycetes > Hypocreales > Nectriaceae > Fusarium > Fusarium sp. S19/10. The sequence continues at coordinate 190,500 of JAHKNZ010000036.1, read as the reverse complement.
GTGCTTCTTGCCTGAGGATGTAGAGATAAGGGTTGAATCGAGATCAAAAGCAGCTATTTTCCTCCTCTTTATTGTTCTGTCTTCTTTCTTCTCTGGTTCGAATCGGCCGACGAGTAGCGTCCCGGGGGTATCATCGTTATTGTAGGGGCTTCGTTCAGACCAAACAGTAGGGTCCTTGGGCTTCTGTGATGCGGGTGTGAAGAAGTTCGCTACAGCAGTCTCTATGTAGTCATGTTAGCGAAAGCTCAATTGTATCCACCATGTCGTAGCCATGATAGCTCGCAGGCGGTGTTGTTTTGTAGAATCGCGCACTCACTGGTTGTGCCGCTCTGCACCTTGCGCTTGAGGGGCGGAGGAGACACAGGCGCATCAGAGGCCTTGCGCTTGCATTGTTCGTCTGAAGGCATCTTGTTCCTATAGTTATCGACAGGGGCTGCATCGGGTTGAGTCGTGGTTATCTGATGCGATAAGCATCTCCAGTGTTGTCACGGTAAAGTGCATGCAGGGTCGGACCTGACTAAGGAGCCAAGGCTGGCTTGGCCGCGCCAGTTACCTAACCTAAACCATTCTTTGTTCAAGATGAGAATTGGCAAAAGGGTGGGAATTCGATGAAAATCGATGCACAGAAAATAAGATATACAATTGCAATTTTATCTACTCAGCTCGGGATTTTTCCCGGAACTTTCCCGGAACTGTTTACTTTTATCTGTAACCAAACACATTAATCACTCAACATAGCTTGATGTAAATATCGCGGGATTCTTAGCATCGCGTACTAACGCGCCAGCGATCGCGAAATCACGTGCGATATCTAGAGCGGAAGGTGAGTTGTTCCGCTTTGTGGATCTATCCAAGCTCTTCGACCCAATCATATAGCTTCTTACTTGCTCCCATCCATCTCGTTCCGCGAACAAGCTTTGGTGGGGTAGCTTTCACCACTCACCTTCAGTTGTCGCTACAAAGTACAAGCTTATCGTTCATTATCATTCACAGGCCTTCAACTTTCCAGCATGTCATTGGACTAGTACATTCCACCAGACACTGTCGATCATATCCCTCTCACTTCAAAAATGCACGAAATCTTCCTCACAGCCCTCATAGAGGACAAAGACTTTGGAGCAGCATGCTCTATCCTAGGCGGTCTCACTAACATGGATCCCTGGAAATCCATCCAACGAGTCCTCTACTTCCAAGGTCCTCCGCGCCCAATGGGTATCTCCAACCAGAGCTCCATAGAAAAGCCCATACGGCCCGGCACAGGCTTCTTGTGGAAAGACCTGCATCAGAACTTGACGCGGCAGTCGTTCATACTGCAGACGAGGTATGATGTGATCCAGGATCGCGATATGGGACCTGGTGCGCCGCCGATGGATCTTGATGCGACGCAGGGGATTCTGAGGTGGACGGATTTTCCGGATCCGCCGAGGAAGCAGCCTTTGCTTACGCAGAGGAAGATGGTTGAGCTTTGGGAGCAGAAGAGGTTGCCTTCGTTAATGCGCGACAATAACCACACGTGAGTGCGACCGCCGCGACTTGGCGATGCTTGCTGACAAGGTGCAGATTCAAGACTGAAACTATCGAGGAGGTGTATCACTTCTACCGAGAAGAGGTTGAGTTCTGTCTAGTACGACACTACTTCCTACAACCCATAGAGAACTACGTTCCCATGGAGTCAAAGCAGCAGCAGTCCTTCCCACTAGGCAGCCTCCCATCATGGGACTCGCTCACACCCGTGGATCAGCAAAAGCGATGGTTTCTTCACGTCAAGGCGCACGTCGTACAGGACAACAAACCTGAGGAGCTAGTGAAGGTTCAGGAGAAGCTGCTAGCGACTAGGAGAGAACTTGAGGGCGTGTTTGACTTCCGAGGGATTGATCGAAAGGTTCATGATACGAGAGTTATGCAGCAAGCGCAGGGAGTGCAACAGTTGCCGCAGAAGGTTACGATTGGGAAGTAGGAGCAACTTGTGAGCCTATTCTGCCCCTGCATGGAAACAAGAGACGCATATAGCTGTGATGATGATGCATTCAAGTAGAGTAATAGATGATACCCATTAGGACAATCTCAATTGCCTTTTACTATTCCTTCCCGACCGTACTATGTCTACCTGTCATGCGAAGAATGCACCTCGTCTTCTTTGTCCAGTCGGCGATACACCCTCTTACCTCCTGATCGCGCGTTTGGGTCCATTTTAGGTCTTCAATTTCTCTTCTTCCAAGCTTGATCCGCATCTACAACCAGTTAGCTCAACCTCCTCACCCAATGCATCCGAATACTCACCTTCATGAATAACCGGCTCCGGAATATCCTTCCTCGCCTCCTTCTTAACCTTATAATCCGTTCCGAATCGTCTATCCCTCTCCCCAACATGCTTCTCAAAGTCAAACTGTCCATCCGCCGTAAAACTCGTCATCAACTTGGGGGGGCCAAGCGGCAACGTATCACCACGATCTGTCTGCCACAGGTGGTAGACTTTTCCGTACAGCTGAACCGTCTGCTCCATCTCGTAGTTCTCGGCGATTTGCCAAGCGCTTTCGGGAACTGCGCGGTTCGGCATGATGAGCATACCGGACTTTACTTCGTAGACGTGTGAATGCCAGAGTTGACGCTCTTCTTTGTCGAGAGTTTCGTAGAGTTTGGGAGTAATCATGTATTCAATGCCTATGAGGCGTGCGTTGGGTTCATCGGAGTCGTAGAGAAGACATTGGCGGACATCTTCGTCTGAGGGCTGTTAGTAATTGCAAGTGTATGAAACTGGGCGGAACATACTCAGATGCGCGCAGTAGTGGTTCGCTTCCACAAAGCGCGATGGATCATCAGCGTACGCATGAAAAGCATTAAGATGCGCACAAATATGCTTCACAGGTCGAAACTCCTACCACAAGTCAATCCTGCACTAAACATCCCCAAGCTTCAACATACCTGTGTCACAGCAGCACCAGCAGTAAGAATCTGGTTCTTCCCCGAAAGAGGCTCCCCCATGCTATCGTTAGTGACGGGAATATCCTTATTATCAGTCATAGCGCTTGTCGTTAAGTTAAGATTTGCGATCGTCGTTTAAATTGAGTGACGTGCTTCGAGAAGCTGTTAAATACCTAATGAGATACTGCGAAAGATTACGTCATGGATTCGCACTTTCCACGTTATGGCATTTCTGTTTTTCAATTCGATGTCGGACGCCGAAATGGATTGTTTCAAGTGCTGCAGTTGATGCTTCTCTTTGAGCGTCAGTATGACGCTGCCATGACTTCCGGGCTTGACTCGGAGCCGAAAGGGTCCACTTTGCCGATTGACGAGCGGCTGCGGACCGGTCAGTGGGGCGCATGTCTTGTCCCGACAGCCCGGCTTTGCACAACGCGCATCTCCATCGACAAGGAAGTATTCTAGTAGTGCCTTAGCTTGAAGATATCTAATTTCGCCTATTAGGCTTTCCCGTGGCTAGTCAATTTGTGATGCGGGATGCGCACTGTCGTATTGAAGGGATACCCTGTAGTCATTCATCTGTTCACCACCGGTCCTCATCCCACCGCATCAGCTTGTTCGGACTACAGAACAATCGACGTGATTTATTCTCAGAGGCCCAGTTTGATCAAGTTATTCTTTATTATCTGCGTATCCATAATGAAGCTCAGCACGAGAAGACACGGCCGCATAATTATACATAGTCAATCAGGTATGTAGGAAAAAAGAAAGGTTAGCACGGCAAGTTCAAAATGGTTCACGTAGATATGGGATTATTAAAGTCAGTCAAGAGAATGTATTCAAGGATACAAAGCTATCGCTACATCGCTATATCGCTAGACCCAAATGGTACAATTGCAGATATTCAAAAGACAAAAGAAATGCCAGTGCATGGTGTTTCCGATCCAATCGTCTGTCGCAGAAAATCCCCTTTGAGATGTCAGTGGGTATTCGGTCGCAGAAAATCCTCTCTTGGGATGTCAGAGTGTAGTCAGTCGGTCAGTCGCAAAAAATCCCTTCTTGAGATGTCAGTTAGTCGGTCGCAATCTCTCCCTTACTTCTTAGAGTTCTCGCGAGAATGAGAGTGCTTGCCGAATCGCTGGCGTCGCTCCTCAAGCTCCTGCTGTTCCTTCTCCTTGCGCAGATCCTCAGCAGACCAGTCAACGTGCTGGTTCCAGATATAGTCGCTGATAGCATCTTCGCGGTCAAGGTAGTCCTCGATCTCGTTGATCTTGCGGTAGTTATCCACACGTTCATTTTCGAGAAAATGAGCGTAGGAAGAGAAGCTGGTGTCGCCCTGCTGGGAGGACTGGGAAGGAGACGAGCTCTTGATCTTTCGCTGCTGCGAAGCCACATCATCATATTGATGCTGGAAAGGCGCGGCGGTAGGGTCAAGGGGCTTTCCGTTACGAGTAGGGGGTCGGGAAGCAGGAGTCGATCCTCTAGACAATCCAGGAAGTTCCAGACGCTCGGGGGAGCTTCGAGTAGAAGGACCCTGCGACTTCTCAGGAGTAGAGTTGGCAGAGTTGCTGCCACGGACGAGAAGATACTTGGGCTGACCGTTGTCCTCGCTCTGGCCGCGAAGGTTGAGAACCTTACCATTGGACATCTTGGCGGTGTTGTCCTTAGGCTGGTCGTTGTCCTTAGGCTGGTCGTTGTCCTTAGGCTGACCGCCATCCTCGCTCTGACCGCGAAGGTTGAGAACCTTACCATTAGACATCTTGGCGGTGTTGTCCTTAGGCTGGTCGTTGTCCTGGTCCTGGCCGCGAAGGTTCAAAGATCGGTTATCGGACATGATCTCGGTAGTGTAGTAGAAGATAGTTGTGTAGGGTGTAAAAAGATTGAGTATCGTAGAGATGCTGTTGAGATGTGAGTAGTGCTGCTGGTGTACAATGGTTTATGGCAGTGCCAAAGAAAGCTTGATGTGGAGAAGAAGAAAGCGTTGAAGCATGGCAGTGGTAGGGACTAAATAATTTTGTAGAACAACGGGAAGGAACTGACCGGCATCGCGTTCGACATGTTCATCTTTAGTGTTCTTGGGAATGAGTGGCCCGGTGCCAAGAACAAGGCAATGTGTCTGCCTTTGTCGTGTTCCAGTTGATAACTTGGAGGGTTTCAATTAATGGAGTGAACGCGAAACCAGGCAACATTTGTTGCTTTGTATCGAACATGCGAACTGCTCATTGTTCTTAGATGAACAGAAAAGAAACTCTGGCTAGGTTCTTTTGAACGACTGAGATTTGACTGGTTAAGTGGGCGAACTCGAGACTTGAACACGTCGCGCTGATGACTGTATGAGTGGTTGTGATATCGGCGAAAGGAAGAGAAAATGACCTGGAGAGAGCAAGAAAGGAAAGGCGTTTTTTTGCCTCAATGAAAACCTTATGTTAGGGCAGCGGCCTTGTGCAAGCATGTCATGATGCTTCAAATGTGTCCATTCGTCGAGGAAAAACTTAACTGTAATTATTTCAAGCGAGTAGGGCGGACTCTTTCAAAGGTTGGCACAGCATCTTGAATGTATTGTAATATCTGGTATAGATGACAGGAAGGTGCCCTGAGATACCTGCAATCACCACGAACATCCACCTCAAGCTGTCCCTGTTCCGGGAACAACTGACCACGAATCAGCCGTGAAGACCAATGACCCCTCCTGACGCATGCTCTCTGGATCGATATACAGCTTCAAGTCTATACTGGCCTTATCGACGTTGGACACTCGAGCGATCATGTAAATGACACAGTTGACGGCGTGCGTTTGGTTATCGGTAGAGGCATCTTGCATCTGTATAAAGCAACTCGTCAGGAGATGCTAGAACATGGGACAATCAAGACTCACCATTTTATACTGTCGCTTACTCAAGTAGAACGGAGTGCGGCTGTGTCCTGTTGTTGACTTGACTTCGACCAAGTACATGGGCTTCTTGGATAACCAGGTTTGCGAAAGGTACCCTTTTTCTACTAGATGCTTTGTCAAGACACACTTTCGATCGTGGTAGCAGATATCGGCGGTTTCCTGGCTTGTCCATGGTTGCATGTCGGAGTATTTCGGATGGCCGTTGATGAATCGTCTCATTTGACTTTGCCAATTATCTCGGCCAAATCGTGGTAGGGATGGAGTCATTCCCAGCAGAAGTTCAAATACCTGTTACATATGTTAGTCAAGTGTTCCGAGTACAGGGATCAAGATTGATATACGTATAATTCACCCAAGGCCCCGATGCGCATGTCTCGTTCTTGGCAACTAAAGCGCTGCGATAGTTTGACACCCTCATCCTCAATTTCTGGAAGCGCACTGAAAAGACCGGACATATCGTAAGTACCCGTACCAGGAAGTGTTCCTCTACTTGCGACAGAGATGACATTGTCAATCAAACCCAGGTAGTACTCTTCATCTTCGATCGTAGAGGGTAGCATGGTACCGCCTGGGCCCTCGAACTGAAATGAAGAGCTTGATTGCACGCCAGGTGAAGACCCAAAGACAAAAGCGGGTTGACTGGGTGTTCCATATGGTGTTTGCTCAGGAAAGAGCCCGCCGGACTGTCTGGCAAAGTTGTTTGATCTTGGTGTGCGATGTCCAGATGGCCCTGTATCCTGGTCGAAATAGTCGGCCGTTGACGATGTTGGCGTGAAGACTCGCCCATTGACAGAAGAATTCGACGTGACAGGACTTCTTTGCCGAACGGGGAGATCCAATAATGTCGGAGGTGATCTGATGTCAGCGAATTGTTGTATAATAGAGCCCTCGGGGCTGGAAATATCGTCTTCACGTATTTCTGGGTGTGTCGGAAGCTGAGAAGCAAATTCATCCGCCTCTTCGTTAGAGTCTAGCTCGTCGTAACTCTGCTCCTCCTCATTGCAGACCTTAGAATCCTCAATCTCTTTGGTATCGTTTGTTCGCGAAACGTTGTCCTCTAGGTCACGGTTCGTACCGGACTCTGCTGGGATCGCGACATCAACAATTCCCTCCGCTTCCAGAATCTGCGCGACATTTATGAGCGGCGCATTCAAGATTGCCGTCACAATCTGCACTGCCTTCGACCCGGCGCGTTTGACTTGTAGTGTAGCCGGATCAGTCATCATCCACTCCAGCAAACGCCGCGGGAGAGCGGAGAAGTAACAGAACCCTTGTGTCTTGGGATCTCGCGGGACGTAAATCTTGAGGGTATCGTCGTCTTCGCGTATGTGGAGCTCGCTTTGGTCCTGAACAAGGACTATACCGTGCTCATCTTGGGATAGATGAAGTTCGGATGAGATGCCGTCCGTTTCGTAGACTTGAGTACCGTTAAGGAGCCAGTACAGATCGGGAATGTCGTCTTGTGTTCGGGGGCTGTTAAAATGGACTGCAATTCTGCAACATAAGTTAGTTAGGCAATTGAAGAAATGTAGATAGAGTGAAGTACCTGTAGAGACCTTTGGCCCTTCGGTTTATCTCTCGGTCAGGAGACTGTAACTTGTCCATGCGTCCACCAGCCACAGTAGAGATCTCCCGAACAGAATTGGAGAGATATCTCGACTCCAGATCGAGCCACAAGAGAAATGGCTGTAGCCGACGAACTTCATCGAGCGTAAAGTCCAACGTCTTCGCCCGTGTACCAAAGATGTCCCCTAAAGTCTTGCGGTCGGCGATCGCGAATTGAGTACAGCACGACTTCAGCTTCACCGACCCATTCGGGTACTTCACCGGGAAGACTGCCCCCCGAAAGACTGGCTCTTCATCAGGCAGATTCTCTGTCGATGATAACAAAGAATTGAATGCCCAGATAGTCTCCTTGACAGCAGCAACCGGAGGAGACGGAACTCTGGCACCCATCTCTTTGAGCTCATCATATGCCATGTCAAGTGTGAGCTCTTGCACACCGAGAAAACCGACAAAGAATTCCTGGAAGTCGGGATAGAGATCATTGAGAATTACCCTGTCTTGAATCTGGGCGGCACTGGACCATAGACATTCGCCGACTGTGTACCAGCGGCTGACGTTGCCGACGTTGAAGTAGATCAACTTCTCTTCCAAAAATGCTTTCCTACATGACTGTTAGTCGGATATTGTAGAATAGGGAGGGATCCATCCTTTAGCTTTGCAGCATCGTCGCTCATCAACTCCCATCTCTCTTGATTCAGAGACTCGTAAATGCTGTTCGCCCAGTCAAAGTCCTCACTCGCCGAAGCCTTCAACTTCCGGAGCTCGTCCAAGTAATTCTCCCAAGAGCAATCTCCAACGCCCAAGGCTTTCCTAAAGAATTGCCGTAATACCTCGAGGTCGTCTTCTGATCGATTGAATGTAGTTCGGTAGAGATGCGCAAGGGGGTATGCTGTCTGCATGTCTTCTCGGGCGTTCCAAAGACATTGGTCTGGAGATGCCCATGTTGCGTGCCGGGACTTGCATGCGGGGATATATACAAGCTTCCCATCCTTGATTGCTTCCCTGCGCCTGTCAGTAGTGGTCGCTTCTCATTTAAAGATAACAGCTCACCTTGCTTCGGCCTGTGCGTCAAGGAAACTGTCGGCGTCACGACATCGAGCGTGAATGACCTCGTAGAGATCCAAGACCCTAGCATTTCGACAAATTCCAGCTGCAGCATTACTATAGCGGATAGTCTTGAGGATGCTCAGGTAAAACTGAAGGTCGTCAGTATGGCCGACACCAAGATGGTCAACCAAGAAGCCCCATCTGGTTGTGTAGGTACTTGATGTGATAGGTTCGCCCAAGTCGAGAAAAAGAAAAACTTCATCCTCGACATAACGAGAAAGCTTCCCTTCAAGCTCTGGCAAAGGCAAGTAAGTCGTTGATAGGGGCTCTGCTAAAGAGAACTCGTCCCTGCCCCTACACGGGACCTCTAGTTCGCGCAGCTGCGCAAGAAACTCAGCAGACTTTACGGCCTTAGCACCCTCACTCTCCCACGATCGTTGCAGGGCTCCTAGAAGATGACCAGGGCGTTCTCGTTCAAGGTAGCGGAATACACCATTTATCTCCAATCGCTTTTCGGAATCTCTCACTGTAAGTCGCAGGTGGCGCCATACATGGAGTCGCACTTCCAACCACTCCTTCCAATCCAGGATAAAACCCTGTGGTGTCGTAGGTATCTCATCTAAGTAATTGTTGTGCAGAAACGACGTTTCCAGGCCGGGAGCGTCGTCAGTTTCTGCAAGTGATTCAAGCGCTTCGTAATCATTATCCGTAGGCATATAAACGGCGGTTCTGAGTGGCTGGCACGGGTGCTGCCATTGATTGTATACATGAAGGCCCTTAAGACGCGTTGGAATCTCTCCTTCTTCAAGAAGACTTTCTGAAAGGTACAAGAACCGAAGATGGGCAACAGAGGCTGAAAGAGCTTCCTTGTCCGCCCAAGGAACAGCCGATTTCTCCATTATCAAAGTCCTAACGTCTTTGACAAGCGCCTCAACGACGCCAAGTTTGTCAAATAAAGCGCGCCGGTCGGGGTTACTCGATGCATCTGCGTCGACAAGCTTCAGAGGGAGACCGTCGGGGATACTAAGCTGCTCAGAATTGGAATAGTAAAGGCGACCACTGCTAGCAGACACCCATTCCCCGTTTCTTAGCGGGATCAGCTTCAGGTTGTTGAGGCGTATGCTGACCGACGGAAAAACGAACAAGCCCTCCAGCTTCATGAGCGCCCGTGCTGCAAGAGAATGCCACCGATCGTCTGTGTCGGCACTCTTCATCTTCGATGCTTCGGAGTCCTTTGTAAGATCCTTCTCGATGCGATCAATCACGACTAGCGCGTCGGCGTTGCAGAGGCCATAAGGCTCCAGTAGTTTGAGGTCATCTTCGGCGTACTCCTTGGCGAGATACATCTCTTTTTTAAGATCCAAGAAGAGAGGATCGCCATTCTCATCGCGCAGCCATGACTGAAGTCGACAAACATTATTTATGTATTTCAGCCGTCCCAACACGAGTGTGCGGAGGACCTTGACATTGGTCAATCTTCCTTCAATCCGTTCGAGGAGGCTTAGCCAGAAGTCATCCCAAGGGTATGTGTTTCGCTGCGGTAACCATCGCATCCATTGGTATTGAAGTGTCGGATGCTGGCAGAATTCCTGAATGGCTTTGATGAAGCAGTCGGCGATGCCTTTGAGAAGTGCACGGTTTCGGAGAGAGCTGACGACTATGCCTTGGCGACTGGCTTCCGTGACGAAGTCGGTGTGTATAAGGAACTGTGAATCACGACTGTCAGCACACCTTCTCCGTAAAATACCCTCGAGGGACATCTTCAATTACCTTAAAGCCCATCGGGCGCATAGGAAGAAACACAAAGACATCCTGATTCTTGACAATCGGAGTTCCCTCATCCGTCAAGGGAAACGCCAACACAACCTCGGTAGAAGAATCAGCGCGATCACCTTCTTCCGAGTATGTTCTGTTCTCGCTCCGGGGGATATTCTCAGCAACATGTTTGGTGACATGATATTGTCTCTCCTCCACACCATCAGATGTCTCCTTCCGAATGGTCGCGGGGTTGCTTCCATGGAGAGAATAAGTAGTGGTCGAGGTTTCATCGTCGTCTGTGTCGAAGAAGGATACCTGTACCTGGCGCAGCTTTCGCAGAAAGAGAAGGATAGTGTGCTGTAAGTCTTGGAACTGGAGACGGATTGTCTCGCGTCGCCTTTCGTCTTCTTCCGGGTCCTCACTCGTATGAAGGAGTAGCGTGATGCGAGTCAAAGACTCCCCAATGGGCTCCTCTGTCTCCTCCCACACAGGCGTGACCATTCCGAGACCAGAATCTCCTTTGCGATGCGTGAACGAGAAAGAAAAGCCATTTGACTGGATATGAACCTTCCAGGCAGCCATGAAGACAGACTTGAAGCCAATGCCTTTCTCTCCAATGTACCCAGCGGCACCAACTTTCGAACTCTTGCCGATGGCGCAAATAGCTTTCAGGTTCTCGGGCGTGAAGCCATTCTCGTTGCATTCAATAGTGACCTTGTCGGGGAATACCTTGAAAGAGACATACGGGTCCTGGCCTTGGGAGATGGCTGTGCTGTAATTATTGTCATCTGCATTCTGCAGCAATTCGAAGACAAATCTTGCGTTACTTGTGTAGAGGTTCCTTGCAAGTCTAGTCTTAGTGTGAGCGTGTGTGCCAACAAGTTGAGATCCGCTTCTGATACGTACGTCAAGACGGCAGAGCCGATCATCTCATCTTTTCGAAGGAGCGCTTCTTCCACCTCACGCCGAAGCTCAGGATTGATGTCTCCAATCTTCGCAAGCTGCTCTTCGCCAAGATACCCGCGTTCTTTCGCGATCTCCTTGACCAGATCCCGAGCAATGCGCTGGCCTAGCCCATCTTCGGTGGACATCGTTGCATGCAGGCCAGTGGACCCTGAACCCTGAAGTTGTCGGAGCGCCGAGATCTGCAGTGGGGGAGAAGCAAAGGCAAGATCGATGACACTTCAAGAAAAAGCCGGCCGGGGGAATAAAATTTGTTTTTTGCCGGTGAGAATAATTTGCCCACTGTGACTCGTACGAGTTCGGGAAGTTGCAGCAGGAGCGGGATGCAGGGGCTCAGCTTGAGACGTGAGGGTGCGGGAGTGATTGGCTCAGATCATCGCCAAGGTGTCAGGTCTTCCACATCAACACTGGCTCAGTGGTCACTTGGCCTTTGCTGCAAACCACGAGGCACAACTAGATAAATTGTCAACTAACTTGCCTGAGAATAATACGTCTTATCTAGTTGAGGTATACAACTGATGTTGACTGTTGTCGAAGATGGATGCAGGCAGAATGTTGTGAATGCTCGAGTACTATGGAGTACCAGGGATGAAAGGCGCGTGGGTAAAGCCAGCTTATTTCCGCCTACTAAAAGAGACATAATTCACTTTGACGACAACGACCTATTTTCGCTGCTGTGCTGCCGGAGGACATGGGGACTTCATTAGCTAACCTTGCAACATGGCCTTAAGATTGTTCACAGTTGGACTCCGCAACGTTTAGGACTCCTTGAGATTGACTTGCTATGTGTTGGCGGACCATCTATCATAGTCTACTACAAGTCTACAACCTATATCCTTCCATTTAATGCCACACCAATCTTAGTTCTCGTCTTCATTCCTCCATTCTGTCCATATCTGTCAGATACTTTCTCGATGTCAATTGATCCGATTAGGCCTTTCCGGCAAGGAAGGACTTCAGCGAGGCAAACTTCTCGGTGGTTTCTCGCAGCTTCTCAGCAGTCTCAGCGCTGAAGGAGAAGTTGACAGGGCGTCGGGAAACATGAGCGCCACCGGGGCTCTGGCCTTCCTCGACGTTCTGAGCCTCCTCGACGTGCTGGACCTCCTCGACGTTCTGGACCTCCTGAGTTTGTCCCTCGCTCTGTTCGGAAGCCTTGGGTCCCTGGGGGTTCCAGCGGCTGGTCTCAATACCAACATCCCGTTCGAGTCCGTTCTTGACAGCTGTAAGAAGAAAGTCAGCATGGCGAGAATTGTCAAAACATGGAAAGCGTATTCTTACAAGTGTCAGAACTAGTCTCGATAGTAGCTTCGTCCTCGCGATGATAGTCCTTAGCAGGAGTAGAGTCAATGCCAGCATTCTCGGCAGTGATAGCATCGCCAGTCCAGGGGTCGACACGGGGGCTGGAACCAGCCTCGGTATGCATAGAGGCATCAGCAGCAGTATGCTCAAGGGAATAATCCTTGTCGATGGCGACTTCGACGAAAGAAGTGTCGACAGGGGCAGAATCGACAGGGGCAGAATCGACAGCAGGCTTGGTGACACCCTCGACCCAAACATGCTCCTTGGCAGGCTCTTCGCCAGTTGCCTTGGCCATGATGGCAGAAGCGCCGGGGTGGTAGGGGCAAGTGTGCTTCGAGTGCCAGAGCTTCTTAAGGAGCGAAGAGTGCTCCTCCCAAGCGGCGTCGGGAATAGCAGGTCGCTGCAAGAGAGCGGACTCAAGGATCTCTCGGTCTTGGCGACGATCTCCAACGTTGTCCTCTCGAGTGGTGCAAGAGGCACATCGGACCTTGGTGACAGAGCTGAGATCGACTCCATCGGTAGGGACGACGCGGGTGACGGTACCGCAGGTTCCGAAGAAGCAGATGCAGGCGCCGCGAGAAAGATCACAGACGACGCGGTCGTGGGCGACCATGTGGAGCTTGCCACAAGTGAATGACATCTCAGGAGTGCTCAAGGGAGCGCACTGCGCGATGGTGATGGTCTCAATACACATTTTGTTGTTGCGTGCAAAAGTTAACAAAGAGTGTGGTGATTCCAAGTGAGCTGCAACGATACGAGGATGTGAGTAAAGGAGAGGACGGAGAGGGAAGGAAGGAGGAGAGTAGAAGACCACTTACTTACAAAAGCTTTGGGTGCAAGAGATGAAAGGAAGGAACGGTTGCCCCGGAGCTGTGTGGCAGTTGTTGTTGGGTGACGAAGGAAGACTGAAGGTGGAGGGGCAGAGGAGAGGGAAGGTAGACGAAAGTGCTGGCCCTAAAGATCAGGCAGCCGTGGGGTGAATCGAAGCAGCCGGAACGAGGGGGAAGTTGAGAAGTCCGGCACGGGCTCTAAACGAAAGACTCGAGTTCCACTTGCAATATATGCTAGTGGAAATGTCCAGTAGAAGTTAGGGGTTTGACCAGTGAACGAGTGTGATTTAGAGGTTGAAGATGCCCCGGAGAGCCTGATCGATGGAGAATTAAGGATGGAGGATATTCACTCCACTGAGCAGAGAAGGGAAAGTACCTAGGTGAATGAGTGCAAATTGATCAAACTGGCGCCTGCCTAATCTCCCTGCTTTGGTGGGCCTCGGTGTGGTTCAGAAGACGACGACCGACGAGGCATACAATTGCTGGAATTAAATCTCAATATTTTATAAAGACAAGAGATGTTTGCCACTCATGCAAATAGGTCTACCGAAGCATACCTAGTTATATCGTAGGCATATGTGTGTGGTAATGGGTATACTAGGCCGCTCGGTCATGCACCAAATGCCCTTCTTGCTTGCCTCCTTCCAGTTTCTTTTGTCTTCCACCAACATCAACAACAGCATCGCTTGATTCCATTCAACCTCAAGAGAAAAGCCATGACGAGATCACTTTACAGCCAGCTGGACTTTGTTTACTCTTCCGAGATCTATGGAGGCAAGACGAAAGCGACGCCCCGGCCGAGGGGTCATTTCACTTCAACAAACATGGCTAGCAGCGACCTCCAGTACCAAGGTATTTACTCACCGGGAAAAGAGGATTCATATCTACCTCAGACGACAACTCCCACTCTTTCACCGTCAAGAAAACTCGGGGTTACAAAGGTCATTGCCATGGAAAACAACAAACCGAATTTGAGACCAGGCAAACAACATCCTTTCAGCACCGTACTACCGTTCAAAGGCAAGTAGAAGGGTTTGCTCTTACCACAGGTTCGATACGTCATACTGGCTGATTCCCCCCTGGGTAGGAGCACCGCAGCTGCCATTGCGAAACTTCGCCGACGATTGAGCAAATCGCATCATTTACGGACGCGAAGAACACACACCCCCGAAAGATCGAAGATGTTCTAGAAGCAGACCCTGTTCCCTGGAGCCGCAGGTGTCAAGTATCAAGAACGAGATGAGAGACAGTCAATTCGAGCTTTCTTGAGGGGCAGGACCTGAAAGGCGTGCGGACAAATGCGAGACAGTCGAAAAGCGACCGATCGAAAAGCGACCGACACCCCGAATCGCAGCACTCATCTTCACGCGGCCTCATGTCCAAATCACTGCTGGACACAAGGAGTCACATGATCCAAGCAGTTGAAGTTCCCATGGCATCTTGGCTGGCATCCTGGCTCAATATCCCCTCCTCCGAGCAAACTCTGTGGGTTACCCTAATCGGCATTTCGACATTCCCCCGCCATAGCCAAGCCAACAGCATATTTTACTTCTAGGAGCGAACATTCATCTGATCAGAGGCTCAGGCCTTGGCGAGAGGACGAGCGCGGCCAAGAGAACAGGCAACAGAATTAAACATTGGGTCCTTCTCCATACCAAGACCGACCGAAGCTGCGGGACGCGTTTGCAGTACTTCTTGTCGGGGTAAATTGGGTCAAGTTCCACTGTTTGGAGATCAAAGTGTCAACCTGTTTCGATGATCGGTTGAGTTTATTTGGACATCATCAATCGCATCGAATATCAGCGGAGAACGGATGATGCAGATTGCCATTGGTGTCTTGGTGATCAGACTGGGACTCAATGGTTGGCCATGAAGATAAGCTTGTTCCACGTGCGTAACAAGATCCGGGGTTTGTCCAAGACACTGACCATCGAAACACAAGCAGATACCCGATGTCATTCCCGCAAACGAAAAGACGAAAGACACACATAAACTTGCAAAAAGAAAGTTGACGTCAAGCGCTATGTTCGCTCGGCAGACTGTGACGCACGCCCAGACTAGCGCCAAGCTACCCTTGTCGCGTGAGGGTCACCCATTTAAGCTTATTCGAGTCAACTTTTGGTGGCTCCATCAGCAAGGGTCTTGTTCCTTGGGAGGATTTTACTGATCGCAGTGCTGGAGAGACATCTACACAGTTGGCGGGTGGGCGGGTTTAAAGTTTCGGAAAGCCGGTGATTGTAAGTCGATCAATTGACTTTCAATAGAACTCAATTCTAACGACTCCGCGACAGTGTTTCGGGATTTGAGTGTTTGAGATGGCACATCGGTGGTGGTCTTTGAAGGTGAAAGCTCAAAACTCTAGTAGCGCAATCACACTTCACCGCAAAGAAAACACCATAAAGTCGCATACACCATCGCACTGCATAACGCTTCCCCTTTCATGCTCCGTTACATCCGCCGCGTCATCAACATTAAACGAAATCAGCAAAGAGACAATGAGCGCTTCTTTCTTACATCTTCTGGGCCAACGTCATAAACCGGGTTGCCTAGACAGGGCTACACCGAGACTTGAGCCGCGCCCAGCCAAAGAAAACGGAATACAATACGGCGATCATGCTTGGCGAACTCCCCACTCCTCCAGTATCACGACTTGTGCAGCGTGGAGAAAAGCTTGGAATCCTTTGAGGAAATTCATATAATAAGTGATGGTTGTCCACAGATCTCTACTCTGCTTGTTTTCTTCGTTACATTCGACATCAAGGAAAGGTCCATCAAAATCCGGGGCCCCAAGATCTTCCCCAGACTTTCAAAGCTTGTCAGTAACTGCCGACCTGCTTGAGCCGGTCGCCCTTTATCTATTCTGTCTCACTTGAGTTCGAGTGCACTGCTCAATCGGCATCATGCCGCCTCCAAGAGCAGACGATGAAGCTCCTCACCAGGATGACTACATCAATGAAAGTCATCGCAACTCCAGCAGCAATGGCACCTTCGTTAATGACAACCCCAACATTGGCGGCGAGCGTCGTGTTTCCAAGGCGACCCTTTTGCGCAACCCTCTGGCTGGGATGACCCGAGCAGAGATCCTTGCTGACGTTGACGCTTTTGTCGACTCCAAGGGTCTTGATGAGCATCGTGAGGATTTCCGCAAAGGAGCTCTCGTTGCTCAGGTGAACAACACTCCTGGCGCATATGAGAAGATTGATATTCTCACCGAGGATGAGAAGGCTATTCTCCGAAAGGAAGAAACATCTCGTTGGCACCAACCATTTGCTTTGTACTTTCTTTGCACACTGTGTGCTGGGTCCGCTATCGTGCAAGGTATGGATCAGACCGCTGTCAACGGTGCTCAAGTATGTTTTCCCCCGAGAGAGATCTGTTTAGTCTTCTAACGATGATTTAGGAATTCTATTTCGAAGAGTTCGAGATAAACAATGTATGGATGAGAGGTTTCACCAACGGAGCGCCATATCTCTGCTCCGCTCTCATCGGTTGTTGGACTAGTCCTATTCTCAACAAGTATACCGGTCGTCGCGGAACCATCTTCATCTCGTGTGCTATGTCTGGTATTACTGGCTTCTGGATGGCCGCTTCTACCTCGTAAGTCTCTTGTTCCGGACCAACTTAGTCTCTAACAGAATAATAGTCTCGGAAGCTTCCTCGCTGCTCGCTTCATGCTTGGTTTCGCCGTCGGCGCCAAGTCCAGTACCACCCCTGTCTACTCTGCTGAATCAACACCAAAGAACATTCGCGGTGCCCTCACTATGATGTGGCAGATGTGGACGGCTTTTGGTATTGCCCTTGGTTTCATCGTCTGTGTCGCTTTTGAGAATGTTACTATCATTGGAGGTCCTACCTCCCCTTGGCGATGGATGATGGCATCCACCTCGGTCCCTCCGCTGTTTGTCATGATTCAAGTCTACTTTTGCCCCGAGAGCCCCCGCTGGTACATGGAACGCGGGAACTATAGCAAGGCCTTCCGATCTGTCCGAAGACTTCGCTTCTCCCCCGTTCAGGCCACACGAGATATGTATTACGCCTACAAGTTGCTTGAACTTGAGCGTGGTGAAAGAGAGGGTCGAAACCTGATGAAGGAGTTTTTCACCGTTCGTCGAAACCGACGTGCTGCTCAGAGTGCCTGGTTCTGCATGGTAAGTACATTATCTATCTTCTTCCGTGCCGAAATAATGTTTTCGTCAATGAATTTCTCTTTGGAGCAATGACTCCAATGTGTTCTTTTGCCACCCTAACACGAGGTTCGCCCTGCTGCACAAAACGTCCTTTTTCGCGTCTTTCCTTCCACCAATATCAAACACGGATATATCAATCCTTCAAATCAACCATAAACTTCACAACGATTATTATCTTACTCTATTTGGACTAAAAGCTAATCAATTGAACAGTTCATGCAACAATTTTGTGGTGTAAACGTGATCGCATATTACTCAACTTCCATCTTCCGCAACGCTGGTTATGAACTGTCTGAAGCCCTTCTCGTCTCGATGGGAGGCGGCCTCATCAACTTTCTCTTCGCCATCCCAGCCATCTACACCATCGATACCTTCGGTCGACGAAATCTTCTTCTCGTTACTTTCCCTCTTATGGCAGCCTGTCTATTCTTCACCGGCGGTGTATTCAACATCGAAAACCAACAAGCTCTTATTGGCACCGTAACTACAGGTCTTTACCTTTTCATGGCTGTCTACTCTCCTGGTCTAGGCCCCGTACCCTTTACCTACAGTGCGGAGGCCTTTCCTCTGCACATTCGAGACATCGGAATGGCATCTAGCACCGCCATCACGTGGGGCTTCAACTTCATCATCAGCTTTACCTGGCCCGCTCTTGAGGAGGCTTACGGTATCACTGGCGCTTTCTGCTGGTACGCTGCGTGGAACGTCTTTGGCTGGATCTTTTGCTACTTCATGCTCCCTGAGACCAAGAACTTGACACTCGAGGAACTCGATAATGTCTTTGGTGTTAGCAACAAGGAGCATGCTTCTTACTACGCTAGGAAGCTGCCTTGGTACTTGAAGAAGTACATCCTCCGCACGGATGTTCCACCTTTCCCTCCTCTATACGAGTTTGTGGCAAACGATGGACATTATCCTCAGGAGAAGCCTGACACTAAGCACGTTGAGGGCAACAGTCTTACTCCTGATGCCGGAGATAAGGAGCTTATCAGTGAGCGCAGATGAGTGCAGCAGTGCATGAAGGTTCTCAACAACACTGTCTGGGAAGTTGCCAGAGATTGAAGGCTATTGGATGGTTATCGATGGAGGAATGAAGAATAATGATATTATAATTGTATACTCAATGAATCTTATTATAACCTAGCATCTATTTTTGAATGCCAGTTGTGCTATTTATTACCCTTCGCAGAAAACATAAACAATGCTTGGAGCGTCTTGAGCCGGAAATGTCACGATGGTACCTTCCCAATTGGGACACGAGTCCAGCTGGGCAGGTATTATCCAGTGCTGCCACTTTCTGGTACGAGCTAAAAAAGGTCCGTGATCGCTGCAGATCTTTGGACCTTCAATCTTTCGCACAATACTCAGCCACGATAAGCACAGCGACCTTGCATTTCTTGTGTTGCAATGCTTGCAATGCCTCCCAAAACAGCGTCATCTATCGTTGGAGAGACAAACAACCTCAACCTGATTTGTGCTTACATCGCGTGATTGGTGGTATTCATGCATCCGGACGTCAGCAATCCTTCGGGGATTCTGCTTGGGGCTTCTGCGCCGTACCCTTGGATCGCTTATCGCAAGGCCTGTATTCCCCGCAATTGCCGACTTGGTTCTGTCCTTAACTACTCTCGCAGATGGCTGACTGAGAAATTTATCTCGCCTTCAATATCTAGTCCACCGAGTTCGAATTGCGGCGTCATTCCCCTCGAGCGTTGTCTCTAAGATGCTACCCTGCGGCCCAAGCGTCGCTTAAATCTCTTGCGACTGTTGACCCAAGCTAGACG
Organism: Fusarium sp. S19/10; assembly: GCA_019054715.1. Classification (NCBI taxonomy): domain Eukaryota; kingdom Fungi; phylum Ascomycota; class Sordariomycetes; order Hypocreales; family Nectriaceae; genus Fusarium; species Fusarium sp. S19/10. Next base: position 171,251 of record JAHKNZ010000036.1, on the reverse strand, counting down.
AATATCTCACAACGTCAGGCGTCCGAAATGTCCGGTTCCGCAAAAGCGCAGTTCGATCCTCCCTCAGAAGTGGAACTGGAGTCGCTATCTAGCTCACCAACCCTGCGAACGACCTGGCTGTCCGACGAATTCGAGAAGTCTTCTTCATCATGTTCTGCCTCGATCAGGATCGCCTTCATTGACGCGTGGCGCGATATAAGCTCTTTTGAACAACTCGACTCGTCTCGCTGTCGTCGTGTTGGCTGGCAGTTTCTGGTCATCATCTGGATCTCGTGTTTGTTCACGTTGCTGGTGTTTCTTCCGATTGGGACGGCAAGAAGCAACGCTACTCCTTGCCGGCCGGATGGAGATTTTCAAATGGATGCAAATGAAATGTTCGATGGGAATTTCTACTACAGTATCAACTGGTGGGCAGCTGAAGGCTTCTTTCAAGTCAACCTCAGCTGGGGCAAGCTTGCATTTACTTCTGCCAAGCTAATCGATGTGGCGTGGGACTTGGTAAGAATGATTCCCCATAATGGTGATGGACGTGCTGACGAAAGCTTCTAGGTCGTTGGTAGGGGAGGTCAGTTTATCATGTCTCTCGTGACCTGGCACGTATTTACTCAATACCTTGAGGTATCTATTGCAAGCAAGCCGGCTACGTACACGACGGTATGGCTTGTAAGGTTTCGCCAAGATACATCTGTGCTTTCTATGATCCGCCTGGTTACCCAGTTCTTTCGTCAAGGACTTGCATCGAAAGCTGCGATGTCTGTGATGATAGCGGCGTTGTCATTACTACTGGCATTTCCTACTATTGCAGGCTCAATGACTGGATATACCACGTTCAACGATCCTTACATGACTTCTAGCAGTGGAAAGCTATTTCCCTTCGCCGATGTACATCCGGTAGCCTACATCATACACGACGGAAAGAGGACTTCAGAATTTGACGATGGTCACGCTGTGTATTGGATAGGAGGTAAAACGAAACCAAAAGAGGTGCCCGAGACTGAGACTGACATATAACATAGGAAGCTCTTCAGAAACTAGCTACCCTCAATGGAGGATGTTTGACCAATGCTTCAATAAAGAAAGACCATATAAAAATGAATGCCAGCTACAATTGGATGTGTCACAGTGTGAGTCCAGGTCGTGGCCCTCTCACATATACTCAGCTAACCAGAGGTCATGATTGACAGACGTTCAGCAGTATGGCTTCAACGGCTCTAGTGGCAACACAAGCAAGACCCATAACAAGACGACGACATTCCGTGGACAGACCATAGAATGGCCACCCCTCAACATCTCCGCATACGATCTTCCTAATGATTTCTATTGGGGTTGGACGGAGAAAGAAGAGGGGTATGACTACAACGGTCCATTCAGAGGTGGTCCCGAGACGCTATATCTTGTTGACGGCGACTTGTACACCTCGTCCCAACTAGAACAGAATGGTGTTTGTCAGCCGACAATGGGAGAGGTAAAAGAATCCTACAAAGATCTAGATACAGGAATCTGACATTTCGCAGGACTCGGGACAACTTTATCAATGGGGTTTCTCGTTTTTACAGTTATACACTGTAGTGATTCTTCTCCTACTGTGGTCCCTGGCTCTGATGATCCTGTGGAAGAAAACGCACGAAACACTGAAGCTCAACAGGCGCGAAACTGCATCTCGCCAATGGAAAGGTCTCTTGGAGTTGACCGATACCATCCGATGCCAACTGAAACAGGCTGATATAGATATCGACAATCTTTCAGACAACCAACTCGAAAACGAAATTCAAAAGGTCTTGAGCGGCGGGTCTGTGTCTTCACAGTACCTTTCTGCAAAGCCATTCAGTTTCTGGCGCTGGCTCGGAACCAAGAAGTGGTGGATTGTTCGAGTCTTCTTCATCACCACGTTACTCGTAGAAGAACACATTCTCAGGCCTGTAGGGCCCCGAGACGACGAAGAATGGTTGAGCTACTTTCAAATACTGCTTTTCCCGCCATTGTATGGGATAATGTGTCTGATAGTGGCTTTTAACTTTGGCAACACTTTGAAGCAGAAGCTCGTCTTGTTCACAGTGGCATGTGGAGTTTGCATTCCCTTTTTCTTCTATAGTTACGTCCATCGTGACGCAGTTCTGCCTGGGGTCGTTTTGGGATTGTGCTTGGCGTTTGCGTCTGGGACTACAAAAGGGAGTCGGTGGGTGTTATTTGGTGTGCCATTTACTTGTAACTATATTGTTGTTTTCATTTCGTTCTTTGCTGGGTTCCATCTTCCGAAAGCTACAAGTGGCTCTAGCGCTTCCTTTGCTTGAGCTTTCCAATACTAGACACGCTTTTTATCTGCTTGTTGACTTTGGTATCCTGTATATCATTTGAGATAAACTTGTGCAAGACCTGAGAACGGAACTGAATTACTACCTCATTCTGCGGCGGATGAAGACGTCCATATCAGACTGCTTGACGATCCAGGAGTTCTGGACCGTCCAGCGTCGATGAGGATCAACTAGCTCCATCTGCAGCATGTTAGAAAGTCCCTTTTCATTCGAAGTTTGTCCTTGCATACCTCGAAGTCTCGGAGTAGTTGAGGGACAGCCTTGTAGATCTCGACAAGAGCAAGATGTTTTCCCAGGCATGATCATTGTGTCACGGTGTTGTGTGTTCGCCTTTGTGCCACAATATTGGCATCACCGTAAACGGCAACCGGGCTCCGGAAGAGTCCGTAGTGAAACGCATCACACGATATCCTTCTGGTGGGTTGACCTGCGATATTGCTTATATGTATCTCGCAGGTTGTCGTTCCAATAAGCTATGACCCACTGTTAATTGAATTGCCACAACACCATCGCGCCGATCAATCATGATCACGACACCAAAAAAAAGGTTTCTTACTCGAGAGTCAAAATCCCCCCCTCTGCTAAACCGGACCCGAAATCCGTTTTACCGCCTTTAATCTGATCCCTACTAGCGTCTCTTATACAGAAGCTTAAAACCGCAAATCTCGATGATAAAAACGGAGGAACGATACCCTGAACTTCTTAACCTTTCAATTGAGCTTCTGGTTGGCTGATGAAGAGTCTTGTGCGTCATTAACTGGAATTTGTAGTCTCTCATTCGTTGGAACTGCTGAGTAACTGTTTCTTATCAAGCATCGGGGCAGTGCAACGTGTGAAGGCCGGTCTAGCGTGACATGGGTTCGTGAAGCTGACAGAGCTCTTTCAAGACTTGTTGCAATGGAATGTCTTGAGCTTTTATTTTTCTTCCCCTCATGTCAAATTTTCTCTCATCAATTTGCCGGCTCAGGTCCAGAGAAGTTTCAATAATGCATTCCTTATATGTTCTTGGTCTTGCATTCGCGGCACTAGGAAAATGCGAATCGATCTTCATCAACCCAAAACAAAACCTCGCCGAGAATAGTTTCGCCGAGAACCCAGTCTACTCACTCGATGAGAACGTGAAAATAGAATGGAAGACAGATCGAAGAGGCGGATGCAATCTTTTCTTGTGGCAGACCTGGCCACGACCGTCTGTAGAGCAATATCAAAAAATACTTGGTACTAACATCTCTCGTTCTTCACAATGGTTCGTTAACTGACTTGTACTGCAGATAACACGACGGATACGAGTTATGTATGGAATGCGAGCGCGTGGGACGTGACAACCAAGCCATGGCTACATAACGACACCAACATCCCTGTGTTTCACTTTGCGTTGTACGCGTCAGACCTTGATATCCAGCTGGCCAATTCTGGCAATTTCAATATTTCTAAGACTTCGCCGGATGAGCTGGAACCATCTGCAACATCTATATCAGCGCCATCAGCAACTTCATCGGGAACTGAATCATCGACAAATTCACATGACTCGAAACCAACTCAAATCCCAGCAACCGAGCCACAAAATCATGGATTATCGACGGCTGCGTTGGTTGGAATTTCGGTTGGTGTCACATTCGCTGGACTCTTGATCTCCGGAATAATAGGTATTTTCCTATGGAGACGATTTCGTCGCAGTCGAGGAGGAAGTCAAACATCAGAGTCCAGCACAGACGAACCGTCCATTTCGAAAGCTGAGCTTGGAAACACACAAGTACTACAAATAGGAAGATCCGAACTGGATTCAAAGCGAGAGGCGCAGGAGCTCTGGGATACACAGAAGACAGCAGAGTTGGGAGATGAAAATAAGGTGCGGGTTGTTGTTGGACTTCATGAGGCTCCATGATTTATCGTCAAAATACTCTACTAGCTATCAAAAAAGTTTTATGAACCTTGAGGGATGGTTCAAAAAGATAGGTCTCGGAGGGAGTCGAACCCTCGCTGGCGGAATCAGAATCCGCAGTCATAACCGTTAGACCACGAAACCAACGCTTTTATCTTGTCGATCAAAACCGTTAGCCAAAACTTTGTGCAGCTTGACTCTGATTGGTTCCATTCTTGGTATAGCGTTAAAGTCATAGAACCGTCCGTGCGAGGGTGACTGAAGGCTCACTCCAATCACGACCTCTCTGAGACTGGCAAATTATCTACAGGGTATTTTGAGTGTGGGCAGCTCAATTCTTATTTTTCTGAGTTGAATCAGATGTGACATGACATTGTTATATCTTGCGCATATGGTGCGGTTCACTGCAATTTTAACACTGCTGTGGTGTTGCTGTCCGTAGGTACCCCGTAAGCCATACGATAAACAAAACGCGATAAGATAAGATAAGATAGCAGGAAGTCTCAGGGTTCAGTTATCTACAATAATCTTTATTGAAAGCAGGGAGTTGTTATTCTATAGGTTAAGATAACACGCCTCTATAAGCTAAGTATTTTAGTCTGGTTTAAAACACCAAAGCTGTTAATTTTAATTTATAGTACTATATAGTCTTTAACACTCACACATTAATAAATGTCTGTAATAGCGTAACGGTTTTTAATCTCTATTCAGTATGCTCTTAAAAAGTTCAACTAGTTTGAATCTTATAGATGTGTATAACCTGGTATGACCTTGAGGTTGAATCCATAGAGTACTGGCCAAGTGAACAGGAACATGATTATTACAAAGTTGCAAGGTTATAGTTATAAATACTGTTCAATAGCTAACCTTGTATTGCATACTTGAATAAGCTCAACATCAACCAGGAGGAAGCCACATTGCCATCCTGCATCTAACGACGTCGCTTGGATCCACCTTTAGAAGGATGTTTCTGTTCAAGCTCATCTAGAGCCCATTTGCAATACTGCTTGTCCTCCCTTGTGTAATGGCCACCGTGGTCCTTCACACGTTGAAACGCCCACTGAACTTCCATTGCATTGTTCTCGAGTCTCGAACCCCCCTCAATCTATCCTGTGTTAGTTATTGTCACTTTCCCAATGTGTTGGAACTCACCCATATGCATCCTCGGCCACTTTTGTTACAAGCCGAGCACGCCTTGGTTCCTTGCTCTATCTTAGTTAGCACAGCAGGTTACAGACTGAGATGTGGTAGACCTACTTGACTGGAGGTGACAAGCATATGTCTTCTTCATTGCCTTTGGGTCATTAGTCTTGGCCTTTGCCATTCTTCTGGTACAGCCGACACAGGGAGCAAGCGTGAGCTCGCCCTGGTCAGTGTCTTGGTTCGGGCTGGGATGTTCTTGAAAAGCCTGGGGATGGTAGATGGTCCCAGCGTGGGCTTGCCCGTTGCCTAGTTCTGGTTGTAGAGGAGCCTGACTGACGATGCTCGTAGGGAGGTGGGAGAGGTATGAGCTACCGATCGTGTTTAGTCGTTGGGCGTCAAGAAAGGCATTTTCACCAAGGCCCATGTAAGTCTGAAATCCTTGATAGGGTATCTAAACGCGGGTCAGCCATCCATCAAGCCGGCATAGCATATCAGACTTACGACTGAAAACAAATTGGGGTCCATATAATGACTCCCAGGCATGTCTTTGTTTACACGAGAATGGTTCATGTGGTCGGCTGTGCTTGGTTTGGCCGTAAAGACACTGTAACAGTGAAAGAGGAAATAGCATGTTGGACAAAAGAACGGTTGAAAGGACAATTGTCCGGCATTTATGTCATTTCTTTTCAAATGTAAATATGCTGTAATTTCTTCTATTGCGGACTGAGTGCGCTTGCTCTTGCGGAGAAAAAGCGCATGAGCAAGTGCATGAGCAGCGCGTGGTGGTGATTACATAGCGAAACCCGTCCGCAACTTTGAGTTTGTCTCAATCAAACCGGGTTTACGTGGTCTTGATGGGCTTAGACCAAAATTCACAGTTCCAGGTCTTTCTAAATCTCACTATGGCATTTGGAAGAGGCTTTGCGGTTCCTAAGTAGGCATATTAACCAGTGGGTAATTGGGATGGACAGACTAGCGTCGGCAGATAGACGGACAAGCTTTACTAAGTAGGAAGTTTCCGAGGTTTTGACTACTTCAAGTTGTGTTACACAAGCTAAGCCGCCGTTGAGTTGATGTTAGATTAACCGCTTAAAGGAAAGTATAGGACTATGTATTTTGGAAGCTCAACTTAGGCAATGGGAAAGACGGTCAGGAGACGGGAGGCAGCCTAGGTCTCCAAGTCCGAGGAAGAGCTTTGTAGTATACTAATGGTATGTACTGTAATTGATTCGCTAGTTTGTGTAAAACAAAAATGCACATTGAGAAACGGGTACGGACACTGATAAACGAACAGAGGGTGTTACGTACTATCTGCTTTCCAAAAGGAGACCGCTATCATCTTAATCACTAGTAATTTAAATGTAGTTTTCCTAATGCGGATGCTAGATCTATCTGGAAGTCTTGATTCAGGTGCATGTTCTGTCCTCAAACGGGAGTACTACTGCGTGTCTACTGGGTCGGACCGTCAGGATGGTCCTCCCCGCTACCGGCTACGGTAGTCAGCTGCGGACCACCTGCACAAGACAAAACATTGTTCTGACTTCCACAAACCCGTTTTCCCATAGGCACCGCCCTGTAAAGAAGTTAGTGTAAGGACAAGGGTATCGGTATGACTCAGAAGTTTGTTGGGAAATCTCGAAACTGGGGAAAATATGTCGTAGATTAAGTTGTGAAACGAAACGTTGCTGCGGTCGACAAGCGCAACTGGCATAGGCTCTCAGTTCTCTATTAAGCGCTTCCGCTGCGAATGCGCAATGACATGCAGCCCTCTTGATCTTACTGCTCAATCATCACCAGTCCCAGTAGAGATAGCCTGTTGCAGTTCCAACTTCACAATCCAAAGACGGCCTTCTACCTTTGTTCCATCAGGAACAGGCAAGAGATCAGTCCCAGGGGCATTCCCCGACAGAGGGCTGACGCAACAGTTGCAAAGCACGGTTGAGTCACATTGGAAGAGTCGGTGAAAAGTGCAGATGCGCTGCCTTTCCGCAAAATGAGCAGAGGTTGGAGTTGAGGCTTCTGGTTGGACCATCGCCAACCAATGACTACGTGAAGTGGCGTCTTTTGAAATGAGTGGCTTGTTTACAGCTGGGCGTTGAGACAAAACCCTTCATGTTACCATCGGTGTCCTCCGGGAATTGTATTAACCTCGAAGCTAGCTCGAGAAAAACAAGCTTCTACAAACCTTCCAAAATCTGGGAGCTAGAAGGCTGTTATTCTATACTACCATGATTCCTGAGACCTTTCTAGTGCTGTTCTCTCTCGGTTGTGCCTCCGTGTTTCCGGCATATGTGACAGCGTGGCTTCCAGGGGAGGAGGAAGATGAATGTGGCACGCATTGGACCAACTACGCCAAGGAACAGTGCATTCAGTGGTACCAAAACCCAACTGCGAGACAGCAATAACCCCTCAATTATCAAGAAGAAGATATGTCCCTATACCACTTCACTTTCACAAGTTAGGTTATTTAACTACATTGATTGCTTCTTATGCTGCCTTAATGTTTTATCACTACATAACTACTATGGGTCCGTGCTATCGGTGGCCGCTCAGGCCTTCAATCTCTAGATGCTAATAGGCTTCAGCAAACTGTACTCCGTAAGACATACATCATTACATTTCAATGGCCGATCTAAGAAGTTAATAGACTAGTTGACACGTCATCCTACATCAAGCTTACCCAAACAGTTATATGTAGCTTTACGTCATTCTCAACACATCTCTATCTATAAAGTGGCATTGCGAAGGCAATAACTGCATAAGCATTCTATACCTATTATCTGGTACATTTCTACCTCGACATTACAATCGGCGCCAACTACCAAGCCTGCTATTCCGTAATTAAGTTACTGTATATCTTGGGTTCAACCTGATCACTAAGTTAAAGAAAGGTTTTATAAAATCAGTATGTATAGCCACACATCACATATCTCTCAGCCTGTTATACTAAGTATAATCTAATAGAGTTGTCATTATGTCTGACACCGATAAGCGCGAAACGGGTATCGTTAAATGGTTTAACGAAGAGAAAGGATTTGGATTTATTACTCCAGACGATGGAGGGAATGACCTGTTTGTTCATTTTCGATCAGTTCAAATAAAAGGTAGAAGCTTAAAAGAAAGGGAGCGGGTGTCCTATATAGTTGGGGAGGGAAACAAGGGTCTACAGGCAAACGATGTACAGCCAGAGGAGTAATCAATCTAAATAAATAAGAATGGCCTTATACTATAAATCTAAGAGATGGATTAATAATAAAAATAACCTGATTTAATATCTCTAAGACAAATATTAAGGTTGCAAGATATAAAAATAGAGTCCTATCTATATAGAACTTAACTCTATGCTGGTTACCAGTAGTATTTCTATCTATATAAGTTACTAAGCAGTAAGGGTAGAAATCTTATATCCCTAGGACTATCTTAATACCTCTCTTTAATACTACTAATCTAATTTAGCAGAGACAATTTATTAGCCTTTAAACTTATATTGCTAGTAGTGTACTATATATCTATAGAAAAGGTTTATACAATATATATTAAATTAGCTTAACAAGCCTTGAAACATTCTTCAGCTGTGGAAGGCTATTGCTAAGCGTAATACCTGCAATAAGAGTAGTGCAATATATTAACATGGTTCTAAACTACTGTTGTGGGTTGGAAGAGCATACAATTTAAGTGCTCCTTGCTTTCAGCTCTGTGGGCTATATGAGCTCTGGGTAGTTAACGTACATAAACCATAGGCGTCACCTCGCTCCAAGACGTCCAGCCTGATGTCCTGTCTACCCCGTTTATCTCAGCGCAAACAAGCTAATATTCTGCAATCAACATTGGTACAGCATTTAAGACCGAGAGAGGTGATGAGAATGACTCAAACGTTATCTACCCTGCTCAGACCTTCACGGAAAGCACTGGAACTGACACTATGGGATTCAAACTCTAGCCTACCGGTCTGTGATGCCACTAAAGAGACTGGCGATTCCCGCATAGATATGACGGGCTGTTCCTGAGCCCTGTGGCTTGGAGGCACTTGCTTTGCAAGTCTCGTGCAAGAATTGGGGCCTTGATGATTCAAAGGTGCAAATAAAGTCCTTTTACTGGTACACGATAGCTTAATGGAAATGTGCTGTCTTATTGAGTACGGTTTGCGAATATCCTCAATGGTTCTTCTTTTGCCAGAACTTAAACAGTCCCACAGGGAATTGGTAAAATCATTAGAGGGATATGTAGATACAAGATACTAAAGAAGAAGGGTAATGGTGGTTTGTACGCCTTGAAGGCTCGGCCATCCATGAAACTGAAGTAGAAGAGTGATAATAGGAATTAAATTAGACAAGCGAGAATGTATATATAAAGTTTAAATTACAAGATATAACGCTCCCATTATCGTTATTGTAGCCACGTTTCGAGTTCTTCAAAGCGTGTACAGATTCCATAAAATCATCAAGTCCGTAAAGAAACCAATAAATGCTTCCGATATGTGCTTGATACCACTCATTCAATCTCCTCCTCAAATCCAAGAGCCGCGATCTGTTTCTTGTACTCCTGCTGTTGTTTGATATCCTGCTAAAGTCAGTAACCATATCAGATATCCAAGGAAACAGAAACTCACCTCTTCAACAGTATCTTTCGTAATGTATCTCGTAACACGGACTTCATTCTCCTGTCCAAGACGAATCGCTCTGGAAATAGCTTGACTTTCAACGCTAGGATTCCATTGTAACTCTGCGATGAAGATTCGGTTTGCACATGTCAAGTTCAATCTAAAATCTTGTAAGTAACTGGCTTGCAAATTGGTGATCCGGAACATCTTACCCGAAGGCTCCTGTGCCGGTTGTCATGATAAGCACTGGTGTCTCGTCTCCATTTTCAAACGCATTTAGTGTTTTCTGTCGTTGTGGAAGCGGACTGTTTCCGTCGAGCTGAAGATACGGGATCTTGACTTTATCCAAATGTCTGGCAATAAGGTGGAGTGTCCTAGTCCAGCAGGAAAAGATGATACTGATCATGTTAGTAAGGCTCAGCCACTTGGAGTCTGGAAAAAACATACCTCTTCGTCGTCCAAAGATCCTTCTGAACATCCTCGACAAGTGCCCGAATCTTAGTCGAGTGACCCTCGTTGTTAAAGTAATGCTCATGATCATCATTTGTAGCCGAAGTTCTCTTTCGCTTCTTCCGAGACGCATCCTCGTCATCCTCCGAAGTAGAAGGCGCCTGATACCATCGTACGCAAACAGGACAACGTCTCTGTGATGCAGGTGACTCGGAGAAATTGGAATCCTCTATACACTGCTTGCAAAGAACGTGCGAACATCCATCCTCAAACATTTTCTTGGACCAATCGTGTCCCAGGACTGGCATTGGCTGCTCACAGCCAACACATGAGATTTCGCCATATTGACCCACAGATCCGATAGTAGCCTCTCGCTCATCCAAGAGGTTTCTGCGATGCCAGGAAAAGAGCTTTTGGTACGTTCCGTGATTGCAAACGATGCGCAGTTGGAGCCACATTTGAAACATACCGAATTGTGAACTCTTCTCCACCTCTCCCATACGATGCTCCATGTTTCGCAGAATAATACTTTTAGTCTTATCGTACTGATCTCGTTCTGATTTGGTGAAATCCAAACGACGTGTGAATTGTCTCGTCTTTGGTAAGTCCAGGACTTCTCGTGTGCGGCGCAGGCATAGTGCTTCAAGGAGCATGACCAGGCGATCGCGTACCAGCGTAGGATCATCGTAGGAATTGTCGAAGGGCGTTTCTATCCACTTTCGAAATTCTGAGGCCTTGTCGAACGGCTCGGCACGGATGAAGCGGAAGAGCGATCCTATATCGGCGAGTTTGTTTTGGATGGGTGTTCCGGATAGACACCAGCGGGAGTTGGCGTGGAGGTAATCGCAAGCTTGGAAGAATTTCGTTGAAGGGCGGCGGATAATGTGTGCTGGGTCACGTTAGAAGCCGAGTCTACTGTGTTAGGAGCTAACTTACCTTCATCGAGGACCACTCGATACCAACCCAGCTTGTACAGCGGTGACGTCTTGCCCTTGCCCATCAAATACTCGGTAGTAAGTGTATGGTAAGTCGTCACTACTATATCCGAATCTTCAATCATGTCAAGCTGTGAGAGATCCTTGGGCCTTTTGTCGCCGTGGTACTTGATAAGCTTGAGTCCTGTCTGGAGATGCCTGTGCTGTTAGCGAGACTCATGGCACCTGCAATCACAGTACTCACTTTTTGACCTCATTCATCCACTCATCAACCAATACTACAAATGGTTAGTGATATCCGAAAAATGGGAAAAGAGAAACTCACAGGCAGCCGAAACGATAACGAGGGTTGAGCGAGAAAACCTAGTCGTCTTCCTTCCTTTGTGCTCAGCATTCTTCTGATCTGCCCACTCTTGTCCATTGTCAAGAGTCTTCATGACCAAGGCGAGGATTGAGAGTGACTTTCCCATTCCCATGTCATCGGCCAAGATCCCGCCGCCTTTCTCTTCTGGTCTGGTGTCTCTTCGTCTTTTCGTGATTTTGTGTCGATACTGTATTCTGCCGTCGTGGACAATCTCTTTCCAAAGTCGGTATTTATCATTGATGTGGCCAGATTCTCTTTCTAGCATGAAACCCAACGCTTCCTTTTGATGTCTTCACTAGTGTTAGTTACATATCCTTCAGCAAAAGAATTGATGGAGCTCACCTGAGAAGTTGACGTGTCACTCGATCGCCACCTTCTACCAACTGTAGATCTCGGGTATTCTCGACTTTCTTGTAGACGTCTTCCACCATCCTTCGAAGTTGCTCTTCTCTCGTCTTCTTCTTGTTGGAGTTGTTGTTTGCGACAACTTCGTTTTGGATAATCTCGCTCTGACCATCTGCGACAGCAATGCTCAGAAAATGTGGGTTATCGTACTCCAAACCCTGTCTTCCATGGCTGGATCTTTGGAGCCACAGCTTTCCGTTCGAAAGAGCTTCACCGACGGAAAATGAAATAAAACGTGGCCCATATATATTGATATCCACCTTTACTCGTGCGTCGGCTGACTTGTTTGCGCGATGTATGATCTCACGCAGGTCAACCTTCAAGGCTAGAGGCTCGACAGTAACTCGCGGTCGAGTGATCAGCGGCATAAGAGTTTGGCCAGCAGCTGATGATAGATGACCAAAATGCTTGTCTTCGTCTGGAAAGCAAAGCATAACCTGTTTTTGGTACTCTACTGGTGTGAAGTACTGGTAGGCTGAGTCTCCTGCCTTTAGTCGATCGTCGAACGATGACATGTCATCTGGCACTAACTTGACTTCGACGTTGTGAAGCTGTGAGGTATCAGCATGAATCCCAACAGCCTTGGTACTTTTCAAGTCAAGATACTGACCATGCCATAATGGACCGTGGCCTCCTCTTCGTCGGTTACAAAGAGGCTCTCTTCCTCCTCTACCATCTCTTCGACTTCCGGGCTTGTCACTGGTGTTGAGGTTCTCGATTGGCTTGATTCTGCGGCTTCAGGTGTCACCGAAGACCCCTGGGTGCTTTCTACCGGTAGCGCAAGATACTGGGAAGGTTCTAGAGACGGATTCCCTCGTAGGAGGTTCATTTGTTGCTCTGATGATACAGGTAGCATGTTGCTGAAGTTGAGATTAGGGTCGAGGTTGAACCCTGCGTTTAGATCGAGCATGGCGAGCTGCGGGTCCACATTCATGAAATCGTCCGGGACCAAGTCAGTCGGGAAGAAGTTTTGTTGTGATACTACTGGGACATTCCTTTGTGGGTTAGTCGAATCATGAAAAAAGAGGCGAGAAGCCTTACGCGAGTAGATTTGATGAGCTAGGTCCAAGGAAGTCACTAGTTCGAGGAATCTCTCCACTATAGTCGTTCCAAAGGTTCATTTGAAAGTTCATGTTCAAGGACTCGTTCGAATTGAAATACATGTCGGTGGGTAAGGTGCCAGCGAAGGTCGATTGTTGATCGGCCAAGACGGTCTGGGGTAGAGGAGCCGGTCCATCTTGTCGCTCTTTGTCGTCGACAGGATTGAGCAGATGTTCCAAAGATTTCGACATGTTGTAGCGCATATAGTACTCGATTGATACAATTGAATTACTTTGTCGAAAGAAAAGTTGAAGTCGAACCTGAATTCGAGTCGGGATTGAAAATTGCTTATCTTCAAGACGAAATGGGATTGCTGACAGTCGGGTGACCCCAGGAAGCGTAAAGCCCACCAAAAGCAGGCTGTGGCAGTGTCACCTTCCTGCATGGCACCCCTACCTCGGTCAGTAAAAGATCGAATCACAAGTCGCACTTTCCCCAGCTGAAACCTGTCGAGTCCACAAGGCAGGATAATACGCGCATAATGGTTCGCCTAGTCGCTCGTGTTAATTGGCAATTGGCCCGAGGGTTGAAAAAGGCAGGTTAGGCTGATTGAGGCTCTTTTCTGGCTGATTTCACTGCGACTTTAGTTGGGCTGCCTCTGCTGCGCCCCCCGTAATTCCGTGTCCATTTTCTAATCTGACATCTTTTGTTTTTCGAGTCTTGTGTGAGTATTCGAGGACAATTAATTGTCTCCATCTTTTACCGCCGCGACAATATTCGCTAAGTTTGTTTTGACTTCACGCCTTTTGGAACGTTTCACCTCGGCCGCCATGGATCTGTTCGCGCCTGCCGTTTTACCTCATGTTACCATGGAACGATTGAATTCCCTGGCTGCTGAGTTTAGACAATCGCTCAAAGAACATCACGAAGAAACATTCCAAGATACCACCAAAGAAGACATGGAAAAAGAGATCCGTGACATCCAAACTTTACGAGATGCGACACATAATATGATCAACATGAATCGGCTACGGATGTTTCTGGAAGGCATGGACGAACTCGAGAAGGTCCTAATATTTCTTGAATTCCCTGGCGCTAGCAGCGTTATGTCGAATGTGTGGGGCACCGTTAGATTCTTGCTCAAGGTACGAATAGCTCCAGATAATATCAGGTCCTTGGCTGATATAAATAGACTACCAATACTACAGACAGAGCCTTTGATGGAGTGCTAGATGTTTACGGGCTATTGGGTGCCCAGTTGGTGAAACTGACGCGCTACAGAGAGCTCTTCAAGAGGTATCCAAAAGCAACGGGATGCTTGGTGAATATCTATCAAGCTATCCAGCGCTTTCATTCTATAGCCTACAAACTGTTCTCAATGAGCACAAAGTGTATGTGAGTCCTATCGAGTCAAAGCATAAGCCAACTAACTCCGTTATAGTATGGCAGCGTCTCCAAAAACCTATCTGGGAAGATTCAGCTCGCATGTTCAGAAGGATATCCGAGTCTCTCAGCACCACTGCCAACATCATCAAGGCACAAGGGACCTCCCAAGGTTCGTTACTAAACCTCTTTAATTGAAAAACTCATTGACGCAAAATAGATTATAGCGGGATCGACCCTGCTCTGGAACAGTACGCATACAATTGGAAGGAGGAATGGCGAAATTTTGAGAACGAGGAAAGCGAGAGGATACACAAGAAAAGATATGAAGTCATCACATGGATCTCAGCCTCAGGGAAAATGGACCGTCTACAAAAGACATTCAGAGAAATGGCAATTTGCCCTAAAAGTGGGCGTTGGCTGTTGAGAAAGTACAGTGCTGTTGCAGATTGGATTGGCGAGGATGAACCTCCAAATTCCGCAATCTGGTTACATGGTGTTGTTGGCTACGGTGAGTGTTGAGCAGTGACTGAGAGTCCATCAGAGACGCTAACGTATCTTCAGGCAAGTCGGTTCTCGCATCCTTGTTGGTCCAAGAGCTGCAAGATCCAGAAACGGCCTTCTCGATCCCACATGGCAGCAAGACTTGCTATTTCTATTGTCAAGAGGATTACAACGAACATCGCACCCATCTCGATATCCTAAAAGGTATCCTACTCCAGATGGTGGAATCAGATGACTACATCCTTCCTCTCTGCCACCAAGAAAAGACGACTAGCGGCGGCCCAAACCTACTTGAGGCAGCGGTCGCGCAAAAACTCATCAAGACATTCATCGAATACAATCCCAGGCAGTACATAGTCATCGATGGATTGGATGAATGCGAAGGCACAGAAATTCATCAGACGGCGCGGTTCTTTAAGGAATTGGTTTCTGTTTATGATACGCAAGTCCAGTTGGGACATTTGAGAGTCATGTTCATCGGCAGAGAAACTTCTGATGCAAGGAAGTATATACCCGATGATGAGTGTTTGAGTGTTGCGCTGAGACCGGAGGATAACCACGATGATATTCGAGCATTTTTGCAGAAAAAACTGCCACTTTTCTCTGTTACAGAGCATGGGCGAGGCTTTAGTCTCTCTGATGCTGACAAACAAGATGTCGAGAACCTTATCTGTCACCAAAGTCAAGGTAGCGGACCCGGAGGACTGGAAGCTATACGTATCAGAACTAACACATATATCAGATTCGTTTCTCTATGCCCACCTCGCTATCCAGTTTCTTCTGGCACAAGACACCAAAGGTGACCTGTTGACCGCACTAAGACATGGCATTCTGCCTGACAAACTCGGATCTATGTCAGTCCCACCGTTACCGATTCCCCGGGACCTACTAACGGAACCAGGTACGAGAAGCTCCTCGAGGCCGTCAAGGCCAGACTTTTGGCACTACCCGGAGGCTCAACCAAGTGGGAGAGATCGAAATCCTTGTTTGGATGGCTCGTCTGTGCAAAGCGACCACTCAGGTGGCATGAGATGCAAGGAATTTTATCATTTGATCAAGAGTCGCTCAAAGTGGATTTTGAGAACAACATGCTGCGACAAGATGTTGAGCGCTATTTGGGATCTATCGTCCATATTCTTGATGGTGAGCATATACGATTCATTCACTCAAGCGCGAGACGGTAAGTAGACCTGAAGTCTTCATCATTCGAATCACGACTTATTCACGGCAGATACATTATCGAGAATCAGTACATCCATGAAAAGTTGGTTCAGTGTCAGCTTACAACGACGTGTCTGCGATATCTCTCACTGCCATGCTTTGGTAATGACTACATATCGACCGATCGGAGCCAGCATGCTAAAAGTGGCTGGTTCGCTTTCCAAGACTACGCCTGCTCTCAATGGCTTTATCATATCGACACAGTCATAAAAGAGTGTTATGAACTCTTTCAAAACCCTTGCAAAGCGACAACAGATTTTGCATCAGCTCTACAAGATTTCGTCAACACCCACCGCTCAGAGATCACTGAGTCGACACACGTGGAGTTGGAGAAGGACAATGTCTTGAGGTTTCAACACCTCGAATTTTATGAAGACCTTTTGTTGCTGTGGAACCACATATACACTCACCAGCGAGGCGACTACGCGACACGCAATACCATTGGCATTCCTCAAATTGAAACAGCTCTACAAGATAATCGTACAGAATTGGAAAGATTTCTTCCAAACCAGAAAGCAGGTGATGAAGATCTTATTCAAGACTACTACGGTGCCAATCTGTATAAATGCCGTCGCACTAGATGTCGCTTTTTCTACATCGGCTACGAAAAGAAAGGCCCCCGCGATACCCACGAGAAACGCCACGAAAGACCCTTCCAGTGTCCGATCTCTTGCAACTCAGCCCCTCTGGGCTTCGTGAGTAACAAAGACCGTGATCGTCATATCAACATCTACCACCCGAACTTGGCTGAAGGTGGTCCACATTTTGAGGTTTTAAGTAGGAGACAGATACCTGGGAAATTTACTTGCAATATCTGCAATAAGAGCTTTACGAGAAATATCAATTTGAAGAGCCATGAGAGAAGTCATTTTGGGGATCGGCCTTTTGCGTGTTCGACTTGTGGGAAGGCGTTTGCTAGGGTTAATGATTGTCGGAGACATGAGAAGATTCATGCTAGGAAGGGTTATTGAGTTCATTCGGCGAAAAACACATATTTTATTTATGTCCTTTAATTATATATCAACAAATCTACCTTTACTTATGCTTAGGCTCCAACTCAATTCTGCGATGCTTTATTCCCTCCCAAGCCGACGAATCAGCAAACACAGCCAACCCAACTCTCCGAAACACCCCCGTGGTAACCTCCACCGCAATCAGCGCCAGAGCGTTCTCAAACCCATCGGACTCTTGAGTCGTGCCCAGAAAAAGATACTTCAACACCTTTCCCTTGAGTTCTGTCGCCATAGACTTCCGAGTCTGGTCGAAATACTGACACATAGTCTTTCTAGTCGATCCATCCATTTTCTCTGCTGGCAGAATTCGACAAGACATCGTGACCTTACCTGCCGTAACAATATCCATTTTCGCATCTTCCTTCTCAATTGGATCTTCAAAGCGAATAGGACCATCGACTGAAGCCCAAGACCAACTCGGCGCTCTCTTCAGATACCGCTCTTCCACCAAGGCGTCTTCTTCTTTGTACCAGATTAACAGTTGGACGAACCAATCTTTCCAATGTCCATATATAGCTGTATCTTTCCATACACTTCTCAACTCAGCGATAATTCCTGTGATAGCCGGAAGTCTATCACTGTTGTTCGAAAGGTTTCTTTCCGTGTACTGTCTCAAGATGGTCTTCCACAGGTATAGCTTGTCAGAATCGTGAGCCCCAAAAGATGGACCGCCTTCATCTTCGAAAGCAGCCCAGGGTAAAGACTCCAAATGCTGCTGATACTCCAAACCCGCGTCGTCGCCCGTAACGCTCTGAAGATCGACTTGTTTGCATTGCCAAAGCAGTTGATAATCCGAGAAAACGAGCATTCTCGAAGAGAGCATAAACTCCTGCAATGTCCAACCTCGTGTATCAAGAGGGTGCTTGGGCTGGTAGGGTCTGTCTGATAGATAAACAGAACCCGTACGGCCATCGTCAATAGGAATATCAAACCTATGCTCCGGTAAAAACGGCCCTTGTCCCACCGGCCCATCATTCAAGAACCCTTGCGCCGCAGCCTCAGCAGTCCCAGCAGCAAGCGTAACAACAGCATTCTTATAAGTAGTAGCCATCTTCCCAAACTCGCGATGCATATCATCCCAATCATCCTGCCAAATACAAAACCGGTCAACCCAAAGAAACTCAAAGCCCAATTCCCTCGTCACAACCACAGCATCCTGAATAGTCTGCTCCAAATCTTCCATTTTGATCTCCTTCTCAAGCATATCCTGGTTAGTCTTTTTAAGTTCTGTAAGACCGCCATGTTGAGGTTTGGGACCCCAGCAGTAACTTAGTGCTATGTATGAGCCACACCGGTCTCTTGTGTTGACGTGGAGTTTTATGGGATTGTTGGGGGTGACGTCCAGGACGCGGGTGGGAAAGACTGAGTCGCGGGAGTAGCGACATTCTTCGTGGTCCTTGCTTGGGTCGTCTGGTCTTAGACAGTTGTGCAGGAGGTTCTTAGCTGCGCTCATGACTGCTGGACTTTGTACATCCCTGCGTAGTGGCCCTCGGGATATCAATGTGCTGAGAGGATCATCTAGTAGAGGTCAGCATAATCCCAGGGACAAATATTTGTTAATCTCATACCTGGTTTTACGAAAGGATATAGGGTTATACATCCTTCTTCATCCTTCAAAGTACCATGAAGAACACGGATGAAACCTTTGACAGAACTGAGGTTTTTGAAGAGAATTCGCTCATGACTCGCCCATCTGCTCCCAAACTCTCTGACAGTGAGGCTAAAAATGAGTTTACACAGATCGCAACCTTTATTGATTGAAGATGTGCATTCATTACGAGTAAGATGCGCGACTCCCCTGGAGTTGAGTTTTGTAAGACTCAATTGAGAAAACAACCGTATACATGCCGGGCATTGTGAGCTGGCTTCGGTTCGACGTGCCTTTTTTCTCGGTGGGCTGTTGGCTGGAGGATGCCTGTTCTTCATCTGGGTGAGTGTGAAGAGGTAAGATGGTTTAGCCGACCAATTATAGGTCGTCGTTAACCTACACTCTTTTTTCCTGCTGCTTTTCGAAAGGCCAATAGTGTTCCAATGTCAGACTGGCCCAGTACAGGAGAGAAATGCCTGCAAGGTGCATTCGTATCGACGGATTCGAGGCACATTGAGATGCTATAATTCATTACTAGCAATGCAAGGTGACATTTTTGGTTGCCTTTTTTATGGTTCGCCCGTGTTGAGGCTCTGCGACTGCACTGCAATTTTAACCCGCCCCGCGACTAGGTCCCTACTGGCCGCTCATCAACCAAGTTACGGACTGCTTGCTTTTTTCAAAGCCTCCAACCTAGCAGCAACAGCAATCATGACCGACCCTTAGAGGGGGTTAAAATTGCAGTGGAGGCGAGTGAGGCTGAGCTTTTTTCGTAATATAGAGGGTCGTTATAACCTGGCAACAATTATGCCTCTCAGAGTCGGTTAAAAATGCAGTGAAACCTGGCGGTATACCAGGGAACCCCATGCCCTGGGGGGTTGAAATTCCAGCGCACAGTCAACAGACTTACCTACAGCTGGAAGTCCGATAGGTTCATTCTCGCGCTCACCTTATGCGGGCGACGTCAGCTCATAATTTGTGTTGCTGATTTTGGTCTTGCATCCAGAATCAAGTATGTTGCCAAGTTTACATACGGTGGCTGGCAGTGGGTTAAAGTTGCAGTGAAGTCTTTCGCCGTTTTTATACGGATCTTTCATTGTGCAATTGGGAGTCGAGTCAGCGCCAATTGACCTGGTTGCAGCAGTCTATTGCTTACTCTGTGGTATCAGGACCAAACTTGTCTCCACACTACATTTTCTACCATCGAGGGGTTGGGGGTTGGCGTGGACTAAAATTGCAGTGCATGACCGCCATCACGCGTCTTCGGAACTTCTGTACTAGCCTAACCATTAATCACTACCTTCAAAGTTGTTAGAAGCGAATTTAACAGGATAATATAATGGCAACGAAACATTTTCCTACACGTTCTCACCTTTCCCCGCCTGCGAGTCCAACACAAATTACTGGTTCCTACTAGCCGCTCAGTCAGAAGTAGAACAATCTCAGAGGGAAATTGATTGCAGTGAAGTCTTCGCCCCCATCGTCACCCACCATTTATGCAAATGTAACTCGCCCCTTAGGCACCGAATCTTACATGCACATTTGTAGCTCCGCATCAGAAGGATAACAGTAAGCCACCCGCATTGCTTACCCTCTGAAAAATACTATGATCTCCTACATGACGAAGTTCTTCTTTGGCGTTGCGCGTTTTCTTATTGGCTTAAAATTGGGCCGTTCTAGAGTTGGCGAAAGGTCATACAGCAGACAAGAACATTTGCAATGCCATCCCTCAATAAATACGTCTACGAGCCGTTAGGCACCCAGGATGCCGTGCGGCTCATTATTCTTGATCCGGCGACAGACAAAGAGTCACCATTGAGTTGCTCCATCATCCAACGCCGCCTCTCGACACAAGGTCTGGACTACTATGCTGTCTCCTATACATGGGGCCAACACCAATTCTCCTCCAACCTGGAGATAAGAGGTGATGGCGCCTCCTCAGGATCGTTGAAAATCACACCCAACGTCGACGCTCTGCTGCGCTGTCTGCGAGCATCCGACGAGACGCGATGCTGGTGGATAGATGCCATATGCCTCGACCAGGAAAACGACCGTGAGAAGGCTGAGCAGATCCCCGCCATGGGCAGCATCTTTTCTCAAGCTCAGCAAGTCTACATCTGGCTCGGCCCCGAAGATGAGGTGACGGCGAAGATGTTCAAATTCTTTCGCAAAGTCAGCCAATTACCAGACATGAATCAGGCGGAGATGGAGAAGCGTGTCCTCACTCTTCTGATATCGAAGCTCAACAGGACAGGCATGAACGCATTTGCTCGTCTAGCTGAGTTCTTCAACCGGCCCTGGTTCTCGCGACGCTGGGTCATCCAGGAGGCCTGTCTCGCCCGCGAGGCTATCGTCCACTGCGGGAGCTACTCGCTCTCTTTATCGTTGCTCTCTATGGCGGCCACGCGGATTCAGAAAACGACTCTGGCATCTTACCCTATCAAGATGATGTCGAATCTTTGGAGGCCTGTGGCCAAGCTTAGTATACTGGAGCTGTTGTGGAATTTCCATGAAGCTATCTGTCTTGAGCCGAAAGACCGTGTCGCTGCCCTGTTTGGGTTGGTGTCAGAGGACAATCGATTTCGTCTGGATTACAGTCTTCATTGGACTGAATTATATAAGCAAGTCGCCGTGTTTGCTTTTAGTTCGAACAACAGCGACCTCGGCCTCCAAGTCTTGCTTCATTTATTCGAGTTTGGACAAGTGTCCGAAAAGGAGAATACGTCTTATCCATCATGGGTCCCAGACTGGAGAAAGTCCCGTCGACGGGTTCTTCCTTACAGTTCCCAAGTAAGGAGCACGGATACACATGAAAACTATCCCACTTCCCCAGGGCAGTCCGAAAAGGTCACTTTGACCTTCCAACACAATGCTCTGCAGGTTCGCTGGAATGCATCGACTGGTGGGCCACGGACACGACGAGTCATCTTTGCGAGAACCTTTGACTCGCTGCCTCACGATGCCGGCTATAAGCCGAAACGGGTTGTATACATTCTACAAGAGCTTTTCCCACCCCTGTCCAATTCAATCCATGATTTCATTACACTGTCCTACTTACTCCAAACTATTGTTGTGTTTCGCAAAAACACTGAAGACTGGAGGCTAAACAGCAAGGCTTTTGACAGATATATGAGAATGCTACATGTGATGCTGGCAAAGTCGCCGAACACCCCAGGTGCAGAAACACTCGACTATCTGCGAACCCTGGACTTTCTCCTCGAAGATCACTGCTTGCTTGAGCTGGAACCATTCAATGAAACTGGTCGAAGCTTTGGCATTGGGCCAAAGACGGCGGTCACTGGGGATGTCATGATACCACTCTGGCGATTAGCATGGGAACCAAAGGCCGGCAGATCTAGACGAATGGTCACAATGCTTGTTGTGAGACCCACCAAAGACCATTCTACGTCCAACATGTTGGAAAGGGAAGGATCAATCCTACAAGGTAGGATTCTTGGGCCCGCGGTCTGTGTTATATCCGGAAGTCAAAGTAGAGATGAACATGGTCAGCTGTTTAGTGTAGGGGAAGATCTTAGCTCGTGCTCAATGTACTTGACCTAGTTTCCAAGGTTAGTAGATAAATAAAATATTTCTTCGCAGCAACTTTTTATTATTAGCCATGTGAAGCTCTTACTATTAGGGAGAGTTGAACTTACAGTAAAGGCTTCCACATCCATCATCACTTACCTCACCCCCTGTCGAGGCTTTTCTGACAGTGGTCTCGGGGGGTGTTAAAATTGCGGTGAAAGAGGGGGGTTTGTTGAGATCCCCCATGAAAGAGGGGGTGCAATAACTTGTAGCTCAAGTTCTCTCTTCTCTCTTCAGCCGCAAAGTGATTTATCTTAGGTACAGGTAAAGAAAGAAACTCGGGGGGAGTTAAAATTGCAGTGAAAGAGCCTCATAGAAGTTTGCCACGCCCAATTAGAGGCTTTTCTGGCAATGTCCTCAGAGGGAGTTAGAAATGCAGTGAAGATTTGGTGCCGTCTTCTCAGCCTGGATGAGGACAAGTTGGACAAGGTAGGCCCTTGTTGAGGGTGGACAAAGAGTACAGTGAACGTACGCGGCCCAACTTTCTTGTGCCACCATAGTTAGCTATTTTCGGTGTTGTTCCTATTTCACATTTGGAGGCGGGCCATGGGTTGAATTTGCAACAAAGGGTTTTCTCTGCTAACGCCTGTTGGATTTTCATTTAGTGCTAAGTCATATACACAGTACTTTGAGCAGTTCAGAAAATTCTTTACCGACTATTCGCGAGGTGTTCACCACTCCAACACTTTAGATGAGATGAGAGGTGATCTTGTTGATGTTTGAGAGTGTAGGTACAAAAAAGATGACCTCGCTTAGACGTCAGCACCGATCCTATCATCTGTTTAGTCGTTACTGCAACAGTCTCGGGGGGGCTTATAATTGCACCCCATCATTGCTGACAATACCCCTAGGCGCAGCCTTTCTGGCAGTGGTCTCGGGGGGAGTTACAGTTGCAGTGAAATTTTCTAGAATTCTTCAACTTTTCTGGTTCGTTGTTCTTATCGCAGGTGCTCTTTTTTATTATTTTTTACCGACATAAGTCTCATAACCTATTCTGAAGTCATGTTCGCAGTCCCAATTTTGTTGTTAAACAAACTCTGTAGCCTGTGTGGCCTAACCATAATTACACTGACGGTAAGTCAACCTGGGCGGCTGTTAAAATTGCAGTGAAAATTTGTGGGAGTCTCCGTATCAATTCCGGAGTTCGAAGCGTGGGACGGGCCGTTGATTCAAGGTATACTGAGGTTGCAGTAAAGTTCAAATCAACAGGATAAGCTGCGCATTTGCTCAGTCCACGCGTTGCCCGTTACAGAACACCATGGCTCTATGAGAAAATCCACTTGAGTGTTTTAACGACTTGTTTACTGATAATCCGCCATATATAACTTTATTACTGTAGCTGAGATAAAATATGTTTTCTTCATATCCAGTCGTATACAGACAGGGTGCTAATTGGAGGGAAAGAAGAATGCAGCGAAGATGACCAGTCGTTCAAAGAGCACAGCACTAATCCTACTACCCAATTGTTGACGGAACAATCTTGAAGGGAGTTAAATTGCAGTGAAACTTTTACGTCAAAGAAAGAAGAGTTTTCACCCATCTATCATTACTCATCCCCAACTACCTTTCTAACAGTGACACTGCCTTGGAGGGAGTTAAAATTGCAGTGAAGCTTTTACGTCAAAGAAAGAAGAGTTTTCACCCATCTATCATTACCCATCCCCAAATCCCTTTCTAACAGTGGCCTTGGAGGGGGTTAAACTTGCAGTGAAGAACAGGAAGACTTACCCCTCCAACTGCCCACTCGCGCTCACCTTATGCGGGCGGCTCACAGCTCATCATTTGTGCTGATCCAGAGCCAACTAAGTTCCCAACTGTATATTTAGAAGTTGGTGGTGGGTTGAAATTGCAGTGAAGACACACGCTATCCCAGTCATCCGGCATTAGTTGACTCGGCAATTGAGGATGGGTGCTTCGGCCGGTACTCTGCTTCGCTGCAATTCTGACCCCCTCCAAAGGCATCGGTTATAAGTTTTATGGTGACAAGCCACTGTCTATTTGCCTGTACTATCTTGAATCAAGCAGAGGTTGTTGCTTCGTGATAGACTAAGCTCGCCCACAATGAAGACCCTTCCTCAGCTTTGGGACTCTTCTGACAGTGTTGGAGGGAGGTAAAATTGCAGTGAAGTCCAGACCCTACACGGTGTAACATTATCGAATCCTTTCGAAAGTGTTATCGTGTGGAGTTATAATTGCAGTGAAGGCTTCACCCCTCCCCCCCTCTCGAGAGACCTTTCCTTTTTCGGGGTGGCCTCAAAGAGATACTGTGCTTGCAATGAAAGCTACCTCTTTTGTGACTGAGGCTTTTGTGCCACTTGAACGTGCTTGTTCCTATCGGAGGTGCTCTCATTCTACCGTCCCCTTTCAGCCTAGTCAATTTCCCCAAGATCGACTAGCGCCTGCGGAGACTCAGCTCCAACATCCCTACCCCGCAACATCGGCCATCAACTTTCCTGATCCGAAAGAATGATGCTTGCAACCAACATTCTAGAAAGAAGAATTTATTCTTTTTTTCTCTTTTTAACCCTACAACGTCGGGCATTTAATCTCTACCGCCAAGCGTCGATCTCGGCTTTATTTCCCCCAGTGCGATGCCGCCAAAGAAACGTGCATACGTACCAAAAACAAAGGGTCAGTTCCCCCCAAGCGAAAGTGAGGCGGAGTCATTGACGAAAAGACAGGTTGCCATGAGTGTTCCAAGCGACGCATTCATTGTGATAGAACTGAACCTAGTTGTAACAAGTGTACTTCTAGGGGTTTGAGTTGTAGTGGTTTGGGGATTCGACATCGCTTTAATAAGGGTGTTGCAGCGAGGGGGAAATGGGCGGGTAAGACTATTGACAAGGTCTACGAAGAGTGAGTTGAAGATGCACGGACTGGTTGGAGATGTTTGCTAATGTCCATCTAGGAATGAATGGAAAGTTGTCGCCACAGATGACACGCAATTAATATCGACATCAAACGCGACCCAACTTCCAGAGCCTACAGACCTGACCGAGGATAATGACCAACTATGCGACTTCGGAACTGAGTCCGCCCCTTCGGAACTTCAAGTCCGAGACCTAATTACTCGACGGAAGGGATCATTAGATGACCATGCCGTCTTCTGCTCACTCTTTTTACGAGACATCCCCGAAAGCACACCAGCCTGGAAGCGAAATCTGTTTCTCACTTGTGAGTCATCCGTCACGTCCCTTCAATCGGCAGCGCTAACAACTATCAGTTTCACAATGTATATCAACAGAGATGGTCGCTATAGATGGCGTCCACAACGACTGGCGTCACCTCCTCCTCCCTCTGGCCCAACAAGATGAACTAGTCATGGACGCTGTCTTGACAGTCTCGGCATTCCACTTCCACATCAACAAACTCGAAAACAGTCTAAGGCAGAGTAAACAACAGTACAATGCTTTTGGCAATATTACATACGACTCCTACGTGCCCGATCCATATCAGCTTCTTGGCCGTACTCTGCAGGGACTACGGATACGACAGGAACTGAACTCCGGCGATCAGACGACACAACATTCTGTTCTAATTACTTTATTACTACTAATGACCTCCGTTCTTGTTACTGGAGGCTCAGACTTTCCTATGCTATTGAGAATGTTGGAGTCTGCGCTCGATGCTATTGGTGGCAAGGAAGGACTCGGCACAGGTATCCTGGCCGGGTTCATTATGCGTGAGCTTCACAAGTAAGACTTCCAACATCCTTATCGTCATGAGACTTATACTTACACATCCAGAATCCGAGTTTACGCAGCCCCACATCTCGGCGAGGAAATGGGTCTCCCGATGCTATCCTCCCAAGCCCGAACAGACCAACTCTTCGGCTGTCTCAACCACTGCCTCCAACTCTACCCCGAACACTCCCCTCTCTTCTCCCAAGTCGCCGACCTAGTCTACCAAGCCCGCGACATCTACCTGCAACAAGTCCTCTCCGACCAAACAACCAACTTTTTCGATCTCGACCCCGTCCCCGCAAATCCCAGCTCCGTCGCCCGGGTGCAGCGCTTCATCGAAACACTAGCTCAAATACCGCACACCTCCCCCGTAGCGCATATGCTGATCTGGGTGACGTTTGTAGCGGCGTCAGATGCGCAGTTGGATGAGCATAAGATGTTCTTTGAGGATGTGTTGAGGAGACACCATAAGAGAAGTGGGTTTGGAAATTTGTTGAAGGGGATTGAGGCGCTGAAGAGGATTTGGGGGAGAAAGCCTGGCGAGAGGTGGACAACCCTTTTACCGCAGACAAAAGTGCTTGTTGCGTAATTATATTATGATGGATGATAAAATGGCGGTGTTATATAGTGTGTTATTGGTAATACCCTAATTTGAAATCTTTACTCTGACTCAAAACCACATATGGGGAAACGAAATCATCGTCATTCTGTCCAACGAGACAGCAGAAACTGAATGGACGCTCTGTCGGGCAAAATGTTCCGGCCATCTTGAGCAAGCGATCAAATCAAAAATCCTCAACCCGATAAACCTGATAAGGAACCTCCTCATACGGATGCGCCCTACAAACATTAGCTCAATCCTACTCCCACTCTACTCACCAAACAATCACTTACTCTTTAAGCGCAGCAACCGCCTTCCTAGTAGTATCCTCCCCAACAATCAACGTCTCAACCCTAACCTCGGGCGTCTCCTCCAACTCGCCAACCTTCCCAACAGCGGGATTCGCTGCATCTCCGGGCCTAAACTGTCCAGTACCGGTTGTTTGCCATGCACATTCCGTGTAGCCGCCCGGACCCGGGTAGCGTCCTGCGCCGGCTTTGAAAATGGCTGCTTTGCATGCTGCGGCGTTGAAGGGGGGGACGTAGAAGACGAGGGTGAAGCGACGGAGTGGTGATGCCATTTTTGTGATATCGGAGTGTTGCGATGGTTTGTGAGATTGAGAATGAGAGTGGTGTTGCGAGGGCCGGGCCGGGATATATGGTTCGAGAATATTCTTACTCCACGTTGGAGATCCAATCAATTTTGACGCCCTTTTGTATGTTGTTTGTATCATGTGACGTCAGTGCATCATCAATCGATATAGCTTTAGTTCATCATGTCTGATCAAATACTAATTTCCCAGGTTAATTTACTTCGAACGTGGCGACGACACTGCCTTTGCAGTGTGTTTGATAATAGCTGCACTGACAGCATTCTAAAATTGCAGTGTATGGTGAAAGCTGGGATGGGCTTTAAATTGCAGTGAAAGTGAGGCTCACTCGCTTTTCATTTGACATATCATACAATTACGCACTTACTCAACCTCAATGATACGTAGCTGGGGGAGAGCGACCTAAAATTGCAGTGTAAGATGTGGAAACTGAAGGGCGTGTTAAAATTGCAGTGAAGAGGTTTTGTACCAGAATTTTCAGGTCGAGCACAGTTGATATGTAATTCTAGTCCGTATCCAGGAATACATTCATTAAGTAGAACGACGTAGTCCTTAGAAGCTTAGCTCGATACCTTCATCTCATCCTTTCCCAATATGGTAGACCAAGCATCCTCCACCTCATTTGGAATATCAAAATTATTCTTCGTACCCTTATTAACTCCTCGCTGTGTATGAGCAGTGTCTCCCATGATCCTGTCTAAGAATCGATCCATAGACCAAAGCTTTCCAGCATTATCATCGCCGATTCGGTTCGTGGGTTGTTGGTCTGATCCCGTCTGCGGCCAACTTGAAATTTGCGCTTTTTGGTCATTGTAAACCTTTTCAAAAGATGACACGGTCCGAATGCTCATAGCAGGATCCTGAACCACAGTAATGGTATGCGGCAATCGAATACCGCGGTCATCCAAGACTTTGCGAGTCTCATGCGCATCAGCTCCACAGTTTGTTGAACGGTCCACAACTAAGATGTCAAAACCACCATCATCCTTAAAGTTGTCGTTGATCTTCAATCTGTAAAATCGCTCCGCCATAACTCTCAACACGTGACCCTCCGGCTTTCCATCGATCTCATTGAAGATTGTGGCATATTTCTTGCTAGCTCGAATAGCATCATATACGAAAGACGTGCAAGGCCCAATTCCACCGCAGAGAACCAAAACGGTGTTTTTTCTGCTGTCTTTCTGTTGGACTGCCCATTCGAATACTGCCTCTGGGATCGCCAGGATCGCCGAAGCACATAGGACAATCACATCTGTCGATGTATCTGTGCTTTTTTGTTCGAGATTTTGGAGGTATGTGTCGAGGTTCATGGCACTATAAATTTGCTCAAGGGCTAGGAACTTTGAAATGATGTTGGCGGAGTTGGATAAGCCATTTGACTCTTCTACTATTCTTGAAGGCATTTTGAAGATCGATAAGTGTTGTATAAGTTGGTCTGGCTCCGGACGAAAGGGAGCAGGGTTGATATATCTCGGTGAGCTTACCACACCAAGACATTCTCCCCTCACCCATACCCATATCATTGATCATTCTCTTATTCGGAATGTATTTCAACCAGTAAAATTGATACTTTTACTCATAATTTCATCATTAAAATGGTCTTGGTGAGCAAACCCGCTCCTGTGACTAACAAGATCTTTATGTAACATAGATCCGACTAGTCCTGATTCGGAAGACCACTAACATTGGCACACCAAATGTTGAGCTCAAATAATTCATAGTGACATTTATGTGGATTGTAGTAGTAATCACTTTCTGAGTAATAGAATGTCTATGAGACATTATGCAATTTTTCAATTGCCCATGTTTCATAAGCTGTTAAAGATTCAAGCCAGGAGAGGTCATCACTTTAGAAGCGCCTGAATGACCCCACTTATCGTTACTGGATGCTGTTGGTGTAAGTGAAAAATGAGCATTTATCAGATGAAAATGCATTCTAGAAATGTCTTGGACCGTGGTTACTCACTGGCCTACATCTGGCTCTTTATTGACTGGGTGATACGTACATCGGTCCTTGTTCGCTTTGAGAAATCCTTCGTATGTTGCAAAGCCTAATCAATATGCGTAATGCTGGGATATATCCAGCTAATCCCGCAAGGACAGTAGCCGCCTATTCTTCTGGATGCTCGGCCTAGTGGTATTATCGACACGTTACGCAAGTATGCTCAGTAGATAATTCATGGATGTTCAACTGGTCCTCTGAATACAAGGCCAACCAAACAACCGAAGTTTCCATATACTACCGACCCCGCATCACCCTTACCGGCATTCTACTTGTCAATGTAGCCAAGAGTTGGTTGTCTAACTTGTGTATGTCTTCCGATGCGGCGTAGGAATGCGGAGGGGACACCTCCGTGCTATATCTTTCCCTAGTGGCATCCTTTTTCACTACATTGGTGGAACAGCTGGAGTTTACACCTCAGAGAATGCGACTCGTGACCTTAGCTTCTTTAGCTGATTGGTAGCTATACTTAGACGTAATGTATAAAGGATAGTCCATGCCTTCAAGGTGGTATTGAGCTTAATTTACGGATGGTAAGACGGCTTTATGCCGGGATCTACATGTCGGCGATGTTCGGTATTTATAACAGGCTTCCCCGGATTCTCAAATATTTGTAACTGGCTGACCGGGCCAGCCAAGGAATTCATTGCAACAGTAGATATTTAGTGTCGACAGAAATGATTGTGGCTGCCCTTAAATGTGATACTAGCATATCTGAGCTCTCTCCGCCGTAAATCGAACCGGACTGAGGATATCGCCGAACGGCGAGCGCCATGGCCTCATATATGCACAATGATCAATAATCTACCGGCAATCTCACCCGGTCCAGACCCACCCCTGTAGTGTACCTGACAGCCGGTAACATTTCATCCATCGCATGATCTCAACATCAACAGCGCAGGATCTTAGACAGATGTCTCAAGAGAGGGTGTGCACGGGGAGTTCGGACCCCGCCGTTGTGATATACCCGGATGAAGGGACAAAGGCACATGGCTTGTTCTTGTGTTTGTTTGTTTGGCTGGTTGGTTAATTAATGGATTGGCGTTCTCTTGGCTCTTGGCTTGGGGATATAAAGACGTGCGTCTCCCCGCTTTTTAGGATTCGGCTCTTCTTTTTGTATGCAAGATCGAGTCTTGGCTCTTTTCAATAGCCCATTTGGAAAGCACTATTTTCGACATGAAACTTTCATCCTTTGAACCCAAAATGCCTGCCCTTGATACTTCTATTACTTCCCCCGTTCGTCGACCTTCTGTTGCTTCTGAGTTTGAAGCTGCGAATCAGAAATTTGCTGCGAGTTTCAATCAATCGCATTTACCTTCTCTACCTCGTCGGTAAGTGAGCGCTGTCTTGTATACATCAGTAGATCTCTCAGCCAGAATATGTATCTAACATTTAAAAGAAAAGTCGCTGTTGTAGCATGCATGGATAGCAGGTTGGATGTCGAGAAAGTTTTGGGCTTAGATCTTGGTGATGCGCATGTCATCAGGAACGGTAAGAGCTCTGATTTGGCAATTTCTGATTCCAAAGCTGACGTCTATCAAGCTGGTGGTCGCGCAGTAGAAGCACTCCGATCAATCCTGATTTCTCAGCAGATGCTCGGCACGCGTGAGATAATTATCATGCACCATGTAAGACACCCTGAAAAAAACGTGGTCTGAATTATTGGACCAATATTCCCACCTCAACCGGCCCGGCTGACACCCCCAGACCGGCTGTGGCATGCAGACCTTCTCCGACACAGATTTCCGCGCCAAAATTCGGAATGAAATGCACGAAGACGTAGATCATATGGCCTTTTTACCTTTTTCTGATTTGAGACAGAGTGTTATTGATGATGTTGCTTTTTTGAGGAAGAGTCCTTTGGTTTTGGATGTGCCTATTACTGGATATGTGTATGATGTTAAGACGGGACGGATTGAGCTTGTTGAAGAACGAGCCGAGTCGGAGTGCTCCAGTCCATAAGATATTAAATTGGGGAAATTGCGTTGGCGTTGGCGTTGAGGGATATTCGGTTTGTGATACGGAAGTTATGAGCGAGCGATTTTGATTTCTTGGTGTATATGCGGATCTAATAAATGCAAGTAACGGCCGATATATCTTACCATTTCGATATGCTCCAGTGGCGCAGATTCGATAGTGACCTGCAATGCATTGCCGCTCGCGAAACCAACAGGTCCGACACGTCAGACACTGGCAGCATTAGCCCCAAAAGGCGTCCTAATTAGGCAAAGCCCCGGTTTTCGTGCACCGCTTTGACCAAAAGTGTGCCGTTCGTATCGATCAGATCTGGGCATAAGCGACCAACTAACTGCGCGCCGACGGATCTATCCGGGCCAACCGGAAAGCACTAAGACCTTTATTGCACTTTGTTCCAGTTTTATTTCCCGGAAGGTACACCTCTTGTTTTCCCTGCCATTCTTCAAGGCTCGATTACCTAGCTTGCCTGTCCAATCATGTCAGTACGTTGTATGTGTGGGTGAGATACAAGCAGCCTTGCGTTCTAAACACTGAGAACCTTGAAACTCTGGGTATCTCGAATCGTGCAGTGATGAAAAACACCTTATCTTTTCCCTCGTCCTATACACCGCCAGTATGCAAGCAAACAGGCGTCTTATAAGATAGCTGCCAAGACTTAAACAGTGCCGTTTGGAGACAGCTGCATATATGCATGCAAGTGTGGAATGCAGATCTACCTATTTACAGCTTTACTTTTCATTAGATAAAACTCTCAACGCTCAGCTAGAGGGCAATCCGACTTGCTGTCTTACTTATAGTAATCAATGTCTCAAACAACAGACGCGATGACGCATTCGACAGCGCCTTGGAAAGCCGCACTGAGACAAAGATGTGCATCAACCCCACATTTCCGTGCGTAGCTGCTTGGTCTAAACAACTGGCAGAGACAGAATCTTTCCTTTATGATCGACCTGCATCAGACACGGGAAGTTCTTCAACTCATCATCGAAGCGGTGAGTTATGCCGCTTATCTGACAACAAGGCAATTGTGAGACAAACATATCCAGATGGCTTATGTGCCGAACCTTACTTTCCGCGACGCGTTTCTGATTTGCTGTACCCACTGCTCTGGCGGCCGCTCACCAGTTGAGTAAAGATCTTTCGATGACGTACCAGTTTAGACCTTGATGGCATTGACATGTGTTCGATTACTGATACAGCCAAATGTCTTGGATGAATCCATTCGTCTATAAATATCCCACCGTGTAACGACCTCGGGGCACGCTTGCTCTCCGTGGTTCCTCAACCAAGTAGCCTTTACCCTCAGCTTCTC
Source organism: Fusarium sp. S19/10 (assembly GCA_019054715.1). NCBI lineage: Eukaryota > Fungi > Ascomycota > Sordariomycetes > Hypocreales > Nectriaceae > Fusarium > Fusarium sp. S19/10. Next base: position 138,637 of record JAHKNZ010000036.1, on the reverse strand, counting down.
TTCATATCTTTTGCAAACAAAATGGCGCTTCCATACCCTGAAGGAGAGGTGTTCTTCATGCGCGGCGCCCTTCGTAGTAAGCTCGACACGATACTTGTCCATGACTTTCTAAGGGATTACGCCAAGGGCTTTAGGAAGTATAACCCTGACGGAAAGGAATTCTACTCCCACTTCATGGTCGAGTACATTTGGAACAGACCAGCGGATCACGGCTCAAATGAAGCAAACACGGCGGGTGGCGGTCACAGACACCCACGATCTGGTTACAAGATTGTCCGGGGGGGTGGCGGATGGAGGACTGACTACGGAAATTAGACGCAGCTTCCCTTTAGCTATGGTCCAAACGAGTGGGATATCAAGAGGCGCGTCCAGCACAATCTTTGTACCGATGGGAAACTTTTCAAGGAACGTGAGAGAGGGGCCGCTGAAGAGGTAAGCAGTTCTTTTGATTTCAATTCATTGATCAATATTAACAGATAATTCAGTCCTGGTTTATGCCAATGCCGATGCCCACGAGGGAGGAGAGATGGGTCTGGATTGATGTGAGTAATGACACTCCAAATACCTCCCTACATATTGACAAATGTTGACATTCTGCGACAGATGCTTGCGCGTATTCGTGCCATCTATATACCTGTTGCTCATGTAGCCAGTAAGGACCATCCACACCTTACCACTTGGTTGCAAGTCTCCTTCACTCAAGGTAGAAACATCCCTGTCTGGCGAGGAGGCGAAAGCTTCATCGACCATCAAACAGACCGTACCCATGGCCTCGGCGTGTGGCCAGGAGCAACAATCGGCTTTGATATTACCGGCCTGATTCATCTCCTCTCTTGCCCGCGCCAGTTCCGCAAGTACAACCCCTATGAGGCAAAGTTCGTCAAGATCGTGGGAAGCCAAGACGTCAAGACAGTCGCTGTCACAGACTCATATCACGATGCCCTCGACTATAGTTGGCTTGAGATCACAAAGATACAAAGTGGGATGAACATTGGTTATGAGAAAGGGGACCAAAGCAACTGGTTTGAGAAATTCGTCAGAAACGCCCTCGAGTTTGGTCTCGGGTTCATTCCTGGCGTAGGACCACTGGTCTCTATCGCTACCAGCCTGGCATGGACGGCGATTCGAGAGCCCGATCAGTTGCTTCCTCAACTCACCCTCTGGTTGCCAACAGTCAAGTTAGCCAATGACGAGTTGGAAGACATGCGCAAGAGTGCAATAGAAATGAGAAGATTAACCGACGAGAGGTTTTGGAAGACGGATGATAAACGGGCTCTGGGCATGCTTTTGGACTCCAACAAGAACATGAAGATGGCAGAGGCTGCAGGAGACACTGTGCCATACTTCAAGGACGCGAAGCAGGTACTGAGATGCGGCGAGGCGAAATATGACAAGGTATTAGCTGGCGAATCGGCGGGCACAGTTCTTGCTGAGTATGGTCCTGGTTAAGTACACTACCCAGTAATTCTATTCAGGCCGTCATGGATATTATAGCCGTTACGGAGATTATCTTATATTACCAAGACAATATGCCTATTTACTGTGTCCTTCATACATATGATCTTTATTAAACACAAGTAAGATATGTCATATATAACACTTTATTGCAACAGTAATAAACCTATTTTCTACACAATACTGAATGTTAGCTTAACATATAGGGATTATCTTAGCTCCTCAATGTGCTGGTAAGTACTTGCTTCTATGGAAACCTTCATCAAACCGCCCTCTCCCATTGTAGTGCCCAGCAACAATTTCTGTACAAGGTCGTACACCACTTTTCACTTGCGGATTGCTTGTCATCCACTGCCGTACTTTAGACCTGGCGGGATTACTATCTTCCACATCCACCATGCGGTGTTCAACCCCCGCTTGCAGCTCCTCTTATACGGAGACCAGGCCAATGTTCCTTTGTTACCAGCTTTTCGACAGGAAGCAATGGACTTGGACTGTCAAGCCTGTCCATGTTGTTCCAAAGAATCCCCTTTTCCGGTTCTTTCCAACGTGAGAAACCCGTGGTATGGGTAAACCAGGTAATGTCTTCGAGACTTTCTTGTTCAAAGTCACTCTCAACGAACACGCGTCACTTGTTCGCACGTTCTTTGTGATAATGGATTTCTGAGATCGAAGACACAAGTCAGTCAAAAGGTTCATGTTAAGATAAGCTAGACTTACTGGATAGCATGTCCTGAGGAGATTTTTCATCTGCTTCGTAGTCTAGCGTGACAATCGGGCAGTGGCCACAGGGATGAGGTCATCGATTACCTACAATTCTCCTCGAAGCGCTTGGAGATACTGGGTATCGCCTCATCAACAAGCGTCTCAAGCCTTGTTTTGACAATACAATATTCACCTTGACTTCGATTTTCGTACTTAACGAGCCCCGAATGATCAAGATTCCACGGTATGTTGTCTTTATCAGCAGCTGTCGTCAATCCGGTGCTCGTGGCTGACTGTTCCGTGACCATGTACACCTTAGGTCCAGTCTTGGCGAGTGTGCCATCTGGTTTGATCTGGTTCCATTCAGCAATGACTCTTGTTGTTCTAAAGATCAATTTGTTGTTCTAAAGATCAATAAAACTTACTTCGACCGTCGCACTCTCCTTGCGTCCAAATAAAGATACAACTTTGTATTGACTCTTACAGGCATGCGCAAACCGATCGGAGAGTGACTTGAGATAATTGGATGGCTCTCCTTCGTTGACAACCCACCTCGTTTTCAGCCGGCATACCGCCCTGGTTGCCTCTCGCTGCAAAATTGCTAGTGTCCAATAATAAATCATTTTTACCATTCCCAAAACGCCAGTTATCTGGAACACATTCAACAAAAACACACTGTACTCAATTCTTGATTCTTAGTTCTCCTCCTTCCTAATAAGAGAGAATGGCGATAATCAATAGAGAAGCTTTAACCGGAACCCCGTTTCCTGAGGCGTTTCAGCTGTTCAAATTAACAGAATCAGCGGCCCCTCAAGCAGCCACACAACGTCTTCCCGATTACCCACGAATATCCCTCCAAGACCAACCAAAACTTCTCAATTTCCTCGAAAAGGAATACTGCTCAAAAGACCTCGGTATAGTAGCAAAAGGGCTTTGGTGGATGTCTACGCAGGACTACGCTAATATCTCACCCCTGCACCGCAAAGCTGTCAAAGGACGAAATATCGTGGTGACTCAAGATCCGAAATTGCATCTCGTCTGGATTCAAGAGAGGATCTTCGTCAAACCGTTGCCAAAGTATCTTACGTCACATGCCTTTTGGGAGCAGCACTTGAATCTAAACGGAGATCCCCGTCGAGAGCGTATCCGCAAGGCAGCTCTGGGTTTCCTGAGGACTTGGTTCTATCTTGTACAATCTGAATATGACTTCAACCTTGCACAAGATATCAGCCGTTGTCTTATCCCTGCTGGAGTCACTTGGGAAGAGTTCTGCGATTTCTCAACTGAGTTCCCCGACATCAGTGACAAAAGCGTTTCTCAGCGATACGCCTATGGAGCAATTCGATCAACGAGACTCAACCTCTATGTGCCTTTAATCCTTGGAAAGTCGAAATTCCAGCGCGTCGAGCACCAGTACGGAGCATATTTCGCGCACTTTTACGGTCCGATCTTATTCATTGTCGCCATGGTATCAACTATGCTCAGTGGACTACAAGTTGCCATCGCCGTTCAGCAAGAACATCCAGGTCAAAACAGCCTGGGCATACAAGACGCTGGTCAATGGTTCAGCGTTGTGATCATTCTTTTTGTTTTTGCAGTTATTCTGGTTTTATTTACCGTTCTGATCTACAAGATTGCTCGGGAGTGGAGATTTGCTATTCGAGATCGCGTCAGGATTTTGGAAGGGAAAGGTAGCGAAGTCACTTTGAGAGAATAGTCCTGGTCTGTCTCTTTTGAGACCTTTTTTTTTTAGATTTTGTATAGCCGGCCGTAAGATATTCTTTCATTGGGGGTTATTGATATCTATATTGCCCATGTTCTTGAGATTGTCCGGCGCCTGGCTGCCAACCTTGTTGCTGCTGCCGTGATGCATCGCTATGCCAATAATCATGAACTGCTTGATTCTTCTCAGCCATTCGGGGCCATATCGATTCTGGTAACCTTGCTTCTGTCGGCGGTACACTTGCTTCACCATTCTGAGCAGGTGGGTTGGCCTTTTCTGTCATTCTCTTGTGAACTCGGGCGGATGCTCGCTTTCGCTTCTTGGATTTTCTTCGTCGATCGCAGAGGATGATTCCCACTACGAGGAGTAGAACGCCAACTGTTATAGGATTAGTTTTTGAGTTTCTGCGTCTGTGAGATTGACATACCCAATGCTCCTAGGGCGATGATGATCTCAAGAGCCCCAAAGATCTTGCCGCCAGGTAATCCTCCTGTGTCATTTTGATTCGCCTCCTGCGTTACTGTAACGACAGGTGCTTCTTGAGTTGTTGTATAATCCGCTTTCGCAGTTGGGTTCGGAAAGATTGTTGTGAAAATAGTGGTAGATTCGACTGCGTTGATGATGCGAGAGACTTGTAGTTCGAGAGCCAGATCGTCCATTATAGCAAAGGAAAGAAACCGAAACCGGGAAAGTCGAAAATAAACCGCTACCAGAGCTTCGTTGTCGTGAATTACAAAATTAGTCTGTGTATCGAATGCAAAAAAGACTGTAAGAAGAAGAATAAAAACGATTTGCACCAAAGAATGAAAGTCGCTGCGTGATTCCAGATCAACGTGCAGGAAAAGAGAAGAGAAAAAAGTTTAATTCAAGACAGCAGATGTCACGAAAGATATGGAGCGACTCGCAACCAACTACCCAGCTGAGTAACTATATCGAGAGGCCCAGTTGAGGCGAAACCGGGTGCTGCTTGAGGTGTGCATTGTGAGACGGCAGATCAAACACAAAGACCCCTGTCAGCAACGCTCAGCGGTACAAGTTAGCGCTACAGGGGGTGAATACAGGGGGGTAACTGTTTCGAGGATGAAGAATAGCCAAAACACCAAGTCTTTCAGGTTGGTGATGTTACTACCAAGCCGGCTGGTTCAGCTTCCGTGCGGAGCGCGTCTACATTTTCGAGCTGACAGGTTTATCGCAGTTTCAGATTTGGCGTCGTATTACGACGACTAAAGCCCTGTGGACGCATATAGGGTTTGATAATTGATATAGATATTGACTGGCAATAATCGTCTCGTGACCATCTGAGGTCTACCTAGCTGCAGCCAAGAGCCGGATGAACGGTCAAGTTATAGATGCTACGGCAATGCTACCGTGACAACATGTTTCCGATTTCAGGTTGTGATGATCAATGCGTTGTTTATGTGCACTGCCCTATGAGACTGTTTGGGATGTTGGGTTGGCACTTGACAGCGCAATGCGTGGTGTATACATGCAGCTTGGCTGTTGTTTACGGGTGAGGCTGTGGTGATGTGGAAGGCGGTCGCGTGTTGGTGTTTCGGGCGGGTCAACGGTTTACCGAGCTACCGAGCTGGAACGCCAAGGATAGCCTGTCGGTTTCGGATAAATGATGTTTCCGGGCGGCAACTCTACGATGAAGATTCGGCTAAGCTGAGGAGCAAGGGCAATAATAAGAATATGCCTGGGTACGGAGATCATGGAACTATCAAGTAAGTATCTTTTTGTGAATAATCTTTCTATGAGTTTCTAGATATTCACATTATGCTGTCGTTGGTACGGCGGATTGACATTGTTTTCGGTGTCTTGTAACGCTCAGCTTAGCGGTATCAGCAAAACGTTCATTGATGTTTAGAGCAAGCAACTAAACACAAACAGTGAACAAAGGCAACCCAACAAAGGATCGGAACAATCCGTCACTTGATCCAAGTAAACAAGACAGTCTTGCAACAAAAGTATGACATGTGTAAATGACCTCAATCGTGAAAAACCACAGCCTTACACTAATTAACTGCTAACTGCAGGGTAACCCCCAAGTCGGATCCCCGCAAAGGCCACCCAGCGGTCTTCTCTCCGTCCGGGGAAGATGCCAGCCAGTCTCATTCGCTCAAAGTAGCTCCTCCGCGCCGTCCGCGGGCACCTTTACTAAGGCCGAATTGCATGCGTGTCATTGGATCTCGGGTATCGTTTTTGAGAATATTCCCATCGCCGTGAAATAACTACCGTTGCCGAGATGCGGGGTGAAGTGAGCTAGCCCGGATGACGAAAGGCTAAGGAGGTGCCCGAGGAGGCCGACGTTGGAATGTTTGTGATGACTTCTACGATGCATACTGCGATAACTTGAGCATTTGCTACGCGTCATTTGAGTACAGCGCTTATCCGAAAGATAGACTCATTACGCGCAGCATCGTGACGCTCAACCAGGGACGTCATGGCCATAGTAGACATCCTCTTCACATGGTGGTCCATCCCCATCGGCCTAGCCATCCTAACAACATCATACCTCTACACATACTTCATAACAAACTCCCACCTCCGCGCCATCCCCGCGCCTTTTCCCGCCCAATTCTCAAACCTATGGCTTCTCTACATCTGTCGTCGCGGCGAACGCTATCGCGTCGTGGATGAGATTCACAAGAAGCTCGGCCCTGTGGTGCGCATCCAGCCGAATCACACCTCTATCGCAGATGTTGATGCTATCGCGACGATCTATGGTCACGGAAATGGTTTTTTGAAGTCGTGAGTATTTACTTTGAGTGATGAAGAGTAGGACTGATGATAGTAGGGAATTTTATGACGCGTTTGTTTCAATTCGACGGGGTCTGTTCAATACTCGCGATCGCGCAGAACATACGCGTAAGCGCAAACTCATCTCCCACGTCTTCTCCGCCAAATCCATCAGTCAATTCGAACCTTACATTCACGCCAACCTCGAACTTTTCGTCAAACAGCTCGACAAGCTCGTCGTATCCAGCCCGTCCACCGATGAGCATGGTAAACGCCAAGCTCTCATTGATTGTCTCCCTTGGTTCAATTACCTCGCCTTCGATGTCATCGGCGATCTCGCCTTTGGAGTTCCATTCGGCATGTTGGCCAATGGCGCTGACGTAGCCGAAGTTCGCGATACACCCGAGAGTGCACCGATTTATGCCTCCGCGATTGAGATTCTCAATAGACGAGGTGAAGTCAGTGCTACGCTGGGCTGTTTTCCTCAATTGAAGCCTTATGCGCAGTATTTGCCCGATCCGTTCTTTAGTAACGGGCTAAACGCTGTGAAGAACCTCGCGGGTATTGCTATCGCGCGTGTGAAGAACAGATTGGATAATCCGCCTAGTATTGAACGCATGGATCTTCTTGCGAGGTTGATGGAGGGACGAGATGAGAAGGGTGAGCCGTTGGGACGGGAGGAGTTGACGGCGGAGGCTTTAACGCAGCTTATTGCTGGTAGCGACACAACTTCCAATTCTTCATGCGCTTTGCTCTACCATGTCACGCGAACTCCTGGAGTCCTTAAGAAATTGCAGGCTGAGCTTGATGAAGCGATTCCGTCGGAGATTGACGTACCATCATACGACATGGTCCGGGACCTTTCTTACCTGAACAACGTTATTAATGAAACACTTCGCTACCATTCGACATCCGGCATCGGGCTTCCGCGTCAAATCCCTTCTACATCCCCCGGCGTCACCATCAAAGGCCACTATTTCCCACCCGGTAGTGTCCTCAGCGTCCCGACCTACACGCTTCACCACTCCAAAGAGATCTGGGGTGCCGACGCAGATGATTTCCGACCCGAGCGCTGGGAAACTGTTACAGATATTCAAAAGACTGCGTTCAATCCGTTTAGTCACGGACCGAGAGCCTGCGTGGGGAGGAATGTGGCTGAGATGGAAATGAAGCTTATTGCAGCGACCTGGGCGAGGAGATATGTCCCCGAGTTGAGGCAGGGTGTCATGGAAACGAGAGAGGGATTTTTGAGGAAGCCGCTAGGATTGGATATTGCTTTGAAGATGAGGAAGTAGATTGCTGTTCATATATCAAACCTTTCGGGATGTGTCATGGGCTATCATCAAGCCAGACATCACTGTGTGTCTGAAACTACCCTTTATAAAATATAAAGTTCTAACTACGGAAAAGGTCAGTTTTGACAGAACCTTTTTTAATGTCATTAGTTATCCGACCCTCGAGATAGACAGCTAATCTGGTTCGGATTGAGCGGATCCTCGGCCGAGAGGATATTCCACCAATGACATTTATTTAGCTTTCCCTGCATTAGTAGATCAACCACCTTTTCCGCCTTGGCATCGTGAAATCACACGAAGCAGGGGATTGGGGGCATGCTTGTGTTGCTGTCGGTAAACTCGCAATGATACACCGAGTCTCTTGTAACCGATTATATATATTCGACAAACTTAGTTCGGTCCCGATATGCATCTCCCACGTCTCATACTGTTCGAAATGCGTTATATTCCAATCTTGAGTTTTCTTGCGGTGTTCGCTATCGCCACCATCGATGCTGTGTCTCTGCCGCAAGACGTGCCTCGCGATGTTTCAGATTTCCGACAGAAACACCCATACAAGCCTCCCAAACATGAGCAACGCAAGATAATAAAGATTCGCGCGTCGAGAGATCATCAGGATGATGTTTCCGAGGATTTCGAGCGCGGTGTGCGTCAGGCTGACCGGGGTAACACCTTGTACTTGCCACATGGCCAGACATTCGTCATTGGAAAAGCGCTTGATTTGACTGGACTCAATGACATTCACATTCACCTGGAGGGCGAGATCCGGGTCAGTAATCGTTTTCGGATCGCACACTGCCTCGGAACCTAACAGAGATAGTTTACGGATAACGTTAAGTATTGGCAGGAAAACGCTTGGTATCACCCCTTTCAAAAGTCCATTATGTTTTGGAAATGGGGAGGGCATGATATCAAGATATATGGTAACGGCGTCATCGAAGGTCAAGGGTTAGTTGATATCAGACCGACACAGGTGTCTTATGGCTGACAGTGGTAGACAACGCTGGTGGAATGAGTTTGAAGCCGACACAGGCTCGTGAGTTGACCGGATTTCCCTATAGGTGGCACTGTACTAACTATCTACTAGCATTCTAAATCCTGATAATAAGTATTACCGTCCGATTCTGTTCTACGCAGAGAACACGATCAACCTTGATGTTTCCGGCATTCATCTCAAAGACTCACCCTGCTGGAACAACTTTATCGTGAGCTCCAAGAACATCTCATTTACCGATATCGTAGCGACAGCTCTGTCAAACAATGGCAGCATTATCCCGAAGAACACTGACTTTATGAACACAATGAACACTTCAACTGTGCGAATTGAAAGGACATGGGTTAATATTGATGATGATTGTTTCTCTCCCAAGCCAAACAGCTCCGATCTTTATGTCAACACCATGTACTGTAACGGTACACACGGCCAGGTAAGTTCTATATGCAAGAGACTGCCTGATGAAGCTAACTCGGAGAGTCCATGGGGTCCCTCGGGCAATATAAGGGGGAAGTCTCTAATGTTCACGATGTGCATATCGAGAACGTTTGGATGATGAATGGAGATGTATGTCATAACCCCGGGTCACTCGCTATACATTCTAACTCTTTCAGTATTCTGGTGCTCGTATCAAGGTTTGGGCCGGAAATGAAACTGGCACAGGTTTTGTTAACAACGTAACGTTCAAGTGAGTACTTCAGATTTAGTCACGTCTAGCTATTAACATCCAGCCAGGAACTTTTGGGTTGCACGTATGGATTACGGCATTTTCCTCGATTCTTGCTATTTCAATAAATCAGCCGAGGAGTGCAATGCTCATCCCTCAGGAATGCAAATCACCAACATACACTTCGAGAACTTCACAGGCTATACATCTGGTGTTTATGGCAACGCTGTAGCTCGTCTTTCTTGTTCGTCAGCTGAAGATGCTGTTTGCGCCAACATTACTCTCAAGAACTTTGACGTCAAACCACCATGCGGTGGAGAGCCCGTGGTTATTTGTGATGGGATGCACGGCGATGTTGGTGTCGACTGTGTTCCATATGAAAGCGACGAGGCTCAGGCGGCACTAAAAGCAAAATGCGAAACGCCTTTAGTCCCTATCGACACGGATCCTTGGGGCAGTGGATTGATTGAGAAGAAGAAGGGTGCCTTTCACCCACAGTAGATGTCAATTGAATACTGAAGAGGGAAATAACTTCACTTGATAACTCCATATTAAGTTGCCTATAAAGAATCTCGGCACAGATAGTTAAGTATTCAGGCTCTTAACTCATGACTAAGATGGTGACCAATGGATTCCATATGCCGGTTCCTGGTGATCGATTACCTTCACCTGCATTGAAGACCGATTTAGAACAAGTGGTGCCAGCAATATATAACGCCATTCTGTGGCGCTGTTTTAATCGTTTTAATCCGCATTTTCAACACTGGCGACGAACGTGACTGAAGCAGTTTACCTATCTTAGTAGTTTGTTAACTAGATAGCCGGTTGAGCACGGCATTGTTAAGGACAGTCTTCTGCTCTTGCCTTCGTGGCGCAAGAAGTTGAGTCAACGGTGTAAACATAGAATTGATTGGCCCAGGTCCCGCTCAGTTTGACATGTACGGTCAACGTCTTACTAGTGTAATTGATTCTCGATCTCGATAGCAAGAGAGCCCTGGTTTAGGCTGCGAAAGTGGCAGATCTTGAGATATATAATGTCAAAATCGAGCAATACTTGCACATACGACCACAGCTCGCAGAGAATACGGGATCCCGTCTGCTCTCCCATCGTCAAGCTGCGAAGCGCCGGATTAGTAGTTGGGTCGGTGACGACCAGCGAATCCCCGGTGTTGTATGTATCTTTTTGCCAATATCACCGATTGCAAAAGGAGATGCTGATATTTAATATTTGAATGATTACTTTAAGTCTATGCGTGTATGCCTCTAGAAAGGAACTCCCGAAAATTGCAGTTCTGCCAAAATCAAGCCAAAGTTGCACCACCAAGGAAGGTATTCTTTCACTTTCCAATCGACTGCAACTGCTTCCTATACCAAGTCTATACACCATTAGCATCACTCTCGCAAACATACAAGTATTACTCACAAGTTCAACTCCAGTTCCAATACTCTTTGGCCCAAATCTCTTCAAAAACCAAGGCGTTTGGATCTTCTTCGCATAAAGCTTAGCATCATCATCCGTAACTTCCTTATTCAAAATGATAGTCGAAGGTAAGAGAGGATTGATAATAGCAGGTCTACCAAGGCCGATGAGATCGCATGCTCCTTCGCGAAGGGCAGCTTCCATGCCTGCGCGTGTGCGGAATCCGCCTGTTACCATTAGAGGAACGTTGGGAACCTTGGCGCGCATTTCGTGAGCGAAGGAGAGGAAGAAGGATTCGCGAGCTGCTGTGCTGGCGGCTTTCTTTTCACCTGTTCCTGTGAACATCTATGACAGTGTCAGTATGGGAGTAAAGATGAATATGTGGAACGCTTACGGATGGGTTCTCGTAACTTCCGCCGCTAACTTCCAAAAAGTCCAATCCAACCTCGGCAATAAGTGTGATCTGCTCCAAAACCTCCTCAAGTTCCTTAGGAGACTGATGGTCTGCAGAGTTGAACTTCAAACCGACACAGAAACCCGCTGGTGTCGCAGCCCGAATGGCTTTTGCGACGTCAACGATGATTTTCACCCTAGCAGCAGGTGATCCTCCGTATTTGTCTGTTCGCTTGTTGCTCTTCTCCGACATAAACTGAGAGAGAAGATAACCATGCGCAGCATGAATCTCAACACCGTCAAAACCGGCTGCCGCCGCAATTCGGGCTGTCCTGGCAAAGCTCTGAACAACATCTTCGATTTCTTGGATGGACATTTCCTTTGGCGTACCGAAGACAACATTCGTGATAATCTTGGCGAGGAAATCATCTCCCATGTTCAGCTGAATAGGGCTCGGGGCAAGATTCTTATCCATGAACGCCTTCTTGCCCGCTCCAAGAGGCGATTGTCGACCAGGATGGTTAATCTGCATAATGGCCGGGGTCCCCTTTCGCCGCATGATCCCCACAAACTTCTTATAAGCCTCCAAGACCTTTTCCTCAGGAAGATCAGAGCTGACAGCCAAATCGCAATGTCCACCGAGATACTTCTCGTCAACTTGGACATTACCAGTCATGACCATTCCCCAACCTCCATCAGCCCAGGCACCGTATGCATTTTCTAATTGCGTTGTTGTAGGAAGATGTTGACCGTCAGCAATTTCTTCAGCCAGAGCCGCTTTTGCGAGACGGTTAGGCAGTGTGAGACCGCATGGTAGCTTAAATGGTTGAGAAAGTAATAAGTCTGTCATTTTTGATAGTTGATTTGTTGATGGGCGATTAACTTGATAGTAAGGGGAAGTTCTTAAGTATAGAAAATCTCGCCTTGAGCCGGACCCTGAACCGGGGCCCGTGTCCGCCGACTATGGCCCAAAGGAGAAATAACTCCAGTGGACTCGGCCTGTTGTTTGTCCGCTAGGGAACAGAGTTCATCCGATCGAATGTTCTGGGGCGAATTTATGCAGTTTAGTAAACATTTTGCGGGAGAATTATTGAAAATTGATATGGATAGCTAGGGGTATTTCGTTTCCCGACGGAGTGTGCGGATGGATTTGCTGATGTTGGCAATACCTGCATGTGATTAATTGCGTGGGATGACCCACTCATCCAGTGTAAGTTGCACTTGATCCATCACAAAGACCTCAAAAGTCTAAGCGAGTACATGCGAAACGAGTCGTTGCAAAGAGTCTGGAACCTAGAATGACGTTGACCAATTGACCCAGCGAACAAACTTTACAGTTTCTGTTGAGTTCTTATGCTGTGGTCATCAGATAGCCGCATAGCGTCGACGTGATTTCTGGTATTGCTACAGACGTGACTGCGTCAGCCTGGTTGAAACAGGACCTAGCAGTCTCGAGATTCTGGCTCGAAGCAGACCGACGAAAGTAATTCAGGCTGGATACCAATAAGTTGAGATCAAAATGCAAACTTAAGTGAAATGAATAGCCTTTCGGACAAGAAGAAGGCACTTCTTGAACTTTGGATCAACATCATGTTAAAAGGGAGATGGGAATATTAAAGCAAGTTTAGAAACGCCTGCAAGACGATGAGAAGGAAGCCATAATAGGCGCAAGGAAAAAGAAAACGACAAGAGGGAGCAGCAACTCATTCGCTCGGGTTATCTACCGTTAAGGTTTCCCTCAGGCCTCAATAAAGTTATAGATCAAGCATCGTGACTGACAAGATTCTGTGTTTGCCCTGCCCTGACATAAGGTTTTTATCAAAGAATAAAAACCCTTGCTCTTTTACTTTGAATCGGTTTCCCTTCCTTTCACCATCATCACAACCACCCAAGCAGGCATCTTCCTTACCACCTACAAGATGCCTCTCAACCAAACACTCGAAGCTACTATCGACAGCCCTAGTCAAAGTAGGGATACCACCTCCTCCCAAAAAGAGACAAAAACATCCCCCAACACTATCACTCTTACCAAACAGCAAATCCAACAGAAGTTGAGGGATCTGGGAGTCTGCGAGATGGGGTACAATTGGATTGAACAGAAAAATGGCTATCGCTGTGCCGGAGGCTCCCATTTCATAAGTCACAAACACATCAAAGATCTCTGATTCATATCGGGCTCGTTGTTCTTGCAACTACACACTTGAGGTTGCATTGTGTTGATGGTGTACAAGAACAGTTGATCGGCTTCCATAGCTCAGTTGGTTAGAGCGTCGTACTAATACTTCAATCTGAATATTCAGTGATGCGAAGGTCTCAGGTTCAAGCCCTGGTGGGAGCATCGCTCCAGCGCCGTTATCAGCTTCTTTTTGACTTTTTGAGATATTCCAACACGTTTCGAGTTAATAATCTTTTTTTTTTATGGTTGTCGTTGTTGATCAATCAGGTAGCAACAATCCAGCCCACCTTCATGGCACTTTTCCCACATGACCGACCCATTTAAGAGCCGACTAGGATTTGTTGATGGCTAGGGCCATTTCCCACAAGTAAACTGTCTATTCTATCTTTTCGCGGCTTCTCATCAGTGAAAAATGACTATTGAATAACTTCTCAGATCGGATTTAGTATTTGAGGTAAACCGTCAGCCTCGCTTCTCATTGCTTGTAGATCCTCCAGTTGTCCTCTGTTCTTGACCCTCATCACGCTCTTCTCGCCTCTCTTGCTGAGCAGAATCACCTTTAAGAACAACATCGTCCACCAAAAAACTCGCCCCCAAGCATAACGCCATCAAAGGCACCGTGATAATGAAAATGACTCTAAAGCCTTGCATACGAGCGCTCAAGATGGCACTTTCGTAGTCTTTAGTAGCAGGATCATTGACGGACCATGTGCCATCGAGAACACTGTCGCGCCGCCATTCGGGAATGGTGTCGTTTTGTTGCAAGGCGTTCTGTAAAACGGCGTAGTATACAGCTGTCGAAACAGCTATTCCGACAACACCGCCCAGTGAACGGAAGACGTTGCGAGTTCCTGTCGCTACGGCGCGGTCTTCGTTTGCCGAGTTGGCTTGTAGTGCTACGAGGCCTGCATGCTTGTTAGCTGTTTTATTCAGGTAATATTCTCCGAGTGACAGTGGTCGACGTACCTGGTTGATGGACCCATCCAATTCCTGCTCCTTCGACAGCTAGGACGGCAACGTAAACTGCAATATGCGTGTTCTGGTTGAAGAGAAGTTTGAGACCTGAGCCCAGAGTCCAGATTGTGAAACCGGCTCGCAGAATAGGCATATACCTACCACCATGTCAGTTACCACCTTGTCTCTGTGAGCAAGAGTAGTAGTTACCTAGCATACTTGGCCATCAAAGGCCCTGAGGCAGCACCAGCCATGCCCTGCGCCAGCAGAAATGGCACAATCAACGTAGCGCTCTTCAATGGCGAGAAGCCACGAACAGTCTGATAGTACAGTGGAATAAAGTACTGAGTTGACTGCCAAGCGAAGTCGTGGAAGAAACCTGTCAGAATGAGTACTGATGGGGATCTCTGTTTAAAGAGTCGAAGAGGAATAATAGGAATTCTGGCGAAGTATGCTTCGATGATGATGAAGACTAGCAGCATGATGATACCAATCGTGAGAAGGGAGATGGTTCTGGCGTTCTGCCATGCCCACATGCTTCCTCCCGAGTTGATGGACATCTGATATCATCATGATCAGGGTATTGCCAGGACTGGAGATGGGAAGTACTCACGACTGTAAGGACGATACCAGCAATAGAAGCCATGACACCCCACCAATCAATCTTTCGAACTTTCTCTTTTAAACTTCCTGACACAGGCTTCAGTGGCAGAAAGAGAATCAGCAACGCAAAGCATACGCCTCCCATGATAGCAGGTACCCAAAACGCCCATCTCCAACCATTAGTACCCATCTGAATCAACCCAGCAGCAACGAACGGACCAGTCGCAGCTCCAATCCCAATGGCCAGACTGATAAATCCCTGATACTTTCCTCTCGATCTCAAACTGACCAAGTCGCTTACAATAATCGCAACAGAAGAACTAATCCCTCCACCACCAATACCACTGATTGTTCGACAGACATATAACCAAACTGGCGTACGCGCAAAACCGCATAAAACACCCCCAACGACGATACATCCCATAGAGAATAACAAAACAGGTTTTCGGCCAGTTATGTCGGAGATTCTGCCGTACAAAGGTTGGAAGGAAAGTTGACCTAGGAGGTACGATGTTCCAACCCATGTAACCGTTGGACCGGCATCTAGAGCTGAGGAGATTGTTGGAAGGGATGTTGCGACGGAGTTCATGTCTAGGTAGGAGATTAGGTAGCAGAAGCAGAGACAGAGGTAAGCGAGCAGTAGACGGAGGAATGGTAAGCGTTGGGATTGATCTTGAAGCTCGGCTTGTTCGACATCTGGCTGAGGTGAGTCACTTGGGGCCTCAGTTTGAGCCTTCTTCTCATCAGAGATTGCCGGCTCATTTTGAGCCTGATACGGCGCGGGAACAATCGAATCCATTTTGGAGAATAGGCTCTGCTATCATGAGTTTCAAACTCGAGAACTTTACAGATCTAAGTTGAGATGTATTTGCATGATCTGATGTCAGGCGCGCCTTTCATGAACAAATATGATTCCATAAGCAAACTCTTGGCATCTCCAACTTGGATTTGTTGGTGAAGATCATGGCAAAGTATCGAATGAGCGGGATTGGAAATTTATTCCCGCGATACCAAGCATACTGTTCCCGAAACCCCTCACTGTGACGGATATCTCTGGGTGGGGTAAATTCGCAGTGAGAGTTCGTCCATTTCGAGTCACCTAACCCATTGCGCAGATCCGGGTTCTGTGTGGTCACATTTTCTGATCCACATGAAGTCTTGAGGGGGGTTAAAATTGCAGTGCAGCTCGGCGTTCTCTAGCATATCGAGAGCGGTTAAAATTGCAGTGAAATCAATCAGCGATAAATCACAAGAATAGCACATTTGAACAGAGTGTCTAGACTTGGGCTGCCACCTCATACTGCAAATTTCAGTGCGTCACTCGAACAACCGTACAGTCCAGTTGGTATTAATCGAACGTGGTAATGCCGGGAATAGAACAAGGCATCCATTAGTTGGGATGAGAAGAAGCCCAAATGCACATAATTGAGAAACTATGGACTGACTGAAATCGATGGGGATACGCCTTGGTCTGGACATCACTGCACAGAACCGGTTGATGAGAGCATGTCAGACTGTTCAGAAGGGGGTCTGTGCTGACCATGTGTTCAGGTCAATCCATGCTTGGAGGGGGTTTAAAAATGCAGTGAAAGAAAGAGGCCGGAATTTATTCCGGCCTAGATTTGGACCAATACCATGGCGGCCTCTCTCTTGACACTTCACAACCTCAAGGTCCATCCAATATTGGCAGAGGGAGATAATGTTTGGAAACAAGACAAAGTACAAATTTATGAACCCGTTAACTTTTGTATACTGTTTCAATTTGCGACAAAGTTGAGATAAATCTTCCATGGTAGATAGTTTACTGGGCAAAGAGTTCTAGTGCAAGAAGCAGACTATGCTAGTCACATGTCAGATCAATATGTGAACTCAAGCCCGGAGGGGGGTTAAAATTGCAGTGAACCTAAGTACATTACAACTTACACCTTCCCATGAGTGCGAACGTAAGTCGGAGACCACTCTCAAGTTGATTGTTCAAATGGGCAGAGTTACACTCACTTGTCTATCTAGTAACTGTTTCTGCTTCATGCTTCACTTTATTGCTGAATTGAACTTTTAGGACCTGTTAATGCTCATAGTAAATGTATATTTTCGATGAGGAAAACAATGAAGAATGGGGCAACTTCAAGGAAGCTAGATGCTGGTCCAAGCAGGTCTGCACTAAATCAGTGTGGAGGAGCAGTGATTGTAAGATCGTGCCTGGAGGGGCATTCTTCGTTGAGGACAGACTAAAAATGCAGTGGAACCAGAGCCGCAACTGATGCAATTCATTTCATAAAGTGTGCAGGTGTTATCTCAAAAAAGCCCTGCATCCAGATGCGTTAAGTTGTTTGGGTTTGGATTTGTGTATTGGCTATCCCCAGGACATCAATCAAGCTTACGTAAAAGAAGACAGGTTTCCAACACCCATTAGGCCAGGAGTTCAGTGCCACAGGTCAAGGAACAAATATCACAGGTCTATGGTTATAGTATATACTGGTCCTGCCTCTTTGAGAAGGTATAAACTTTGCAACACTTTCTGAAATTAAGACCTGCACTCAAGATAGAAGTGTCTGTGTATCCGACAACCCACGCAGTAGACCTGGCGACGTGTTAATATTCCAGTGAAGACCTACATGGCGCTCAGTCACTCGGGATACAAGATCAAGCTTTCCTTGCGAGAATTACACTCTTGGACGTTCGTTGCTCAATTATGGTTTATCAAGGGATTTAACCAGTGAACGCCACGATCCCATTATCAGGTTTTCCTGTCTATTTATAACTACCAGTTGAATTGAAGTAGTTAGTCAAGTTGTTGAATTTATCGGTAGCTCGGTAAATGAGGAATCGTACGACGTGCTAAACTGTCTCGATACCGCCCTTAACAATGCTGGCGCCACCAAAGGTATCAGGGACATAAGTTGAGTCTAATGTTTGTGGCTGGACTTATACATACTGGCATGCATGTGGAGATGTAATGGAGGCTGTTGCTGATTTTCATTTATGTTCGGAAATTGTGCTTGGGACAAGACTTGTCAAATAAACCTCATCCAAGTCTAAGGGTATAGAGCTAAGCAATAAATACTGAGACAACTGATGATGCTTAGAAAGGAATTGATGAATGATGGTATTCCACGCTAGCGTTGTTGACTACAGACTTTTTTAACATTTTTAACCACTCTAATACCTTACTGATGGTTCACCGCCAAGATGGCTTTTATATCAACAGCTGATACTGAGACGACAGAGGTCTGGATTCTAATAGTTTATCGCTAGACGTGGAGCGGCTGAGCAGTTGTACGTTTAAACTGGCTAGTTCCGATTCCAAAGTGTTGGTAGCTTGAAGTTGGCGTCAAGTGGCGCAGCTGTAGATATGAGACCAATAATTATCGACGATTTGATGTTTTGATAGAATGCATAATTATGTTGATTTGAAAATATATAAGAAGATATCTGGGGCCTTTCTTTTACCACTATCAGAATCATCTTCATCTCTCACATTCTCCCATACACTCCTCATCTTGCTCGAGTACCTAATCATAATGTTGTTCTCGACAATCTTCAATCCCTCTTCCCTTCTCATGGGCCTCCAGCTCCTTTCAGGAGTCATGGCAAGCCCCATCAAGGAGTCTGAGATCTCGTTTGATGCCCGCAGCGTCGAAGGCTCACTGGTTGCGAGAGATCTGACTGTGGATCAATCTCAAGCCCTCGCCTACCATAACGTCAGGCGCAAAGTACTGGGTATTGCACCTCTGGTATGGGACACTGAGCTTGAAGCTGCTGCTCAGAAGTATGTACAGAGCCTGGCCGACACCAAAGCTCAATACATCATTTCGAAGATCCCTACACGACCCGATCAAGGCGAAAACTCCCGGGCTTTCACGTAAGTACGGTAATCAAGCAAGGAATAATATTGTCTAACACCTAAAGGGTCTTCCCTGGTCAAAAGCTGGATGACCCATTGACAAGAGCAACTGCGGGCTGGTAAGTTAATATGATAAAGAATCAATGAAGTATAATTCGATGCCGTGCTAACTGATTGGAATAGGCTGGATGGGCAGAATAGGTACAGAAACTATGGCGGCAACCGGTATAATCTTATGCATCAGCCTGACGGAGCAGATTACTTTAGTGAGTCTTTCATCCCAGCTATTCCCGGTATACTCAATGCATTACTAATATGTGAAACGATCTACAGCTCAAGCTGTCTGGAGAGCCACTACCAAAGTTGGAATCGCTACCGCTAGTTATGTGGACGCGAAAGGTTTTACTTTTGTATACGTTATTGCCAGATACTCTGTTCGGGGCAATATCGTGGGACAAGTGATCTGGTAAACAGTATTGGAAGGCTTTGGACCTTTTTAAGAAAGCTCCAGCCTTTTGCTAAATGCAAGAGTATTAGCAGCTGGCATGAGTTCAGAGGTTAAAGATAGAGTGGACCAGGTATTACTATTCTAGAAATAACTACATCGTATTACTAGGTATCTAAGGAGGGTTGTATGTTAAAATTGTCTTTATTTTTGTTCTTTTTCTTTCACTGTTGTAAGAGATAAAGTTCCATTTAAATCCATTGACGGTTCAAACATCAAGATCTTATCATCTTAAGTGCTGGCTGCTCAAATACTACCTACCTATGATGAGGTATGATAGGAGGTACTTAGAAGTGTGAAATCGGATGGTATGCCTCGCCGTGGTTTAAGAATGCAGTGAAGACAAGATATTTATACTGAGGGGGGACAGGCGGTATTTACCTCCGCTAACAGGTTGTTTCCCCACATCCACTGGGAGGCCTCAGTATCCAACGTATCAAGTATCAAGGATGTCCATGGGAATCTCTCGAGCTGGCAGGCCCAGTTGGCACCGCGTAGCGTTAAAAATGCAGTGAAGGGTGAGTAAACGCGAAATATTACCCCCTGCTTCTTGCGTTTTGCAATGAGCTTCGACGCGTTGTATCTCTATCAACACAACCTATCATCGCGTAAGGATTTGTTTGGCAAATGCGATAGAAATTGCAATATTACTCAGTCAGTTCGGTTCTCATGACGTTATGTATTTGACCATGCCCAACCAGTGAGCAGTGCCCATCCACACTTATATGTAGATATTCTAGATACAGTAAAAACAAAGTATATACCTGTAGCAAGAAGGGGTATCAAATCTCTCAGTTCCCAGCACCAAGAGAACTCAAAATCGGCGCAACCTCAGTACACAACCCCCATCTTCTCCTCCCCTGCGGCAAAAGGGCATTAAACCTCGCCATCCACCCATCAGCCACACACCTACAAAGCGGAATACTACTAACTGCAGCAGTTCCATCATTCTGGCACCAACTGTCCAGCCTCGTGATACTAATATTCTGCAGATTGGGTGGATCGACTCCGATGTTGATATGGTTTAGGCTAGGAACGCAGGAACATGCTGCTTCTGAGAACAAGAGCCAGGCCCATACTACTAGCAAACTTGTGGATGTCGCGAGATAGGCTATTGGGTCGAGGGACTGGGTTTGAGGGGAGTTGGAGGCTAGGGCGGATTCGCTTGAGAGGAGAACTGCCAAGGCGTGTAGGACAGCGCGGCGAGATTCGGGGGATTTCGTCCACACGCGGAGATTGTTGTGTAGTTTCTGTAGTCGTGGACGGACAGTAGGCTCGCGGTCTGTCAAAACCGGTGCTATTGAAGCTTTGGCAACGGCGTTGATGGTTCGTACATCAGAGTATAAATGCAGACTCTGGAGATGATAAACCATCATACAATCCGAAACCAAGCACTTGATATTGACCATAGCCGCAGCTTTAGCTTGGGTTGGGTCGTTATCAAAGTCTCCGATATACGCCGTGAACGGAAACTCCCCCATGCCAGCACCGTGGAATGTTTGAAAGCACTGATGTTGTAATCTCTCGACATCTGTTTTCCACGCTTCGAGCTGCCACGCCAACGAAGTAGTAGAATTATGTGTCAGTCTTCCAGCCTCTGCACTTCTTCGTATAACCTGGGCGTGGTTCCAAATTGCAGGCAACAAACCACAAAGCGCAAGATGAATATCTTCAAGGAGCATGAGTGACTTCGCAGAGGTATTTGGATTAGCGATCATCTCGGACATTTTAAACGTTGATCTATCCGTCGGTTCCCACGTAATTCGTTTGAAGAAAACGTCAAGGCCGAACGCGTTCCAGAGAGAGTATGTTGCCGGCATGGTGAGGTCGATTTCTTCTCGGTAGAATGTAGGTGCTTGGAAGCGGGCTAGGGAGTAGTAGGCGTCTATTTTGAAAAGGGAGATGATGAGGCTTTTGAAAT
This sequence comes from Fusarium sp. S19/10, assembly GCA_019054715.1. Classification (NCBI taxonomy): domain Eukaryota; kingdom Fungi; phylum Ascomycota; class Sordariomycetes; order Hypocreales; family Nectriaceae; genus Fusarium; species Fusarium sp. S19/10. Next base: position 117,243 of record JAHKNZ010000036.1, on the reverse strand, counting down.
GTTAGTGAGGAAAGTCAGAGGAGAAGAGGGGAGAAGTACCGCTTCCATCGATCCCGAATTACCATCAGCCAGGGGACAAAAGTTCCTGGGAAGTGGATTCGCTGTTGTTCTGCTGAGCCGTCGCTGTTGAAGAAGTCGGTTTCTCGCATTGCCATGATGAGCGTGCCTCGTAGTAGTGAAGCTTTGGCCGTTAATCTCTCGTTCTGAAATAACGTTAGTGGCTGAGATATGTTCGTTGTGATGGTGTAAATACTCCATGATAGAAAGCAAAGATGATGTGCAAAACGATAGCTATATACGTTTCTATCGGCCAAGGCTTATCATCCTCAAGTCTCGACAACGTATTCGACTGCACATATTAGCAAAGCACTTCACACGTGACGTACAAACTTACAATAAAGTCAGAATAAACATTCATGAATGTCTCATGCAACTCCATGACCACCGGCCCAAACTCATCAGGATTTCTCAACCAGCAACTTATCATGGCCACTGAAACAGCAACAAGATACGAATCCTCCATGCCAATCCTGTAAGAAGGCGCATGAAGAAGAGGGAAGCTATCATGGAATCTTCCGAAATACTCTTTCGTGTTCGCTTCGATCCAGGGATGTTCGACTGCTGGGATAGGTGTTGCTTCGCCGATGGGTATTTGTCCTGTACGCACGCTATTCCCGATACGTTTGAACGCAGCTTTGATTTCATCCGATGGCGAAATCAAAGACACAAGCTCTGGTGTATCCCTTCGTTCATCGACGGGGCTTTTACTCCCGCTCTTACTCGCGTGTTTATAAGTACAGGATATTCCCCGTTTGATACAAAGAGTACACTTTGTTCCGCCATCGCACTTTGTTTTGTTAGCATGACACGCATCACAAGCGCGTCCGCGTCGTGGGTCCGGCGCAGTGGGCATATCATGCCGTGAGAGATGCCGTCTCAGCAAATCACTAGAGAGGGTTAACTATGTAAGATGATTGGACGGAGATGTACTGACTTGCGCGTGAAGGAGCGCTGACACATGGGACATATAAAATTGCGTTCTCCATGGGTAGCTTGATGGCGACGTAGATGTTCCTTTCTGATAAAGCTCTTTCCGCAGTGACATACATGACGGGAAGGAGCGGCAGGTTCGCTGATAATTGGTCAATTCGGTCAAGCTCTGCATATTGTCTCGGATATCCCACCTGTTATTTGAATCGTTTTCGCTGTGGGATACGTCCATGATGAGTGGATATGCGGTCAAAACATAAAACGAGGGCAGGTACAACCGAGTGGGATTATGTGTAATGATGGAGAAAAAAGAAAATGGAACAAGACAAATGGCTGACTGAGTTACGTACTGGGCATATCAATATTTTTTGAGGCTTCACTTGGTAATCGCGGGTGGGATGACCGGTGGTGAGAGTGGGATGATATTTTCGGGGTCCGCGGTGGGAAGATGAGGCTGACAGGTCATGTTTGACCAATAGTAAGGCTCCGGAGACGCATAAAGTTTGGAAATAGATTACGGGTCCGCGGCTTTCTTATCCCACTCGGCATCCCATCCTCTTCGCTATCCCGCTTTATATCCCATCCCATCCCTTTGACGCCACCACAGCCACAAACTGCAACAGAGTGGCTGGAAGATGATCATGTAATACCATTTGATGGGATTGTAGCTGCATCATTAGTGTCGGATAAGATAAGCATATTCGCAATCATAGTGTTTTATCCCGAGATATGGTATGATCCGCTATGTAATTAGAAATACTTCCATGGAAGCACATCATTGAAACGACGTAGCACGATCCTAATTGAACTATATATACAACTATCTCTCACCTCCAGATAATTCAATTCATCTCACTCATCACTCAATCATCTACTCAGACAACCATCACCAATAACCACTATCAACTTTAAAACGTCACTTCAATAACAACAATGTCTGCCTATAAGAACATCGCAGTCGCTGGTGCAGCTGGAGATCTCGGCTCAGCAGTCTTCAAAGCCCTCCTCGACTCCAACAAATTCAACCTCACAGTCCTCACCCGCACCACCTCAACCAGCACTTTCCCCGACAATGTAAAAGTCATCCAAGTCGACTACGACTCTCTCCCCTCTCTCACTTCAGCCCTCGAAGGCATTGACGCCGTTGTTTCAACAGTCGGCAGTCTCGCCATTTCCAGCCAAAAGCTCCTCATCGATGCTGCTGTAGCCGCAGGCGTCAAGCGATTCATTCCTTCTGAATTCGGCTCCAACCTTATCGTTCCCAGTGTTCGAAAACTTCCTGTTTTTGCGACAAAGGTTGAGATTGAGGATAAGCTTGTTGAACTCAAGGACAAGATTAGTTATACGACCGTGTACAACGGCATCTTCCTGGACTGGGGTATCAAGAACAACTTCTTCTTCGACTTCTCCCAGCCAGAGCTGACCATCTGGGATGAGGGCAATGTTGAGTTCAGCACCACCACCCTCGCCAGCGTTGGTGATGCAGTAGTCGGTGTCCTCACCCACCCCGAGGAAACCAAGAACCGCATTGTTTATATTCAGGACACTGTCCTTACCCAGAACAAATTTCTTGAACTTGCCAAGCAAGCCAGTGGAAAGGAATGGAAGGTTAAGCATGTCAAGATTGATGATGTTACGGCAACGTCTGACGAGAACATCGCCAAGGGAATTATTGACTGGCCTACTCTTGCGCCGTATCTATTCAGAGCCATCTTTGATGAGAAGAGTGTTCCCAAGTTTGAGAAGTTGGATAATGAGTTGCTTGGTATCAAGGGAGTCACGGAGGAGCAGGTTAAGGAGCTTCTTAAGGCTCACATTCAGTAATGAGAGTTTATATAGATTAGTCGGAGGAGGATTGGAATGAAATTTTTGTTGTTTCTGAGCTTAAGTCTTTTTGTGTTTGAAGTGATTTCGACTCATGGTTGTGAAGATTCTCTTGGCTGATATTATCTCGAACTCTGGCACTTTGGTCTTTGAGTGAGCCACGACCGGGAACTAATCAATAGCCATTCTAGATGGATTCATTGTACCACTTAAGGCATTTTCTAATAAGTCGAGTATCGAATTTGAGTAGCTGATGCAAAAGCACAGGATCATAATCCTTCGTGGCCGAGATTTGTCAGCTTGAGTCAAGGTCAATCCGAAGGGCGTTATTATGACGTTGATACAACAAGGATACCCCAAACCTCGCACGAAAGACTATTATATATACCCGACCGACTCTCCAATGTAGACCTTCATAAACCCAACCAAACTGTCAAGTTCAATTTACTGATAACAGCCATGGGTTCCATAACCAACATGCCAAAACTCACCCTCTACCGCACCAACGGCTCCTGCTCCCTAATCCCACACGCCATCCTCCACCACTACAAAATCCCCTTCAACGCAACCCGTCTCAAACCAGGTCCTCATGGCTACGAAGCCGCAGACGGCAGTTTTACAAACGTAGAATACCGTGCTATCCACCCAAGAGGCTACGTCCCTGCCCTAGCCGTCAACGAACAGATAATCACCGAAATGCCCGCTATCCTAAGCTTCATATCATCCCTCATCCCAGAAGAACATCTTCTAGGTAGCACACCATTTGAGAACGCCAAGGTTATGGAGTGGTTGGTGTTTTTATCTGGGACTCTGCATGGTCTTGGCTATGGTGCGTTCCTAAGACCAGGAAGGTTCAGCGATGATGAGAATGCGTTTGAGGGGATTAAGGGTAAGGGGAGAAAGGTCATTGAGGAGTCATTTGGGAGAATTAACGGTGGATACAAGGGACGGGAGTTTATTGTTGGCACGGGTTTGACGGTTGTGGATTTTAATGTTTATGTTTTTGCGAGGTGGGCGTGCGAGGCTGGTATTGATGTGAAGGAGTATCATTATTATTATGAACATTTGAGAAGGATTGAGAAGTTGCATGGTGTGATTGAGGCGCTCAAAGCAGAGGAGCTTGAGCTCGCCTTTCACTAAGCGACACATCGAGAAGAGAAGCATAGTTTCTTGAACGAATGTACTATTAACGAATGACAATTCTATATAAACTCATCTACCTCAAAAGACCCTTAGCATGTCGTCTCCGATGCCTATTCAAAAACCCCATCGCAGTAGAATTACTAATATACACATTCATCTTACTCAACCCACCACAATAAGAGGTCTTATCTCCAGGACAACTAATATTGCAATCCGACATACTCACATTCTTACCCGAACTAAACATACCCTGCCAATTAATCGCATTACCACAGTAACAATCCCGACCGTTCTCCACGCCGGCGTATTTATAGCTGCTGCATTTGTCTAAGCAGGTATCGACTGTCATGGATCGGAAGTCTGTGAGGACTAGTTCCGGCAGGAGACGGCCGAGGAATGGTTCAGACACGCAAGAGTAGCTTGTGAACGCTCGGGGAGCCTTGCCGGCTTTGTAGAGTTGGAGGCGTTGGGAACCACCGCAGAACTGGGACTTGTCGCCTGCACAGGTGGAGGAGCAGTCTTTTTGGTTGAAGGCTTGGTAGGTGCCGAAGGTGAGGGTGTTACCGCATGAGCAGTCGCGGCCGTTTTCGGCGCCGAAGTAAGTATATCCTGTACAGAAGGCGGCGCAGGATTCTAGGGTCATGTCGTCGGCGGTTGTGTATTTGGCGGTTAGGGCGCGGATGAGGAAGGGTTCAGCATAGCAGCCTTGGAACTGCCAGGTTCCGATTGTGTCGGAGATTGAAGGTGTTGTTGGTTTGGTGGAGGTTGTTGTTTTGGAGGAGCTGGTAGTTGAGCTGGTGGTGCTTGTTGTCGTGGTGCGAGAGGTTGTAGTTGATGAAGTGGTCGAGCTCGATGAGGTAGTTGACGTGGTAGATGTCGTTCGAGTAGTGCCGGTTGAGCCAGGAACTGGAACTCCGGCTTGAGTGCTCAAGGCAGGAATGACAGATGATGGGGCACTTGATGGAGCGACAACTGAAGACTGGACGACTGACGAAGGAATACCTGGCGCAGATACAATCGACGAAGCGACACTCGATGAAGGAACAACCACTGAGCTGGAAGTCGACGAGGGACGGGTGACCACAGCTACTGTCGTGCCAGACACTACCGTGACCGACGAACCTGGGTTAGGAACACCAATAGTCGATGCCGTATTCGACAAAGGTGGGTTCACTACCACTGCACTCGACGTAGTGGAAGTCGTGGTAGATGTAGTAGAGCGAGTGCTGGCCGAAGAGGCAGTAGAGAAGGTCGTCCATGACGAAGAAGTACTCGAACTAGTAGTGGACGTACTAGACGTGGTGGTCGATGTAGTCGTAGCGACCGAGCTCGAAGTGGTCGTCCGAGAGGTAGTGCTTGTACTGCTTGATGTCGACGTGCTCACCAAACTGCTGCTTGAAGTAAAGCTACTAATGGCAGAAGTAGAGATAGTGTTTGCACCACCTGCGACGTTTCCATTGACACTGACTGAGCTGCTTGTTGTCTGAGCAGAGCTTGTCGATGAAGATGTGGAGCTTGAGGTGCTGCTTGACGTCGAAGCACTAGTAGTCGGAGCACTGCTTGATGTAGAGCTCGTACTCGTGGAGCTTGTAGACGTGCTGGTTGACGTAGATAGCGAGGATAAGCTACTCGTAGAGCTTGAGCTAGTACCACTAGAATATGAGCTGGCAGTAGAAGTGCTGCTGCTGCTGGTACTCGAGCTAGAAGTTGAAATTGACGCTGGGACGAACAGTGAAGTAGAGGTCGATGTTGAAGTGGAAGAGGAAGTACTGCTGCTTGTAGAAGACGTCGGCAGAGTAGCGCTATAAGCAGAATTGACCTGGTACACATTAAGACGATTAGGACCACCACAATACTCGCTCGCGTTGCCTATGTCAATTAGCCAATCTCCCTCGGTTCCAGTAAGGTATACTCACCGTTGCAAGTCATGCCGCAATCAGCAATAGGTGCAGGGACAGCCCCATCCGTAAACGAATTACCACAATAACACTACACCATTAGCATCATCCTTGAGTTCTTGAACAGAAGGCTTACTTCTCCACCATACTCAACACCCGCGTAAACAAAACTCTCAGCCTTACAAGCATCAACACAATTCTGGACAGTAGGCGAACTGACGCCCCGTCCATTAGGCAGTGCTCTTCCAGCTGTTGCTTCGGTGTAGCATCCAACGCTGGTATATCCATCAACACCAGGATTGACAAATGGACCTTGAGGAGTATTTGTGCTGCCACCAGATCCAGATGAATCGCCAAGACTTCCATCCCATTGTAGCGTATCGGCGAAAAGACTGATGTATGAACCACTTCCATCAACACCATTACCACCACAATACTGCGCCAAACTTCCCGCACAGTCAAAGTTGCAGTTCGCATCGTCGACCTTTTCTTTGGGAATTTTATTGCCGGCCCAGCATTCACTGCGATATTGTGTACCGCAGAACGTCAGGCCTTCGGAACCGCAGGTGTTGATGCACATTTCGTTGGTGTTAGACCCATTCGCGTACAAAAGATTGGACAATTGGCGACCAGGGTTATTCTCTTTGAAGCAGCCCACGTACTGATACTGGCCTTGACTGTTGGGGAGGAGAGGCGCAGCTTGCTCGGAGACGGCGTTGCAGAAGAATTGGATTGCGCGCTTCTCGAAACTCCATGTTGGGTCGTTGGTGTTGATAGTCCATTGGGCAGTGCCGTTATACGAAGGGACGTTCCATTGCGATTTGGGGACGTTGCATGTTAGAGTCGCTGTTTGGCTTTGACCTGGTGCTATGAGTGTACCCTCGGCCAAGTCGACTTGATTAGCTGACCTAACAATACCAGGCACGCCGAACGGAGGTTTCGAGACTGTCAGACCAAGCTTTACACCCCCGGGTGCAGCGGTATTGCTGATACGGAAGCGCAGAGATTTGGAAGTGTTCTCGGTGACGTTGCCGAATGTGAAGGGATTATTGGGATCGTATTTGACCCATGTGTTTCCATCGGGCGTTTGGAACTCGAGAAGCGCGGTGGGAGGATCACCTGCTGATGCAGACAAAGAGACCGTCGCATTACCGCCTGTGGTGATGAACTTGACCCAAGCTGTAAAGTTTCCAGAGACGGAGGTGTTGGGAATAACAGTAATCGCTGTATCACTGCCTCCACTGACGGCGCTGGGGATGCCAGAGAGTGTGAACTTTCCAACTGTGAGACTACCTGAGCCTGTCCATGCAGTAAATGGCCCAGATGAGGAGGAAGTCGTGTACAGAACAGACGAGACCTGGAGAGATTTGGTGCCGTCGTTTCCGATCAGGATGGTTTGCTTATCAGCGACCGAACCACTAACAAGACCCGTAAACACGACGGCTTTGGGACTGATATCCAACAAAGCACCCGAGCTTGAACCAACACCCGTGAAACGGACCTTGGTAGTCTTGCTATACGACGCATCCGAAACGCCAGACGTGAGAATATTAACAGTACCGCCCAATCTCCCAACACTCTTGGGTGAGAACTGCGTCGAGAACTGAAGATTATCCCCCTTAGACATTGACAGAGGAAGTGAAGGTGTCTTGGTAATGCCGTAGTTCTTTACATCCGCAAGACTGATGTCCGTAACAGAAAGATCAAACAGCGCCGTACAATTAACAGTCTGTGGAACAGTAGCATTCTGCAAATCTGTCGTTCCAAAATCCACAGAAGCAGTACAGTTCAACGGCGATTTGTTCGTTGAACCAAGACCGTAGAAGTATCCGACGGTAGTGCCGATGTAGGCCATCCCATCACCAAAGACAGGTCTGCTGAACTTTGTGATGCCAACAATTGTAAAGTTGCGAATGACGTTAAGATATCCATTCTGAGGAACAGCGTCGTAGATCTTAAAGTTGGTGTTCTGGACGTCAGAGACCCAGAGAAGTCCTGTTCCATCTTGGCCGTTGAGAGAGGTGGTTGTTCCGTGGCTTACGCCTAGGATGTAGGCGTTGTTTGTGGGACTGTCTGCTACTTTTGTAAAGTAGGGAACGCCGTTTAGACAGGAGAATTTGAAGACGTGCGTAGGATATTGGATCACTGCATCGTTAGAAACATTTCCACCTCATATGTAGAGGACTTACCATTGATGTAGATATATCCTCCTTCAAGAGGATATACACCAGCACCTGCATAAACAGAATTCTCATTCTGAAAAGTCTGAATAACACGATCCTTCGAATTAGCTCCATTCCGATAACCACCCAGATCATCAAGATTAAGCCAATACGTCTTTCCAGACTTTCCAGTCACGATACCCATGCGTTTAACATCACCACACGAGAATTGACTCGGCAGAATCTCAAGAGGACTTGTTCCCAAGTCTTTATCCGCACCGTCAAGTTCTTGTTTTTCGAAGGGCATGAAGAAGTCTACCACCGAGAGTGTACCGTCGCTGTTGATCGACATGTGCACTGCTGCTTGTTCCATTGCTGTAGGCGGCGTGAAGCCATTTACTGGAATGGTGGACAGTTGGGATGCGTAGCCGTTGCCTGTGGCGAAGAACATGGATCCTGCGTCGTCGGAGGCCAATCCACCTCCTGATTGCCAAATGCCTGCGCCGGAGATGTTGTTGCTCACGCCTTGGCCCTCAGAAGCCCAGCGCTCGACGATTGCGCCGGTGGTTTTGTCCCAGCCCATTATCCAGCCTGTGAAGTTATACTGGACACAATGCGAGGCGAATCCAGCGTATACAAACTGTCCTGTATGGAGAAGACCTGGACGTTGGTGGTGGATACCGCCGGTGAACATTCGCTCGGGATTGTTCCTCGCGATAGTCCCTTCGAGATCGACGGGAAAGCCAGAGCGTTCTGAGAGATCGTTTACGTTGATAGCATGGAACTTGTACCGTCCGGCCGGTCTTCCCTGTGGTTTCGGTCCATAGTTCTGATCAACGTATGTCTTGGATGTAAGATACCAGGTATCAGTGTCTGGATCAATGACACCAGTAGCAGTAACGCCGACGGTAGGGTTAACATCCACACAACCGTCAAGATCTGCTGTAAGGAACGGAATGCCTATGTTGCGCGAGGCCAAGATGACACCCGTTTTAGCGTCGAGTTTATAAATGTTGTTCTGCGTAGTGGCGAGGTAAACGTATTGCGTTGTGCCATTTGAAGGAGTGTAGACGAGCGGTTGCGAGAAGATTTGTTCAGCGGCGTTGATGTAGCGACCTGGCAGGGCTGTTTTGAAGACGATGTCGAACTGGGGACTTCCGACTATCGCAGGGTCCATATTGTGGTTTCTTTGTCTCAGTTAGTATATGAGAGTGTTGATAGTGGAGGGTCTTACGTTTGGTATCCTGTTCGTGAGTTATCACCGCCCCAGGTGATGGTGTCTGTAGAAGCCAGACCAGCCACTTGGCTGGTCAAAGCTGAAAGAAGGAGTGTAAGCAACTTCATTGTGACGAAGTGCGAAAATGAGTGTATGGGTAAAATGAATGACAAGAACCTCGAGATCGGATCCTAGGGAAGTGTCGCGGCTTGAAGGTTGAGTCTATATACCCTCTCCGCCCAACTGCCATCATGACCATCATTTGGTCCAGACTTTCCATCGCCCATTGTAAGTTTTCCACCATTCTCTTGGTCTATTCATGGTTCCTGTTTGTCGCCGACGCCGTTAACCTTTCGGGTGCAGCGGCCAAGATGAGTCGCCAGCATTCCAGTTACCCGGCGGTGCCTTGCAGAACGCGTGGGTCGATTCCATAGTTCTGGAAAGAATTGGGCCTGCGAAAGAGGATCTGGCGTCTGGAAGGTGATAAAGAGGCTTTCGTGATGCCATTTGCGGCGATGAATTTGGGGCTAGTGGCAATGGAATGAGACAATGGCTTTGTTCCTGGCGATCAACGCTTTGCCTGATCCGACTGATGGACCCTGGATTTGAGTTGTTTGGAATGTGGATGGTCGGTGTTGTATCTGCCTTACAATTACAATGGCGTTTTGTAATTTCGAAATCACTACACTGTAAATTTAACCCTCCCCCAGGCCTTCATTGTAGGTTACTGTAGTTCGCATGCACCGATCCAACCCTCCCTTTGATGCACATGCACTGCAAATTTAACCCCACCAGAGTCTACACAGCAGAACATTTATCCTACATAATATAGTCCCTTCAATCTAGCAGGCTCTTGCTCCGTACCTAAATACCAATAAGAACCGTCTTAAACCAGACCAGGGCATTCTCTTATTAGAAATTCAGTAACAAATCTCTTCGCCAACTGAACCATTCTGCCATTCAACGGCGTTTTACTCTGTACTTCACTGTTAATATGGAGGTAAACCAGTGCTCGGCAGGAACGGGTCCGTTATTGCGTCACGGTGCCTGGCATTTCGAGATCCATTACCATTTCTACTTACACCTACCTACACTGCAAATTTAACCCCTCGCCAGGCCTCCTTCGTCGGGTACCTAGATTACCGTACTAAGTCGCTTCCTTCACTGCAAATTTAACCTCCCGTAAGGCTTCCTTTACAACATAACATTAATCCTGTATAATGGTATTTTCGTCATCCCGCGATACTTTGTTTAAGCAATTCGGCTCTTGAATTCCCGTCGCCGGCCGATGAAGGGCTTGAACCAGATTGATACATACCACAACATTCTCTTATTGGAAACCCAAGAACGAACCTCATCCGCCATTCGGAACTCCACTGCCGTTATGGCGCTTCACTTTGCTGTCAGTCTTCGGGTTGGGTAGTTCACGCCATTCATGCAAGGACCGAAAAGTGCACTGCAATTTTAACCCCCCACGGAACCACGCCTTGCGCTGACGTTCGAGTTCCCATCCTCTGCATGGTACTGTAGTGCAATTTACCTGGATCATGTCCTCCCACCGTAAGCCATTCTTGACTAGATATTCTCGCAGTTGAACCGGGAGATAAGATTGGATCTGAGATGGAGATTGAAACCCTTGGCCTGTAAGCCTGTCTAGGTTGAGAACATACTGAATCTCTGATTGGCTGCGTATTCCGTATAAGCAGTACAAGAGCTGCATGGATTAGGATCCTAGCTGAACTACCGCCATGTAAGTAATAAGTCCAGAAGATTCCCTTTTATTTCTTGTATATGGTTCAAATATTCGACTTTCTCATGACCGGCTTAAACCTTCAAATTATCTATTATTCCAAACCAAGCATACATCCCGGCTACATAATCTCGCAGAATCCAATTCACCATGTCCTCCAACAAAACATCACAAGCTCTAAAAGCCGAAGTCTCAAAACTCGCACGACTCTCCAACGTCCAAGGCGGCCTCCCTCCTCTTATGAGAGGTCTCCCGGTTATTGCTCTAATGGCCGGTGAGGCGATATCGAAAGCGACGAATGGCCAGAACTTGGTTGAAGAGCGGTTACTCGGGGCCGATGAAGCTGTTGTGCTGCAAGCTCCATCCACTGCGATTGCCGCTACTATTGTTGCTGTAGAAGGGCCTGGCAGACCTGGTGTGAGCATGATGTGTCAGACCTGTGGTGTGAAGATGGACACAAGTTATAAGCTGCCTGTTTCTGGGGCTTTGGGAGCGCAGGGTATTTTGACAGTTGGGACAAGGGCATGGAAAAACAAGACTAATTCTGCCGACACTGCCATCTAGAGACTCTTGACAAGACGAGCTTCCTTTGTAGTATATTGTACAAGTATCACAAACAATCCACTCCAAGGTACCCAATACCTCTAATCGCTGTCCTCCAAGCCCCCCTCATCAACCAACCTCTTCAAAGCAGCCTCAACATGCTTCCACATAGTATAATGCGTCTCTCCTTCAAATTCCATAAGCTCACTCCCCGGTACCCTCTCCGTCATATATCGTATCATCTCAATGGGCGCATTCGTGTCCTCAACACCATGCCACATCAGCACTTTCTCGAAAGTAACATCCTCGAGCTTGAAACCCCAGTCAAGAGAGGACAGTAGCCTTGCTTCATGTACTGTCCCAACTGCGCCTTGGCGGAAGGGCTCGTCGAGAAATATGTTTACCAAATCTTGTATTCTTTCTGCGTGAGGTTTTTTGGATTCTTGTGTGGGAGGATGCTTGGAATCTTCGGTGTCGAGCCAGGTGCCTATCCTCTTGATAGCAGGACGTGTGAGGATGAGCCATCGGATGGAGCGATAGAACGCATTCAAAGCACCCCCAAGGAGATTCGGATAATTAACCGCAAAGAATCTCAACAGTCGACGTGATACATCGACATGTTGAATCCCAGCTTCCCAGTGCGGTGCACTCGCAAACAAGCCCACGCTCGCAAGCTTACTCTTCGGTAAAGCATATGCACAAGCCAGAGCAAAGGGACCACCACCCGAAAGTCCACAAACTGAAAATCGGTCAATGCTTTTTGCTTCCGCAAGTTCCATCACATCGCTAGGCCAATCGATAATACGATAGTCAGGGTTCGGTGTGGAGAGTCCGAAACCGGGTCTGTCAAGCGCAATGAGACGAACACCGACCCGTTGAGCTATTTCATCAATAGGCTGAGCTTCGAGACGCGATGAAGGGAAGCCATGGAAGTAAAAGATGGGATGTCCATTTGGCTTGCCATATTCTGCAAAGCCGAGTTGGCGACCGTCTGAGAGGGTATGGGTTTGGTGGGTGAGTGTTGTTATGAAGCGTCGTGATGGGGGAGTACGATGTCGCACAACTGTCTGGGTAGAAGGTCTCAACATTGTATGAAAGGCAATTATCAAGAAGATGAAAGCATACGAGAATTTTGTAATTATTTGCTGTTGGTGAGGGCTGTTTAAATAAGACTCCAAAGGTCCATCCATGCTGACAGTCCGGGGGTGGAATGCTGAATACGGAATACGAGACCAATCAGAAGCATCGACTGTACTCAGCTTGGACAAGGCATCTGAACATGACAGAGTCTTCTCCTCCGACAAATTATCTCTTCACGTTACCGGTCCTTTACCTCATCAAGAACTCTTATTCTTGAAATAAGGCGACCAAAACAAGCCTCTCTCATCCCAAACTCCCTTGACCCTCTTCACCCGTTCAAAGACCTTCTCACTAAACATCTCTTTAACATCCGTCTCAAACCTCCAATTATTCGCAAAACTCCTCGCCTCGGCACCCTCATCGGCTTCTCTGAGACCGGCTATAATCTCATCTAAAGCTTTCATAAAAGCTTTCCTACCCTCTTCCGTCTTGGCGAGTACTGGCGCGAATGCGTTGAGTGGTCTGTCGCGGGCCTCTACAGAGGAATCGGTAAAGGTTTCGCTTTTAGACGTGTTACAGGCGGACATGATGAGCGGTGTCTGCGATGCATCAGGGTTGTCTTGGGTCGCTGTGCACCAGAGCTCGAAGCTTGTCTTGATTGCGGACGGTGTTGTTTTTGTGAGCCGACATGAAGCAATCGCCTTATGACCACCATGCGAGTTATAAACCTCATTCTTAGCATTCAAGCTAACAAAAGGTAAGTATTCCGTCGCGCCCACAATAACTTTGCTGACAATAGCCTTTTGAAACAGAGCAGCTGCGTCCTCCTCTGCCTTGTCAGCCGGGCCGAAGAATGTATACCCAAGGACGATGATGGGAGCGCCATGGGCGTTGCGTGCGAAAACCATCGTCGCAAAGCCCGCAGGAGAAGGGTGTTGTAAATTGAGGAATGTATTTATAGCGATGTCGATTTCTGCGGCTGGGAAAATGAATGTTCGTGTCCAGATTTTGTTGTTCTCCATGTTGAGCTGCGCGATGGGGAAGATGGAGACTGTGACTTCTGTGATGACGCCGAGTCCGTGGCCTGCGCCGCGAAGGGTGTTGAACAGCTCTAACTCTTCGCCTTGAGAATTGGAACTGACATTGATGATAGTGCCGTCGGCGGTAATGATGCGAAAGGAAACGACGTTATCGACCATCCATCCGTGAAGACCGCTGAGGACACCATTCCCACCACCAAGAATACATCCAACGAACCCAACAGCATCCGAATTGGGAACAGGAGTGTAATAGCCCTCTTCCGCCAGAGCCTTGACAACCTCGCCTGTAATGATACCTCCGCCGACACGGACAGTCCCGTTATTCTTGTTTAGGTCGATGGTCTTGAAGTTCTTGAGATCCAAGTAAAGCGTTGACGCATCCACAGTGACGAACGTCCCATGCGCACCACCTGCTGCGAGGATAGTGAGATCATTATCCTTTGCGATTTGAATGGCTGCTTTAATATCGGAGTCTGTATTCGGAGTGATTATAAGACCTGGATGACTGATTTGTGTATCGGACCAGCGTGATAGCGCCGGGGTGTCATCGCTTGGGATGAAGAATTCGCACTCAAGCGCATCAAGTCCAGATATGGAAGACATATTCACAATTTATCACAAGATGCAAAGATAAATATCGTTAGAAAAAGGTTCAATTGAGCAGAAGTCAGGTCCTAAATACTTACCATCAACTCCTAGCGCTTACCAATCTGACGCGAGGCCGCCCCGATCCATCCGACCACTTTGTCTTCCTCGCTCAGTCCAAAGGTTCCGACTTCCGATATGGCTTCAAACACCAATTCTTGCCCAACTCTCCACAAGACCCCGACAATACAAACACCAAAGCGTCTTCACCTTGAACATGTCAACCCATCCACCCTTGTCATCGGCGACAACGGTAGGAACATCGATTTGCACAACACACTCCTCACAATAAGCAGGATACGTATCCTTGCTAAGCGCCCAGCAAGTGGTGCACCAGTGCGGACCCAGATGAACGGTCGTTTCGTTGCATTCGTCACAGTGCTCGATGAAGGTATCTCTCTTCCTGTCTGTCTGGTCCCGGTCGTTTTCTGCGGCTGTCAGCTTAAGGCATGGGAGACACATGCTTCGGATGCTCGTGTAGGATTGCTTGCATCGGGGACAAGTCTTGGAGGGAGGTTGGAAGGCCGGACCCATTTGGCCGCGGAGGTAGTTTTGGCGTATGAAGGGGGAGTTGTGGTTAGTCTTGGGTCGTTCAGCTGGTTGACACATCTTACCTGATTTGATGAGTTTTTGGTGGAAGGTGGAAGGTTTGTTTGATGGTTGGTGAGAACAACTGCGAAGTGGTCAACGTTGTTGGAACAGTTCGAGATGGTGGGTCGGAAACGTGATTCAAGCCTGTGAATACCGTTGTAGCGTATTGAGAAGTGACTGTTGAGTTAATGATGATGCCTAGAGGTGCAAAGTGTTCTACTTATACAAATCACACTCTGGCAGCGCTACGATCGCTGAACAAGACATTGTTCTCGTCAAAGACCTCGACTGAACAACACCCAGAACACGGACAATCACATCACCATGTTCGCGCTCGCAAATATGTGTGCAGCGACCATCTGTTCATAAATCCAATTCTCAAAGTGCGTTATGTATTCATCAAATGCTTTGTCTCCAACTTCGTAAATCATCTCTCGTGTTCTCATCACCGAATCGCCATGCGCGCTCAAGTCATATCCATCTACAATAACTCTTCCGAGTTCTGACACCTACAGTGCTGGTCCGTCCCATTGCTCACGACGCATTCTCACAAGCCAAGATTGCTTATGAGGAAAAGAAACTTGCTTCTCGCGCGAAAAGCCCGTCCGTTCAAGACCTTGCAAGAACCTGCCCAATATTAGCGACGAACACTTGAGTTCAAAAGAATAACTCACCTCGCATTGTCCACTCTTGGTTCAAGGCACACACTCATTGTTCTATAATCCGACGTCAAACACCAGTGAACAAGCCCCGTCAACCAAATCGGAACACGTCCTCTTGCCCACTCTTCTCCAATGAACACATGGATACCTCGATCCCAATCATCTGCGTCGCTGCCAATGTGTTTACCCAGGATATCCTCCTTTACCCAGTAAACCTCAAAGTAGCCAAATGGCACACCATCCCAGAGACCAATAACAGGGAAGCAGTTCGATTGGTTGAGTGCGTTGGTGAGGAACTTGTCTTCATACTCGCCCCAGAATTCGCTAACGCGAGGCTTCTTCATCCACATCTGAAGCAAAGACGTGTCGTTCATGCTAGACAAATGAGACTGCTCTGGGGGGTTCGGTCCAACAGGGCCCAGGTAAGGTACAGGATTCGGCGAGATAGAAGCAACTCGGAATGAAAGGTACTGGTTAACGCTGGGCACAAATCGAGTGTAAAACACCTCTCCCATCCTCGGTGGCTTCGGCCTAATAGGATGCCGGATATTATTCGTAAAGATGTACTGAAGAGTAGGAGGAGGGTAATATGTCGGAAGATGTGAGCTTGAATAGAAAGGTCCAATAGGGAAACTCGGCGGTGTTGTCATTGAAGTCGGCATAGGTCCACCAGGAAGATCATGATCAATGCGATTAAGCGACGAATGCGGCGAATGGCGCTGGAACGTCTTATGGAACGGCGATGACGGTTCCATCGGTAAGGGCGAGTTCGGTCGACTCCCAATTGGCGATCCAGGGACAGAATCGTATGCCCCTCCGGTCCTGTTCGGCTGAAGAGAAAACAAGAACAACCGTCCAGGAATCTGCCAAAACATCCTCTTCGAAACAAACATATGCGCCCAATCATCCCCATTATCATCCAAACTCGTTCCAACAGCGCTTCGGCCAGAGGTGATAAGTCCCATGCGCTCAAGCTTCGGAATAAGATTGCGCCCTCGCAGAACTCCATCCCTCTTGATATTAATCTTCCATTCACCCCTCGGCTTGCCAGCTTGGGGCGTCTTCTCCGCTGCTTGCGCGGACATTTGGGGTTCGGGCTCGGGTTGGTGGAAGTACCAGTACAGCGTGATCCACAACATCATGGCGATCTGGCGCGTGGGACTCGCAGCGGGTTTGAACTCGGAATTGGAAGGGTTCGCGATGGATGAGATGAACAGATTGTCGCCTTGTAGGGTTGGGTTCCTAAACGAGTGAATATGTCGCTTCGTGCCATCAAGAGCGGCGCCATTTTCGCTTTCCTCAGCGCTATCATCGTCAGAAGCGCAATCCGTCTCTGTATTCAAAACAACAGTCCATCCAACGGGGAAAGCATTGTGATGGGTATTAAGCTCGTGGCTTTTGAATCCCAAACCTGCAAAGACTGGTGTAACAGTAAAGGTCTGACCGTCAGGCAGGTGAATAATTTGAGGCGCCATATCGTAAAGGGCCGTATCGCTTCGGCAGCTACTTCTGCGGGGGGATCGGCTCTGGGTTATAAGTAGCTAGTACGAGGAGGGGAAAAGGTAAAGGGCTGAGTGATTAAATTAGCTTCTGGAATGCGCTGAAAGTCGTTCCAGAAGACTGCCCGTTTAGGTCACATGCTGACCTTTGTCGAGACGATCGTGACAAACGCAGATGTTGTGGTTGGATGCTGTGGTGGGGAGACTTTTTGATATCATGGAGCGAAGCTATAAGTGGCACTGTACTCCGCTTACATGACCAGCTAAGCACAGTATGGATTAGTACGGTTGTGTTATGGTCATGGATATTTATGATACGTCATGATAACTCCATCCATCATATCATATCACGTCAAGATTCGGCTTATCGCAGCTTTATCGCGATTTTTGCAAGACGTACTTTAAACATGGGTGAAGCTATCATGAGTCCCGACACATTCGTATCATTCTGTTCTTCTCACAATTAAATGCATTATTTGTTGCCTGTCGCTATGCGTCTGAAATGGTCATCAAAACAAAACATCTACAGAGAAATCTTCCATCAGCTCACCACACCACCATGACTATCGCGCCTCCAATAAAAAGCCAAATGCTAAGCCATTCGCCATGATCTGATGTTTAGTGTACCAAGTATCGTTCATTACCATCATTTACTGCTTCTTCTTCTTAATCTCAGCGGCTGCATCGGAACCTTCATCATCGTCCTTGTTCTGGGTCACCTTGGTACCATCACGACCTTGCTTCTCCTCTTCAAGGACCTTCTTGACCTCCTCACCTCCCAAATCCTTCTTCTCGTCCCAATCAACATCATACTCGCTAGCGATGACCTTGATTTCGTGTCGCAAGTTGTTGGCCTCGTGGACAAGTTGTTCCCATTTGTTCTGGTCGAATCCACGCTCCTGGTATAGTGCGGCTTGTCGCTTGGACACGGTCACCTTCATGGCGGCCTTGTAGCTGAGATCGCGGCTGATGTACAAGAACCACAAATAAGCACCCATAACAGTTGTCAGACCAGCGAGGTATGTAACGGGCTCGACCAAGTCCCATCCCCATTGGGTGTGGAACGTAACGTAGTAAACGACTCCCCACCATCCGGCCAGAGCAGCGAAACCTCCCTGCGCGAGACGGTGTGCTCCCTTGTGAGCTAGGGCGTCGCATTCGTTCTTGACCTTGGACATGCCTTCGATTTCGCGTGACATGCGTCGCAGGCTCATGCGCATGTAGTAAGTACGGTCTCTGAAGCTGGGTACAGCGACTCGCAACTCATGGTCATATCCTTCAATGTTGATTGCAAACTCGCGTCCACGAGCAGCATCTCTGATAAAGTCTCCGATCTCAGTGCTGCCGCTCCATCGCACCCAATTGGCCTCTGTATTAGAAGGACCTTCGTGGCCGAGACCAGAGTACGATGCGACATTGGCGCTGCCGTTCTTCGTGCTGTCCTTTTTCTTGCTATCCTTTTTCGCGGTCTGCTCTTCCTGGTCGGCTTCGGCTCGGAAGACAATGTCGGGAAGCTTCTCGCGGCCCTTGTAATGAACGGGTGGGATCTCAGCTTGGATCAATCGCTCGAGGTACGAAAGCGGTTGGTGGGGGTGGACGAGAAGAGCCAATGGCTCGACGGTTTCAGACGTGTCGTCGACGTTCTCTTTTACTGGTCTATTGACGTGCTCTTGTTCGGGGTGGAAGGGCATGGGTAGAATGAGCTTCAGCAGGCGGGTCGGCGTCGTCAAGAGACGTCCTGTGGTCATTAGCCAAAGCTTGCATGGTCACCGGGAGCATCCTTACCCTTCTTCATTTGTGACTTATCTGGAGCATCTTTCTCACCATCTGGCTCTGCTCCAGAGTCTGCTCTATGCCATGGTCGATCATTCTCTAACGTTTGAGCGCTAGAACCTGACGTGACCTTCTTCATATCTCTTTTGCGAGCCTTTTCGCTCAAATCATCCCTTCTAGCAGCCTCCTCTTTACTCTCAGCAGCTTCTTGTTTGAAACATCTTGAAGTCGTAAAAGCGCGTCCAAATGGTGTCGGCGCGGCGTTACATCGGTAGACAGCTGGTATTTGGTGTTTGGCAAATGCTTGCGATATCTGCGATGCCCGTAAACCAGGCGACAAAGCGCGCCTCAAAGCGGAATTCATTCTGGGTACCGCCTTGTTTTCTTGGTTCGTAACCTTGGAAGGGGAGACGGTCAATTTAAGAAATATCGGGTTGAGGTAGTAGCGGATAGGTAAAGGTGGATGTAAGCTTCGGAGCCAAGGCGGGAAGACTCATGCACAGGGGAAGGAGCGACACAACCAAGGAGAGAGGAGGAAGATGAAGCAGCAACAACGACGTGGAAATAAGGCCGGAAAATGCATTACTTGGCCAAGGCTTGTTTGCCTTGGATAGATCTGGATATTCTTGGACAGCCGTCACCACTATCTCATCCAGCTATTGGCGTCCACAAGCTTGGAATTTGTGACGTCAACAGTCCAGCCTAGCTTCGTCTGTCCCTGGAACACTCATGCCCACATCATCTGATTGGTTCGTTCGTACGTCAACCCGTTTATTGCACCGCCACTGTCACACTTCAACTCAGCTAAGATGCATAGAGGCCTGTTTTGTCTGGGGTTTCTGGATGCACAATCTGATTACCCCGGAGGTTTGTTTCCTTTTTGAATGAAGCCCACTATGCACTGCCACGTGCACTTGTCTCGTCCTACCGTCAACAGTCCATTGTGTATGGGACGATCATGGCGAGTAATGAAGGCGTTGAATCAAGGTTTGGGTAGACATTGAGGCTTGAGCTGAGACAGGTTTTGTCAACAGGAATTGAGTTGGAGAAGCTGAGCTAGGTAAAAAGGCCAAATGGGCTGTGAACTTGATGCTGGCTGTTCACAGTGTGTTGCTCAAGCTCTGTCCCCGAGTAAAGTCCGTCGACAAACGGAAGAACCCCATTTTTAGAAACTTCATGAAAAATATGATAGTCACCAGAAACTCATCGAGATTTTACTAGTCCAGGTTTATCATCATTGTATCTCAATACAGAGATCACTAACGTCTTGGTGTCTCTGACTCCAAACTGGAAACGGGCTTACCCTATAGACTCCAGACAGCTTTTGCGGCTTGACAATTTTAGCATCCAATTTTGGTATGTTCAGCAGATCGATAGAATAGCAAATCCTAAATTCCAACTCATTCATATCGGTGTTTTCTTCAGACATGTGAGAGGTGCTGACTCTAAAGAAATACGCTATTCTGTACCAGATCTTCTCATCCGACTGAGATGTGTGAACAGGGATGCATTCGGTATCAATTGAGATAAGATCTGAAGATCAACTTGATCTGATATGTACTTATCCGTACATGCTTATGGGACCTATAAAGATTGGGAGAAAATACAGCGAGGTCCTTGGCATCATAATGCACCGAAATCGTATTCGGTGGTTTCTTCCCCAGGACCTCATGGTGCTAGTGAGCCGCTACGCTCAAGCAATTTCGCCTACCAAATTGACAAAAACTGTTGAGCATCCAAACTCCAAATACTCACAGCTTGTGTTTACATGATAGAGTCAAGAACAAGCTATGCAAGCCGGGAGCCCAGCTTACATTCTCCATCATGTACGGCCCGGCCATTAAAGCTCATCCATCCAATGTTTAAACCCCAAAAGCTCCAACCGCATTGGCCAATCCCCCAAGATGAACCGCGCTTTGGTGGTGAGGGGCTCCATTCAGGGGTCCTCTTTGGACCCCGCACTAGACCTGTTGAGGCTATAATCTCTGAGTAGCCTGCCCGCGGTTCATCTCCAACTCTTTCCGCTACAACAAGTCGGTGAAGTCTGCTCTATCTTTTTTGTTAGACCATTCTTCTGTTTCAACAGTATCTAATTTGCTTCAACTTTCATCATCACCTTCACAATGGCCGACACAAAGATCTACCGCGCCAGCACCACTGCGCCCGTCAACATCGCTGTTGTCAAGTAAACATCTCCTATTCGCATTAAAGACCTTTGACTGATACATGGCAGATACTGGGGCAAGCGCGACGCGAAGCTTAACCTCCCTACCAACAGCTCCCTCTCCGTCACCCTCTCGCAAGACGATCTTCGAACCCTCACAACCGCCTCATGCTCGAGCACCTTTACCGATGGCGACAGCCTCACCCTCAACGGCGAAGCCTCCGACATCTCTGGCGCCCGAACCCAGGCTTGCTTCCGTGAGCTTCGATCCCGCCGTGCCGCCCTCGAGGAGGCCGACTCTTCGCTCCCCAAGCTTTCCACCTTCCCCTTGAAGCTTGTCTCCGAGAACAACTTCCCCACCGCCGCTGGCCTTGCTTCTTCTGCTGCCGGTTTCGCTGCGCTTGTTCAGGCTATTGCTCTTCTCTACGAGCTTCCCGACTCGCCTTCCGACCTTTCTCTCATTGCCCGACAAGGTTCCGGATCTGCTTGCCGAAGTCTCTTCGGCGGTTACGTCGCTTGGAGAATGGGTGAGAAGGAGGACGGTAGCGATTCCAAGGCTGATCTTGTCGCTCCCGCTTCACACTGGCCTGATATGCGAGCTCTGATCCTTGTTGTCAGCGCCGCTAAGAAGGGTGTTTCTTCTACCTCTGGTATGCAGCAGACCGTTGCTACCTCCGGTCTCTTCAAGGAGAGAATAACAAACGTTGTTCCCACCAACATGGCTCTCATGGAGGAGGCTATCAAGAACAAGGATTTCCCCAAGTTCGCCGAGGTCACCATGCGCGAGTCAAACTCTTTCCACGCTACTTGCGCCGATACCTACCCTCCCATCTTCTACATGAACGACATCTCCCGCGCTGCCATCCGTGCTGTTGAGTACATCAACGAGAAGGTCGGCCGAACTGTTGCCGCCTACACTTTCGATGCTGGCCCCAACTGTGTCATTTACTACGAGGAGAAGGATGCTGACATTGTTGTCGGTGCTTTCTACCAGGCTCTCCAGGGTGTCGGTGGTTTCAAGGAAGGTGCTGCCAGCGCCCGATCCAGCATTGTCTTTGACCGATCTCTTGCTACCACCCTGAAGGATGGTGTTAGCCGAGTTATTTCTACCGGAGTTGGAGAGGGTCCCGTCAAGACTGACGAGTTCCTTGCTTAGAAGGCTAGACTGGTTGATAACAAGTTTGATGGGATAAAAGAATTCGTATAATAGTAAATAGCAGGTTGAAGAACATATTTAGTGGGGTTGATACAGTTCCTACAAGAGATAAAGACTTGTGTTCCAAGGTCCATTCACGTATGTCCATTGTTCTATGTGCTTATGCTAGCCTGTGACAGAATGCGAATTGTTCATGGCTCAATCGCCGTGTGGGGCCGTACGAGTAACCACTCCGACCCATCTCCTCCGCCGATACATCCAGTCTCCACTAAAGATTGCAGCGACCAAGAAACACTCAAGAGACACGTACCGAATCAATCTACTTTAGTAGTATTCAGAATCATGCTACAATCGCCACGCCCTCCAGAGCCTTTTGTTCCCCCTGGATCTGATGCAACGAGACAGACCGAATGGCTTGGCCAGAGAGCTTTAGGTGGTGCAAGGCATCGCCGTGTGACTGGATAGCTGCTTCCTCCACATGTTCCTGGACCACCTCGAATCTCCAACTGGCATGTACATGGCCAACGGCTTCCCAAGCCTGAAGGACAGAGGGTATTATGTCATATTCCCATGTGCCCCTCCAAAGAATCCTGGCTTGCTGTGAGCTGCGGATCACGCGATACTGGAAGAGCGCCGTCAATCCTCTTTCCGTTCCAGATCATGGGCGATTTAAGGCGTCAGTTGCCAACGGCTTGTCGAGGAATGACACTCGAGGGCCTCATCGAAGCCGCCTGCCTCTCCAGAATAATGACACACTTGCGGTGCACCTTCTCGATGTTGAAGTCAACAGAGGGCTTTGTAACCATGCTGGCATACTGTTTTCTAGGTATCTTCTCTTTTCTCACCATCGACAACGGCAACAGCAGCAGCAGCAACAACATCAGATGGCCCCCGCTGCCCCCGCCGCTCCGCCCGCCTCGCCAAGGATGAGGCCTTGGACCGTGTTTTCGCGGCCAGCGACGCCGTCGCCGAGGCCAAGGTTGCCGTTGCGGCTGCCTGGGCCCAGGCCGACCTTGCGCTAGAGCGCTCGGCGCTCCAAGCCCTGGAGCCCTCGCCGGAGGTAATATAACTTTCTTTACTCCTTTGCACAGCATAGCACAGCACAGCTGCCAAGTGGCGGAGAGAGTTTAGACCTTTAGTTGGGAAACAAACAAGGCGTTGCGATATGTAACCTTTTGCACTGCCAGTCGTCAGGGTGTCAGAAGAATTGGCCGCCGACAGCATAAAAGACGAAATAATTTGATCACTTTATGCTAGCATAGACCAGCACTTAGGCTAATTTATTCTAGTAGCTCAAGCCTTAGAGGACAAACCTGCCACTATGACTGTGACTTCAATAAGATGAACTCTCTCGTCATGTTATCCTGGTTTACATCTCCGATAAATGCTTAAACGCCCCGAGCTTGGTCACCGTGTGGGGCCGTACGAAATACCACTCCGACGGACCCATCTCCTCCGGCGCCGATACATCTGTCCCCACTAAAGATACTAAAGATCAAACATTAAGACAATTCTTTAGGAGAGTTTAGACCTCCAGTTAGGAAAGAACAAGGCGCTGCGATATGTGCCTAACCTTTTTGCACTGCGGGGCAGCTGCCAGTGTAAGGTTACAGCTGTGAGACCCTAATACCTTTACCTCTGCAAGCTACCTAGGCAGCTTCCTTCTTCAACCTTTCATCAACAACATCAACACAAAATGAGTGGTCTCGCAGAGCATCTTGGCCGCGGCCAGCCTGTTGAAGTCGCCGAACTCGATAAATCGGGTAATCTCGTACGCACATGGAGCCACGCTCCTGATAATCATGTTCGTATTAAATATCTGGCTTGTTGTTGCGTCGCTAACACCTGAAGGTCGTTCTCGAGAAGGAGGCTCGCACTTCTCTGCTCCCCTCTATGCACGAAGCTTTCATGCCTGTTGGATACCCTCATTCCGTATCGAGTGATTATTTCAACTATCAATTCTTCGACTCTCTGCAAGCTTTCTTTTCCACCATCACTTCCCTCCTCGCAAACAGAGCCCTTCTGCAAGGGTTAGGCGTCGGCGATGCCAACTCATCCGCCACATTCGCCATGCTTCTCACGGTTCTGAAGGATGCTATTTCTCGCGTCGCCACGATCATTTTCGCTTACCAGTTCGGTCTCCGAATTGAGCCTGACGCAAAGCGCTTCCGCTTCCTAGCCGACCTGTTCAACGACACTGCCTTCTTCATGGAGCTGTACAGCCCCTACCTTGGTCCCTATGGCAAGATCCTCGCTCTTACGACCGGCGAGGCTCTGCGTGCGCTTTGTGGTGTCGCGGCGGGTGCGAGCAAAGCCGCGCTGAGTGTGCACTTTGCTAAGCATGATAACCTTGCTGAACTCAACGCCAAAGAGGCTAGTCAGGAAACAGCCGTTGGCCTCGTTGGGCTTGCTGTCGGAACGCTGATTGTCAAGTACGTGGAGGATCACCATACTGTTGTGTTCTTGATGACGACTCTGGTCTTTGCACACTTGTGGATGAACTATCTCGGCGTGAGCAGTGTGTGCATGGATAATCTCAACCGTCAGCGCGCCACTATCCTTTTCGAAGAGTTCCTCAAGACCGGCAAAGTACTATCCCCCGAGGAGGTTTCCAAGCGCGAGAATATCTTATTCTGGCGACCCATCGTCCGCAACCAGAACGGCGAAGAAGTCGCCCGTATCGAAATGGCAGGAAGCCTTGATAAGGCCCTCCGAGGCAAGGACGTGGTCCTCGTTGATGGCTGGAAGAACACCCTCTTCGTAACACAAGGTCATCCCGTCCGTATTAACATCATGCTTTGGAAGGATTCTACCGCTATCCACGCTGTCAGCGCTTGGTTTGAGGCTATGAAGATGGCTTGGGGTATGGTGGGCAAGGAAAAGACGATCCCAGGGAAAGAAAAGCAAGAAGTCACCTTCCCCGAGGTTGCGCTTT
Organism: Fusarium sp. S19/10; assembly: GCA_019054715.1. Taxonomy (NCBI): domain Eukaryota; kingdom Fungi; phylum Ascomycota; class Sordariomycetes; order Hypocreales; family Nectriaceae; genus Fusarium; species Fusarium sp. S19/10. The sequence goes on along the minus strand of JAHKNZ010000036.1, from coordinate 92,172 downwards.
GGGATCAGCTACAAGCTAAGGGTTGGAGGTTGGACGCGCATGCCTTTGAGACACAGGCAGCTACTCGTCTCAGCTTTGGGGTGGAGCATGAGAAGCACGAGTAACTTGACTCATTTATTAGGTAGGTATGTTCATCAACATGAAGATGGCCCGTCCAGCAGGTCAACTTGCGGCTCAATTCATTGGTGCCGACCACAGCCACTGAACTCTACTATCGCCAACACAGTGACTCACGCACACATAAAGCTGCTGTGCAAGACACAGCAGCCTTCCCTCCCTCCCTTCCTCCTACAACCACCCCGACTGACGAGACATCCCAGCAAGTCAGTCAACCCCTGGTCCCATCGCGCCGCGTCGCTCGCTAAGTAACTTGACTCATAGTGCTTGAAAAGTGCAATTCATGGTGGAAACCCTTATCTCCAAGGAGTAACTTGATATTTCTAGACTTGGGGCGAAAAAGAAAAAAACATGTAAAAGTACAGCTTGGCAGCTGTTAATATGTGTTCACCGTTATTAGAGTTCAGTGGCTGATACGACATGTACACCTGACTTATTGAGATTTGACTTTACTGGAAGAGGTCGCTATTGATTATAACATTGAAGACGGATTTAACCTGGGACTTACAGTTCAAAGAGGATGATAAATGTGAAAGTAGAGGACCAGGGTATGCTTTAGCCACGATGAAGAAACCAAGATCATTGTATCCTGTGCTCTCAGAAGTTAAGATTGTGATGTTGTTCTATACTTTTACCAACCATATTGTACATTTTCCAAACGCCTCCCCGTGAATTATACATATCATACAGATCATTATACACGCACTTATGCCAAAAATGCCCATCGCTTGGCTCGCATCTTGACACCCTCCCATGTATTCAGCTTTGGTCGCACATCAAGGTAGAAGCTAGGTCCGCCAGAACCATTAGGTCGTCCAGAGTAAAAGTCAATAACGTAGTCAACTCTTGTACCGCAGCGGTCGATAACCCAGTCGTGGCGGTCAAAGGGTGCTGTGTAGCCGATCATGGTCTTGAAGCGGGCAGTAGGAGTCATGCGATCCATCTTGTTGGCGAAGGATTCAAGCTTAGGGCCACCACATCTAACATCGTTAGTACATCTTTGCAAAAGAGAAGCTGCGAGACTTACGTCGTTCCCTCGAGGTATGGCGCTTCCCACTCCTTGATCTCCTTCCAAGCTCTTTCATTAACAGCATTGTGAATCGGCACAACAGTCTTCATATCCGCCACCCTCGCATCATAACCCTTTCGCTTCATCGCCTCGAAAAACATCTTCTCGGAAGGATACACCCAGTTTCCCGAGGGATCCATACCAGTCTCCATCTCATGGTTCTTCGGTCTCGCAGGTTCTTTCTCATGATCGACAGGACAAGCCGCGGGGTTACCCGTAGTTCGAGGAATCGTAGAAACTACACGATCTGTTTCAAGACCATCGTCCGTAGGTTTATGCGCGGGTGTAGGTGCAGCCGCTGGCGAAGACCATAGGTATGAAGTAAACGTCTGAGTCCATGACTTGGGCTGTTGCTGCGCTGTGTGGTCGACGGGACATCCTGCTGCTTTCGCGGCTTCGGCCTCACGGGCTTGGGCGAGCCATGCGTCGCGGGTCTTGTGATCGACGGGACATGCGTCGTTTTTGTCTGCCATTGTGATGCTGGTTTGGTGGATGTAAAAAAAAGATTCAGGTGCAAATGGCGTAATTGGTCGTGGGGATCGTAAATGCGCCGGGATGGATCGGCGGGAAAGAATTAATGTGGATCCGGGATTTTCCCGCATCGGTGGTCGGAGGTTGACTTGGCCGACTTCACTTACATCCAACTGTTTCGCTGGTAACAACTTCAATTGACTAGATGAATGTCTAAGCTAACAATATGAGACCAAATATTTTCTCTCAGGTTCTTGAATCTAAGCTACCAACAAGTGACGAAAATCCTTTCATTCTTTAGGCTCTTGGCTGTTGCTACTTCTACAGGTAGACATCAGGGTATAAGGAGCGATGGAATGATAGCCAGGTCTACAATAGCTCGGGGTTCGTGTTGTCAAATCTCCCTCTTACACCAGGAGCCACCCTCCACGACATAAACCGAATGACCAGGGGAGGAAGCGGAACTCCTCCATTGATTCCCCTCTGATTCCTTGCAACCTCTTCTATGGCATTATATGTCCCGGTTATACCGTTTGGGGTTGTCATGAACAAAACCGTCTCATCTGTTAACTCGTAATAGATCCGATCGCGGAGATGATACATCTCCGGAGAAGTATCTTCCGGCTTTCTTCTGTGTCTGTGAAGATACTCCCTCAATTGCGGATTCCTCGTGCTAGGAGGGTATTCTCCAGGTGTCCTGTCAATAAGAATGCGCGGTTGGATGCGAACCTGACTTGGGTCCATGAGAAGATACAGTGTTCGGAGCTCGTTGAGAACGCCCAACATACAGGACAATGAAGGTACGTAATGCCAAAAGCCACTTGAGCTGTAGGGAACGGCGACTTGCTTGACGTTTGTGCCCGGTCCTCGTTTGAAGTCAGAGGGTATCCTATCGTTCCCAAAGACGTTGGGGACGGAATAGTAAAAGATCATGAGGTCGCGGGAGGTATCGACCCTCTTCATAGGTTGTTTCCGTGGCAGATGTAATCCACCTCCGTACAATGAAACAGAATAGAGCACCTGCCAAGCCCATCTATCCGGGGTCGCACTCCAGGAAATAAGCGCAGTACAATCGCATTCGGTAGTATCTCTATCTGAATCACCGTTCTCTAGTAACGGTGTATCCGGATTATCCCTTTCCCAGATGTCCTTGACAAACGCATATGAACGTCGACAGGTTTGCATTAACGCCAGGCGGACAGGGTAAATTGCCTCTGCACTCTCGCGTCCTCTTCTCAACCTGCAACCGTCGCACTCTCTCTTGATTTTAAGTGCTCTCATCTTCCAATAGCCGTCGCGTTTTAATTCGACGTCAACGTAATGAGCAGTTGGGGCAGATATGTCCAGAGTATGCTCCCAGATCTGATCTTGGAGCTCCGGAGGTAGTTGAGAGAAGCGATGAAAGCTTCCTAACTCGTCATCTTGTTCCTGAGATGCACCGGCTCGTTTCTCAGACGCACCGGCTTGTGGCAGAGGCGAATCGGCTCGTTCCAAGAACACAATGCGCTTGCTTGGACATGGCGGTGACAAGTTCAGGGTGCGAACGTTTCGACGTGGCGGAGTGTTATCCATGGTGAATGATAGAACGGCGTATCTATCAGAATGATTAGCTACTGAGAACACAAGAGATGGAACGATTCAGTTACCTTATGTCAACTTGGACCAGCACTGAGGTTACTGTATTCCAGTGTCGTAAGTCTTGGAAGACAAATCTTCTGTTACCCAGTACAGTGGGAGAAAAGCGGTGATAGATTGTAGAACAGGCGGCAAGGCAAAAGTTTGGTTGAGTGACAAAAAGGAGAGACCTTTAGACTGCTTTATAGTTTACTGGAAATTTACGTGTATTTTCTTTTTTATCCTGCTTTCTGGCAATGCTCTCATTAAAGTTAAAATCTTGACATATGACAGGCTCAAGAACTTGAGACTTGACTGCCTAAAGTACAAGTGACGAGATGCGAAGTTGATTCGATGCCACTAAGGTTGAGGCTCTATCTCATGACCAAAGGTTATAATTTGATGACCTCTAAAGAACTGACATTTGTTCTTTCTGGCTCTCGCATATACTACCGCAGCCGGTGGAAGCACTGATGAGTCGACCAACCATAATGGCGAGCAAAACGGAATGAGTAGCGCCTGGAGCTCGCCCAGCGCTTGAAGAAGACCTCGAACTTCGATGGGACTCTGGCGACACGATGCTCACTTGAGACAGGGCTATGCCAGAAGATTGGACCATGAAGACCAAAATTCCTCGCGATGGAGTCTAGGATTCCGATCAGCTGGGTGTCTATAAGCCAGAGTTCAGATGTTGACAAAAAGACACAGCTTTCTTGCAATAGAACAACAGCAGTATGTTAACGATTGCTACTGAAGTTTACGTTTTCCGACTCTTCTCGGTGATCTTAACAATAAAGTTGACATCTTCCACGTAGGTCATACTCAATAGGTCCGAACAATACTCATCCACAGCAACTGAACTCTAACTATCGTGAACACTTATGTGTCATAGACACTTGCTACACAATAATCGATGCGGTTCTGTAGAGAGAACAGTACATGTAGAGATGACATGCATTTGGTTTACACGTTTGCTTATATCAGGCCATCAGAGACCAGAAGACTTGACTGCTAGGAACCCGAACGACGAAATAATAGACACTTAATGCCAGATTAGGTCAGCACTTAAGCTACTTTGGAATATTCTAAGCCTTGGATTAATTCTTCAGCGACTAGCAGACAGGGTCTGCTTGTATGCACGTCGTGCAACATGAAGACTCTGCAGGGAATAGCTTCAAAACTCCACTTATACAATTTTATATCGATGGCTGACATGTCACCCCTCCACCTCAACATCAACAGCCCTTCCAACCAGCTGGTTAAGGTGGTATCTGAATTGCTGATGTCAATCTACAGACTCTTTTGGCGGAGATCGAGTCAGGTTCCTGGACTTTAACCAAGGCGTGATGGCTGGTCGCGCACAGGCTTCCAAGGCAACTATGGTGTGAGCGAAGCAGATCTCGATTTCCTCAATCATTCACACTGAAATAGAATTCTATCAAGGCCCACGATCTTCTGACTTTGCGCAAAATGGGGTTCCTTAGGCGGACAAAGCGAGAAGAGTTCCACATTTCAATCGTCGCGATGAAATCATCGAGACCCTCGATGAAATCATAAGAATGACATCACTGTGACCTTTTATCACTACAAATAATAGAGATCCCAGAGTAAGAAAGACCAATATTCTCATCATCAATCCCATCATACAACAATCACTCTCATCTACAACAAAAACACGAACTCTTTATACCCCCAAGCACATCAAAATGTCCTCCAACTACGAGCAGATCGCCAAGCAGGCCGAGAAGGACCTCAACACCTACCAAGCCAAGACCGGTGCTGCCCGCCCTAATGATGTCGAGAACGCCGGTGTCAACCCCTATGTCGAGAAAAAGTTCGAGGGCGCTCACGTCGAGTTTGGCGATGAGTTGAGCACAAACGCTGGCTACAACAAGCGCATTCCTCCTTCCGAGGGTGGTGTCACAGATGACAAGGGCCGGTAAGTTTAACCCCACACTCTCTATTATCTACAGTAACTTACTCTTCATAGACAAGCTCGTGGTGAGCTCTACGAGGGCACTGGCGGTCCCCTCGACAAGCTTGAGAAGGCCAACGAAGAGCGCGGCGGAGACAACGACAACGATGTTGTCGGAGCTGGCTTCAAGCAGACCTCCGGTCACGGCGCCCAAGACGACATTGCTACCAAGGGTCAGGATGCCATGCGCAACAACGTCGGCCGCAACCCTCCCGGTCCCGGCGGCTCTCATTTCAAGGGCGCTGACCACACCGAGGACAGCGTTCCCGACGCCCGCTCCGCTCAGGGCTACATTGCTCCTGACAGCGCTATCGAGACTGCTCGCGGCGATTAAAAAAGGGAAATATAATGGAAAGGAAAGCAACGGATTGATTTAAGCGGGTTACTGTACGATTATATTGGTAATAGAAACCGACATGATTTATGACCACTACAATATTTTGTCTCGTCTTTTTAAAGTGATTGATGGTGATAGTTCGGAGAGTTTTGGCCCCCACTGTGGTTCCCGCTAGAGCCCGCAGGAGTTTAAGCATGATCAACGTCATGAGGCCTCGGCCTTATCTCGTGACACGGCCGCTAATTTATGAAACTCCAACGTCTTCTTATCAGCAACATCACGACCGCGACAACGACTTCTCGCGCAATGTGCTTGTGTTTTCGACAACGATAACACGTTTACAGTCCCTCGAAATGTCAGGCTTATCACCATCGTCCTCTGGGCTACTCCCTATGCCTGGCGCGCCGTCATCTTCTTGGGCCGGATATAAAGCACGAGTTGCGGCTCTGCTGGGACATCATGACACCAAGGTCATCGTAGCCTTTTGGCTGTTTGGTAAGAAACGCCGGGCGTGGGCAATGGGTATCACAAGCTGACAGTTTTAGGCCTCATTAATAATGTCCTCTACGTGATCATCCTCTCCGCCGCCCAAGACCTCGTCGGCTCCCTACCAAAAGGAGTCGTTCTCCTCGCCGATGTCGTACCCTCGTTCCTGACCAAACTGATCGCTCCATACTTCATCCACCGCATTCCCTACCGCACGCGAATCCTCATATTCATCGCCCTGTCCGCAGCCGGCATGCTCATGGTCGCCTTGACGCCGAGTACCCAGTCCGTCGCGATCAAGCTCGTCGGCGTAATCCTCGCGAGTATAAGCGCTGGAGGCGGTGAGCTTAGCTTCTTGGGTTTGACACACTTCTACGGAGCGATGAGTCTCGCGGGCTGGGGCTCGGGAACTGGCGCTGCGGGCTTGGTTGGTGCTGGACTATACGTGATGTTTACCGATTGGTGGGGATTGAGCGTGCGTAGCAGTTTGCTGATCTCCGCGTGCTTTCCTGCGATCATGTTTGTCAGTTTCTTTGTGATATTGCCTCTTGGACCTTTGAGAGAGGGTACAAGAAAGGACTACGATGCGATTCCGGATCTCGAGGATGAAGATGTGGATCATATGGGCCAAGGGACTGCTTCGTCGGCGCTCTTGGCTCCTGGTCCTTCTGTTGCATCGACTGCGTACTCTGCGCGAAACCATCAAGAGACACTCACTGTGAGAGATCGAATGAATAAGGTGAAGAAGTTGTTTGTGCCATACATGATGCCGTTGCTACTGGTGTATGTGGCCGAGTATACGATCAACCAAGGAGTTGCGCCTACGTTATTGTTTCCGCTTGAGGAATCACCGTTTGACGAGTTTCGAGCGTTCTACCCATTCTACGGGTTCCTCTACCAACTTGGTGTCTTTATCTCACGATCATCCACCCCATGGATCCGCATCCACCAGCTTTACCTTCCATCGATGCTCCAAATCGCAAATCTCATTCTTCTTACATTGCACGCGATGTACTTTTTCCTCCCCTCAGTCTACGTCGTGTTCATCATTGTCTTCTGGGAAGGTCTACTAGGAGGCGGCGTCTACGTCAATTGTTTTGCCGAGATCATGGAAAACGTTCCCGCTGAGGATAGAGAGTTCAGTCTTGGAGCAACTACCGTGAGTGACAGTGGAGGTATCTCTATTGCTGGACTCATCAGCATCGTGATGGAGACCAAGTTGTGTAATTACCAGGTTGCGCATGGACGGGACTGGTGTCGACGCATTTCTGCACAGGGTCATTAGCGGTTGGATACACAAGGCGTTTGAGCGACGGGTTTATTTGTAGATGATTTGTGGATTGCATTTGGTGTTAATAGAAGCTCTGATACATGCGTTACGCGTTTAGACATTCGCCTCATTGACGTGTAATTGCAGTAGCATCAACGCGCAAGCAAATGGAGAATAGAACAATAAGCGAGTGTCCATACAAATATCCATCTAGATAAGCGGGAAAGATTCAGGGGAATTTTGTGACAACTCTTGCGAACTTCAGCGTCATCATTTTTTAATTAGAGAGCTCAGTTTGTCGCTTTGTTCTCCGGAGCCGGGGAGCATGGGCCAATTAATCGGAAACAAACCCCGGTTAGAGAGCGTTGAGAGTTCCGGGAGGAAGGTCTTCCTTGTAAGGCGGAGAGAGGCTTAAATTACATGTGGATGTGACGGAAGAGATGCATGTGGATTGTGTCTTTTGTCAAGATGAAGATATTTTGACAAGTGACATTTGACTACAGGTTATGCCACCGCCACAGTGCTATAAACAGATCGAAGCCACTGACAACATTCTGGAAGTGAGTGCCGGGAATCCCTTGTGGCTGACGGAAAGACCGGAGATGAACAACCACTGTGAATGCGGCGCAGACGACGAAGCTCCCGTGAAGAGACGGTCTGATGGCCTTTTTATACGAGTTTATCTGAACAGCTGAAGGGCCTTGATACGACTTTGCCAAGCGGATAGCGGCCTAGTGCTGACCGGCTTGGCAGGTTTCATCCGTGTGAATCGCAATTGAGAGGATGTTGATCCAAATAGTAAACAAGCAATTTTTTTGCCCGGAATCCACAAGCTGAGCATGTTGTTCCAGGTGGAAATGTATGTCGTGTGTTGTTAAGACATTAAAGGATTGAAACATTTATACCCGTCGGGAATGATTACTCGTTTGCTCGTGTCTCCCCACGATTGAAGCTTAACGGTGAGCCGAGTTTCTTGGTGGAGTCGTTTGTTGGTTTCTGGAGATTGACAGGTTGTGGCTGTGCGTGCAGAGCTATTGAATGTCAAGCCTGTCAAGCCTTGACTATTCAAGTTGACACTTCAGTTGAGATCCGAGATCGTTACAAAGCCACTCGGTACAGTACTGGATCCTTGGGATTGAATGTCAGACATGCATATTCAAGGGACTCGATGTTGTCTCTTCTAGTCTCAGCCCTTCGGTAGGGAGCATACCTGTTCTTTCAAAAGGAGTTCTTACATTCCTGTTATCTTTCAGGGGTCTCAACTCATCTTGTCGGAATTCAATTCGGTCAACTCAGTTGCAGTAGCATTGCTCTGCTTATTGTTGTAGCTTACTGTACTTTCCCCATCTGGGCCTCGAATGCAAATTAAAGCAGAAAAAGGCCAAGCCAAATTTCCGCCTAGCGAGAACGTTGCAGATAAGCTATTGTTTGATTGGTCGGATGGGCGCATCGCAATCAAGGCCGAACCATGCAAGTGCCAAGTGGCTTCCCGAAAGGGAGGACCATCCAATGTCTGATCGAGATGTGACTGCAGGGGGTGAAGATATGGGATACATAGTAATTATCTTGGTGAGAGATGTGAATGAGAAGAATGATTCTCAAGTCTGTAGGACAAACTTCAAAGTACCACGTGAGATGATCTCGAGTACAGTAGAGGATTAATTGAGTTATGATAGATGACGCATATACATAAAGGGGTACTCCATCCTACCAGATCTATGTACTAAAATTGACAGGAACTCTACCTATTGGTCAAACTACCGATACTCCCTAGAATAAGGTAGGCAGGTAAACTACTTCAGGGGGTTGGGAATAAGACCTTGACAATCGCCTCCAAGAAAGAAAAGGAGAAAGACGAAACTCACCAAGACTCACTTCACTCACTGTAGTCCCCCCCTGATTCACTTGGCAAGAAGTGACTTGGCATTGGCTGTTCAGTGCATATCGCCACTTGACTCCAAGCCTCATGCCAAGTTCCCTTGGATCAAGCCCCCCAAAAAAGCGTTTAAAGCCGCCCAATTCAAATCTAGCGTAGCCCATGCCAGTGTGTGGCCAGCACGCACTAGCACTAACAACAGCGGGAAGCCCAGCCCATGGAAAGCCCAGTCGTCCACTCCAGTCCATGCAACCTTGCATCCGTCCAATCTTGCAGGCTGCATCTCCTCTCACGGGCCTCCTTCTTCCCGCCTCCATAACTCGCTTCCCCCCTTCCCCGACCATCTCCGTCGTCACCATCTAGCCATCTCTGCTCCTCTCCCTGTCCGCTTTTTATTTAATTTAATCCATCCCACCTAAAGCAGCAAATCCCATTCTCAACGCCCACCCCCTGCCCTGCGCTTTTTCTGACCTTATCAGAACCTGGTTCCTGTTTTTTCTCCCACTTCTCCTCTCTTCCTCTTCTTTTCTTCACCGTTCGTCTTTTCTTCATTACAGATACCATAGTTCTTTTTTCTATATCCCAGGCGATCAAGCTTCGGGTTTGGTTTTCTTAGTGTCCTTGTCGGCACCTTTCATTCCCTTCATTTGTATGAACATTTCCTCCACGTTGAAATAATACGCGCGTCGGAAAACAAAGGAAAGGAATCGCTTGCCCATCATGTTTGGTCAAGTGCGAACGAACCGGTCGACGGTCCTCATGGCCGGCACCGTCATCTTTTTGGTCGCTTTTGTTAGCCTGGCCTACAACCATCTCGACACCTGGGAGCCTCCCACTGATGTGTGAGTTGTCCTCTTGGGAAAACGGGCGAAAATCGATTGCTAACGAGATGCGACAGCGCTACCGATACCGAGACTTCTATCATTGGCGACACCCATGATCAGCCTCACCACGACGATAAGGAGAAGACTGAGCCTGCGCAACCCGCTGCTCCTGCTGCTCCCCACGACGCCATGTCCAAGCCCGATCACGCTTCCAACGCTTCCACCGAGCTTGGCGATTACTACTTCAACTATATCATGAAGGCCAAGGTTTCTCCCACCGACAAGAAGTACGCTCCTTTCGGCGCTTTCCCCATGGAGCTTCCCGGAGCCCCCAAGTGGACCGACTTGGTTGGCGAGGACCTTTGCATTATCGATCTTGACAACCGACCTTTCAACGAGCCCGGCCAGATCTTCTCTGAGAAGTTGATGAGCTGGGACCGCGCTGACGAGACCCACGGTCTTTCTCTTGGTGTCCTGAACCACTGGCTCTACGGTTCGTACAACCCCATTTGTGTCAGTTTCTGTTGCTAACCCCTCACAGCCAAGAACCACGGTTACAAGTACTACTACGTTGACATCACCGACCCCTTTGAGGACCGCCGCAACTCGTGGAAGAAGCCCCCGATTCTGTCCAAGATCCTCAAGAAGCACAAGGCCTGCATCTTCCTTGACTCCGATGCCGTCTTCCACCACCTCGACCTGCCTTTTGAGTGGCTCATGAACTACTGGCAGCTCCACCCCGATACCAACTCTCTGGCTCTCGCTTACGATCCTCACCACAAGAACAACATGGACAAGTTCGAGAAGGTCTACCTCAACACTGGTTTCATCGTTCTCCAGAACAACGAGAAGACCTTTGAGATTCTCAAGGAGTGGGAGGACTGCCCCAACGAGGGTGGCAAGCACCCCGACTGTGTCGAGTTCCGAAAGAACCGCCCCGGAAAGCCTACCGACCAGGGTGGTTTCGGTACTTACATCCGATACGATTACCCCAAGGACATCAAGGATCTTCCTTGCACCGAAGCCAACGGTTTCCCCGAGTCCAAGTCTGGCTGCGACGGAAAGTTCATCAAGCATCTCTGGACCGGAAAGAAGGACCACATCAAGGTCGTCATCGGCCAGCAGGTCCCTGGTGACTTGTTGGAGATGTTCCACAAGCAATTCATCGACGAGAAGCCCAAGTTTTTCATCTCCGAGCGAGACGTGATGGCCTGGTCGGACTAAATAACGAAGCGATGGCATGCCCTTTAATGAGAATAGAAAAAGACGGACATGAGGAACTTTCCCAAAACAAAAACAAATCTTTTTTTAATAACTTTGTACTTTAACTATACCATCCAGGAGAGAGGTATTTGTATTACCTTTTACTCCTGGCCTTCATTATGGTGTTTCTGGGCGTGTTTTATGGTCCGTTGAATCCGAGACATTTGGATTTTGTCGTTTGTGCGACGTTATGTAATGCATTCGGATTTCAGCATGACTCGGTTTATGAGTAATAGGGAATAACATGAGTTTTGATGTTAATATCTGTGTCTGTGAGGTGATGGCTTCTGATTGAGGTTTATGTGATGTATTGATGCTGATGAATGGATTGTGATTGATGAACGTACCGTAGGGAATGTCAATGTCTTGGTTCGGGACACGACATGTAGATGGGGTTTATTAAAAGATCTGATACTCGTGCACGTGAATGACGTTCTTCTCATGACAGCTGGCTGTTTCCGTAGGGCTGACTTTCCGCCATGCATGATGATCATCAACGATGGGTACAGTGTGAAAACGGGTTTATCTCGGGAACTGGGGCTCGGGTGCTGAGCATAGGGTAAGAGACTTGAGACTCGATTGAAGAACGATAAGAAACAATTAAGAAGATGTCGGGCATGTTCGAAAGGTCTCAAAATGACGTTCAGCTGGTTAAGTTGGAGGTGTTGAAGATCCAAGTATGTTACCCTGGAGTGAGTACCTCATCGTTGAAGTCATTCACGCCTCTCAAGACAAATCGTTCCGATTCTATTTCTAAGCTACATAGCACGCAAATGCGAAGTCGGATCGCATGATACTGTACATCACAAATGACGGGATCAAGCAGCGACTTTAGGTCCAGCACCCGAGGAACTCAACACCAGAGTTCTTGGCTGATTGTGATGCGAAAGCCGAGGTTATCATCACCGCTCGCCAAGACGAGACGTCGGATCAGCTTTATAATCAGTTCAATTAACAGTAAGGACAAGGAATTCTTACTAGGGACGATAGTCGCGTTTGTGATCATTAATCCTAAACCCGAGCTATTCGCAGGTTGGGGTTGCAGCTCGATCAGTAATCACCAAACCACACGGAGAAATGTATAAAGAGTCCTGCGGGACAACGATGCCGCTCTCCCAAAACACCGTTGGACTTTTGCGGCTGAATGAATGTATTGATAAGCCACTGTGATATATATAATGCACATTGGAGCCCGGATTGAAGAGTGATGGTATAGTTGATGAGTATTTTATCATGGATAATATTGAGAAACAACAAAGCGAGCTCGCAGGCGAGCTGGGGAATGACTCTACGACGGAACATGATACGGAAGTCGCCAGACCAGAGACTGATGATTGGAATGCGAGTCCTGAGAATCCCTTCAATTGGCCATCTTGGAAGAAAGCACTCCAAGTAGTTATGCTCTCCTCATCCGCCATCCTCGCGTAAGTCCCCCTCTCTGCTCATGTACTGCTCTAACAAAACAGATCAATCGGCACATCAATCATGAGTCCAGCGCGTAACGAACTAATGGCCGAATTCAACGTCAGCTCAACAGTAGCTCTCCTCCCCTTAACGATGTACGTCCTCGCCTTGGGCTTTGGTCCCATCATCGGCGGTCCTTTGTCAGAAACTATCGGTCGTTATGCCATATACGTAGCGAGTGTACCTCTCGGCGCATTGTTTACCGTGGGTGCTGGCTTTACGCATGATTTTGCAGCGTTGTGCTTTCTGCGCTTCATGGCGGGACTTTGTTGGGCGCCGGTCCTTGCTGTTGCGCCGGGGACGCTGGCGGAGACGTTTACGCCGAAGAATAGAGGGCCTGTATCGGCGGTGTTTATACTCATGCCGTTCCTAGGTCCTGGCTTAGGGTGAGTGATCTGACCCAAGAGTGATTGGTGAGTATACTGACGGTGTAGACCTGTTATAGGATCCTTCGTGGTTAATCGGAAAGGATGGCGTTGGACGCAGTGGACGTTAATCTTCTTCTCCATCCTAGCCATGATATTCTCAGCTTTCGCGCACGAAACCTTCCATCCTGTCATCAAACGACGAATCGCGAAGAGAAAGGGACTCAAGATTGATCCGCCGCCGCCTTTGAGTGCAAGACTTAGGATGTTTGCCCTCGTGGCGGTTGTTCGACCGATTCGGATGCTTCTCTTCGAACCGATTACTGGATTTATTTGTTTATACGTCGCGGCTGAGTTTGGAACGCTGTTCAGTTTCTTCGCTGCTGTGCCGTACACGTTTGGACGGGTCTACCAATTCTCTATCGAAGAGTCGGGACTGGTATTTCTCTCCATCGTCATAGGTTGTATCCTCGGTCTTATCACCGTCATCCTCTGCGATGTATTCTTGTATCGGAAGCAGGCGGGGAAGTATCCTCCTCATCAAATTCCCCCGGAACATCGTCTCTATCCCTCCATGATCGGAAGTATCGGTCTTCCCATCGGCCTCTTCTGGTTCGGCTGGACAGCGAGACCGGGCGTATCATGGGCGAGTCCCGCTGCTGCGATGATCGTGTTTGCGTGGGGAAATCTGTGTGTGTTTGTTAGTACGATGCAGTATATTACTGATACGTATCATGGAAATGTTGTCGCTAGTGCGGCTAGTGCGAACAGTCTTGCGAGATATGGGTTCGCGGGAGTGTTTCCGTTGTTTACTATTCAGAGTAAGTTTGCCCCTAGGCGGCTGATTGGAAGACATGCTAATAGGTGGTAGTGTTTGAGAAGTTGGGTATTGATTGGGCTAGTAGTCTGCTTGGGTTTGTTGCGTTGGCGTTGTTGCCGGTTCCTTGGGTGTTGTTCAAGTATGGTCCGACGATTAGGGCGAAGAGTTCTTATGAGACGGTGCAATTTGGTTGAAAATCTTGTTATCACGTAGTCTCAATCCCGACAAGACACAATTTCTTGACAACTACTTCAAGTTATCAATAACAGCTTCCAATGCTCATTGCTTTCCAAGCTCAATCAACTTAAAGTCCTCATCAAGATAATACCAAAGATCATACTTCTCCGGCCGTTCCGCAGCAGGAAGAACCTTTGACTCGGCAGGAAGCCCAAATTTCTTCGTCGCATCCTTGCTCTTGATATAACCCTTGAACTTCTTGTTGCTGGTCTGATTGTAGTTGATCTCGTTGGAGTCAACCTTTCCGCGCACAAGATCCTGCCAGTCGCCGTGGCTGCTCTTGATGGTCTTGGCCATGAACTTGGCGTCTTGGTAGTCTCCTCCGATGATCTCGAGAACGCTGTCGCCGCGGGGGACTTTGTAGTACTGGGGGTGTTAGTAGAGGCAAGGAATGGGGCAGGTAGACAGAGAAGTTGTCCTCTAAGGCTTAGGATATCGAAATAAAGATACCTAAATGCTAGTCTAAGATAGCATAAGGTAACCAAATTATTTCGTCTCTTAGGGTCTTGACGACCAGTTCTTCTGATATTGTGACCGGGGAAGGGGAATTTGACGTACGGTGAACCAGTTGTAGAAGGTCTTTGATAGACCGGGACGGTACTTCTCGAGATCGGAGACGGCTGGGGTTGTTAGATGAGTAGTGAAGAGGAGTGGGTGACTTACTGTCGACGAGCGCGGCGAGAGGATCTTTGGTGTCGATGCCGATGACCTTCCAATCAGTCTCACCACCCTACTCAAGTCAGTAACATGCTTATATGTCGTCAATGGTGGAACTCACGTCGTTGAGAGCAAGACCGCCCAGAACCTTGACAGACTTGACCTGGCCAACACGGGCAGGACTATACTAAATCAGCTTTGTCGATTCCACTTGAGAAAGGAGGATACTTACACCTCGCTGATGTCAAACAGATCAATGGGATCGTTATCACCAGGATATCCAGTAAAATCATGGTCAAAATTGGGGCTCTCCCATGTCTGGGGGATGGATCCATAGTGGAAAGGGTAGGACTTGTGAGGCCAGACACTCTCCACGAAACGGGGCTTCTTCTTCTTGTCGTCGTGAAAGATGGGGTCTTCGGATGGTTAGCTGGTAGAAAAGTGAATGTTTGAGAAGGGCGACAGAAGAATTGTCTTCTAAAGCTTAGGGCGTCAACAAAAGGTCGCCTAAGTTCTAGCCTAAAGTGACCGGATCATTGGGTCTCTTATGCTCGACGGACAATTCTTCTGATACCCTGACGGAGGGACATACTCATAGGCTCATCGCGACGAGTCTCAATCTTCGCATCAGTCCATCGGGGGATCTCAACGACGTAGCTCACGATGCGATTGTTGCCCTTTTCAGGGTACAAAGGAACATCATGCCAGAAAGAAATAGGCTGGCCGTCTTTCTCGAGCCACACACGCCAGTCCTGTAAATGTTAGCAAGTGTTCAACTGAACAGCGCCGGGTACTCACGAGGGTGTTCCGAGCGCCAACTTCTCTTGTTGTAAGAGAATCATAGTCAAAAGACTTGGCTCGAGGCGCAATAGAAGATCCGATGACAAGACAAGGCAACAAAGCCAGCTGAACAAGCGAATATGTAGCGACCATTATGAAAGATCAGATAGGTAGCCTACTGAACATTGGGGTTACATGGCTTTCATCTCGTCTTTTAAGCATGTTGCGATAATGCCAAGACGATAACTGTAAATCGCTCGCGTGAGGCTCATTTCTCTCGGTGACGAATAGAGTTGTTTCGATAGACGGGATTGTTATCCTGGGCGATCCAGATCCAACGATGGTGCGAGATGGATGCACGTGGAGAGCTGGGGAAGGAACGTGGGGTGGGGGTGCACCAGTTGTTGTAAGCGGAGAGGCACGTGGGATATGCCGATCTTGGGACATGTGCCTGGCTACTGCAGGTCAACGAAAACATTTGTCGGGAATAATAAGGAGGATTGTCAATCGTTGTAAACATGGTTCATGTCATGGTACCATTAATTACATTTCCATCTCGCCAGCGGCTTTGGTGAGCGCCGCGACTTGCTTCTCGGTTTTCTTGATCTGGCCACCAGCAAAAGTATCAACCGTTGAGAGCATAAGAGATGAAATATTTTGGTCGCTTTATGCTAGTTTAGACTAGAGTTTAGGCCACTTTGTTTTAGCATCCTAAGCCTTAGGGATAATTTAGTTCTTATGATATCCTGATGTACGAGCGATCGTAGAGATGTGGAATAAGCTGACCAGGCCGCCCAAATCAAGGAGCTGCGACGTGGACAACATGGACCTGGATGGGACAAGTTAGCAGAGATAGCAAGAGCAGAGATGAGTGAACGTTGGTCTGTGAGAGCGCCGGAAGAGATGGTAGAATTGGTACTATTAATTACATCTCCATCTGCTCGGCCGCCTTTGCCAAGGCCGCAACCTCCTTCACAGTCTTCTTGCCCTTCTTCTTCTCCTTTTTGCTCTTTCTGATACCGGCGGGAGGACCACACATACCAACAAGTTAGCAAATGCCCAAAGTGTTGAGAAATAAAACCTATATACCTGGAAGGTTGCTCCCCGAGTGATGCTTTCAACCTTGCCCTTACGAACGGCTTCATCTAGTATTGTTGCTCATTGGCCTCTAGCCTCCTCATATGTACTGCCAACAGGCACGGTGGCTGGCCCCCAGCCATGATGGTGCTGTCGTTGACTGCGGTCCGTGACGAAGGAATGGCTGAGCTTCTTGCAATAGTGACACACCAGACGACTTGGTGGCCTCTGGTTAAGTCCCCAGGAGGGGGAAACAGGGTTCGGCGACTGGGGAGAGTTCTGCAAGACGATCTTCACTGCAATACCCGTGAAAGTCACGGTACGATTAATGTGTGCCCGAAAGAGAGATTGTTCAATTGAAAGATTAAAAAAAAGAAAAAAAAAAGAAAAAAAAGAAGAGGGAAAGAAAAATTACTCCTCCTTCTCCTCCTGCTTCTCCTCCTCGGTCTCATCCTTCTTCTTCTCCTTCTCGGTCTCTTCCTTCTTCTCCTTCTTGGCCTTCTTCTTCTTGGCCCTCTTGCTCTTCTTCTTCTTCTTCTTCTCCTCGGCCTCGGGCCCAACAATGACCTCGGCGGTCTGGAAATCGATCAAGTCAGCATATGTTGAACATTGACAGAACCGGGACATAGAACTTACCGCCGCCGACAAGACAGTGCCCGGGGGGCACCACAGAGCGCCGCCGGAAACAATGCGGACATGGCCGGCTATGAAAAGTTAACATTTGGTCTGTAGGGGAGTATGTAGGTAACAGCAGAATTGCCCTCTAAGACTCAGGCTGCTCAAATAAAGTAGCCTAAGTGCTAGCATAAAGTGACCAACTCATTTCGTCTCTTATGCTTTCGGCAACCAATTCTTATGACAACTCGAGGGTAGGAAGGACTTACGAGGGCCGGACTAGAAGGAGGTTAGCAGGTGAGATAATATCAGGACTAGGAAATGGAACTTACCAGGGAACAAACTGTCCCGGGGGGCAGGAAGGGGTGCCCCCCCACGATTGTGAAGTTTCGGTTGTTCTGAAAACATGGAGTTAGTAGATGAAGACAGTAGTAGGATCAAAGAGTACCTACGGAGGAAGGCATATTTTTTTTAAGAAAAAAAAAAAAAAAAAAGAATCTTGTAAGTGCGTTCGTCTATAAATATATATATGTTAGCAATGGTCATTTGCCACGTGAAAGAGGAAGAATCAGAAAGTGAAGAGGTAGATGTGACGGGAAGTGCTGAGTGAGGTATGATCTCTATGGCTGAGATAACAAGAAAAAACGTAATGAAAAATAGAGGAAGAAGAAGAGAGAACAGGGAAGTGTGAAAACGTGAGGCCCAACAACGCCGATGCGGGTATGATGAAGGAAAATGATGCTCGCAGGGGAACCAACTCCAACAGGCGCGCAGAACGACCGGGAGAGCGCGCGAAAAGGACGAAAAGGGAACAACATGAAGCGACAAGTGCAGAGTGATAGGTGCAAGAAAAATAGCATGATCGCGATGTGTTGTGGTGGAGGGGGAAGGGGCAGAGCAAAAGGAAGATCGCGAACTCACTTGTGTGAAGATGACTGAGGAGAAAAGAAAAAGAGGAAGACAGAGGAGATCGAGAAGTTCATATCTAGACACGATTAGCTAATCGCGTTGCGCAACAGGCTGGGCTTGGGATAGCGAGCGGTGCCGGCAGTTGGGCAGCTGGCAGGCAGTGACAGCACATTTCTGGCTGCTATACTCTAAGATTGTTCTGACAACCCTCAAGGGGCAATACACGTTGGGCTGTGTGTCTGTCTGTGAAAATGGTATACCAGTCAGTTCCCCTGAATTCATCGCGTTATCATGTAGTGTTGCGGTGGTTCAAGTCGTTATGTGACTTCCAAGCATCTGCAACAAACTGGACTCACTACTCTCATGACAATGGTAACGGGAGGCTACAGTAATTGCCAAGTACGTTGAAGTGTTGGAAAACCAGTAATAATACCGATTGAAGAGTGAGCATATACATATCTATAGTGTATTTACTTGAAAGTTCCCAAAGACCTGTTCTCCCAGGCAAACCAGCGCTTTTGCCAACTCCAGAGTCCAGGGTCACCTGGTGGTGCAATACTCCGCGGTCGCTTTTCAATGTACTCAGATATTAAACGAAAACTAATCGTTCTGCTACGACTACTGAGGCAGCGATAGACTGATTCGGAGCGCGAGCTTTGTTTCGACTACGTCAAGATCCCGTGATCCGCCTCTGGAAAAAACCTCTGCATCCAGTCCGATAAAAGACAATTTTGGTAAACTGATACGAGACTCACTGTCGGCTCTTTACTATGACATTGTTCTTTAGGTAAGGCAACCTCCAGGGGCCATTGCTGGAGGGCCAAAGATCTCCTGTAGTCTTGGTTGGCTGCTGATGCTCATGTTCAAAGCACAAGACTCGATTTGGACTGCAGTTGCACATTTCATTATAAACACACTCTCGCAGCTTGACTCCTGGTAACTCTCTACTGTATCATGGGTCTCAAATTTGCACTTGCAAATTGGGCCACGAAGAGTCAGTGATGATTTTCGAAAGATTGCTTTTTGTCACATCTATGCTAAGGGGTGATATCGCTTGCGCAACACAAGAAATGCAATGGTAGCGAGAGATACAAGTCTAGCTAATCAAAATGACAGGAGTGTCGTATTAGGAATTTCCACTTCCATGTGTAAAGTTCTCATGGGATTGAAGTTGTACCATTGTAATGGAATTGAAACAGTTTGTCTTCTGCCACTTCAGTCATCGTCCTCGTGGGGATTTTTTTGTAAGTGCGGTCGTGCTGGTTAAATCTTGACACAGTCGTTTGTTCCCGGAGACTGGAACGGCGCTGGAAAATTCGGCCGTCTTTCCCTCGCCATTCAACATTGTAATGCGATGGTCCATGGGAAGGTGCTCCTCGTGGTTATGGGATGTGGGGGCGGGAGTGGCCGCGAGAGCTGCGATTTGATTGGCTCGCTTATCTCCGGGTAGAACCTGCGGAGTGCCCCACTTGTGCCGAAAACCTGATCGGGATATCGGTCCAGGAACAGAAGACACGTACAGCCATAATGTCAGATACAAACCAAACCGATCACCCAGAACAAGACGAATAACAATTGAATGCTCAGTTCATTGCGTTTGACTTAGCAGGGAGCTGCCGCTGTTCGTCAAGTCATGTGACATGTGTGGTGCTGAAACTCCACCCTGGGACGCCCACCACCACCTCCCTTGATATACACATCTTTCAACAACCACAACATCAACAAAGGCAACGTGACGGAGTGGTTAACGTGATCGCCTCGAAAACTATTCAGCTATCGCAAGCGATTTCCTTCGGGAGCGCAGGTTCGAATCCTGCCGTTGTCGAGCATCCTTGACATGGTGTGTGACAACACCATCTCTTTTTGCCTCTGTGCGCCCCCACCACCTCTCCACAGCATGGCACACTACTGGAAGCATAAGACAAGGTTATCCACTCAGGTGGATAACAGAAATGCTCCAATATCTTCTTAGGTTTAGCTCTTGGAGCCATAGACATGACCCTTGTGGATCTGACCATGCCACACACCATCTTCCTACTAGCTCAATACCCAGCCACGAACGTCAACCTCTGAGATGATTGTACCTCCAGAAGAGTACCATCATAGTTTAGATAGCTGAGACTTCGGTCCTTGCAGTAAGTTGAGTATGATCAGCGGTGTCTGCGTCTCATAGTTCGCCGATTGGATATATGAAGAAGACGCTGTTGTACGTATTCTCACAGGCGTTGTGGTCCAAAGAGAGAGCGTCAAGATAAAGTAGTCTGAATGCTCGTCTAAGCGAGCAGCATAGGGTAACTGAAATATTTTGTCTCTGAGGATCTCGGCGGCTGACATCTGAACCTGACGGTGGATATGGCGATCTTGGGACATGTAGCTGGTTACTACCCACTCCTGCTGTAGGCCAGAGCGATAGATTATCCTGGTCTTTTATAAAAGACTCATTGTTGTGGCAGTGTAGTTCAATTGATGTCCTGTTTACATGTGCGTCTCCTCGGCTGTGGCCAAAAGCCGCAACTCCCTTCCCAAACTTCTTCTTGGGCAGCTTCTTCTTGTGGATTGACTGGAGGGTCTGCCACAACCTGCTTATCAGTTTTCTTCCTCGTCCTCTTCTTCTTCTGCTCAGGCCTTTTTACGCCCGACCACCTTATACCAGAGAGTTGGTTGAATTGGTACTATTAATTACATCTCCATTTCGCCGGCCGCCTTGGTCAGCGCGGCTACCTCCTTCTCGGTCTTCTTCTTGTTCTGCTTCTTTGTCTTCACCTCTCCTTCTTTTTCTGGACGTGATTGTGCCCCGAGGCATTAGCAAAGACCCGCCAGAATCGACAGTGACATTGTTGGCTAAGGAGAGTTAAGTGTGGTTGCATAGGGTAGCCAGGGTGTCAGAAGAATCAGTCGCCGAGAGCATAGGAAATGAAATAAGTTGGTCACATTATGTGAGCTTAGGCTAAGAATTAGACTATTTTACTTCTGTAGCCCAAGTCTTAGATGACAAATTTTCTGACACCCACTTGGGTAAGGTAGAAAGGACTTATGGTTGTTTCGGCATCGAGCAGAAGAGTGATTTCCCTTTTTGTGAATAGAACAAAACACGCGGCCACGCTTGGTCTTTGCCTCCGTCTCAGCTGAAAGAGAGCTCTGGAGCCAAAGCGACTCTGAAAGTCTACGAGGGCTTCGGGGAAGCCCAAGGTAGTGGAACGTGGAGGCCGGCCGCCTTGTGGGGGACTTTGATCGGGTTCAGGTCAAGGGTTCACGACGCTTCAAACCGTTCTTCGTCTGTTTTATGTTAGTATGGGCGCGGTAAGAGAGTTCGAACTTGTGTCAAACAGTCGAGTGTCCTATTACTCCAGGGTACAGTCAAATTCAACTCACTACTTGGACTCTCACTGTCCGGTCATCAGTATCCATGACATGCGAGAATACTTGTTTCGGAGAGGAGTCAGTGTGATAATGCTAGAGCCATGATGCTCTGAAAATACTGCCGTTCTCAGCTTGTCGAATATAGCAGAAATCGCACCCAAAAAGTCCTTTTGCCGCAGCCGTTCCGTAACGAATAGGAGCGTGAGGCGTCTGATACTGCTCGAGTGTCCATAGCATAGTACCATATTTCTATATCTTGGTTTCGGAGTGCCCGTTTTGACTAATGGTGTATTCGTTTGTTTATCTTTCGCTCTAGACTATCCAACATCAATCCGTGCGGGAGTCGTGCAGCCTGTCGATGAGTTTCTTTCACCCGTGGCCCGACGATGGGAAGAATATGACCTGCCTTCAAATTGTTAGCAAAACTGGACCTTAAACAATGCGCCTGGACGACTTCAAGACGAACCCACCCATTCAGCCAGGACGAAACTCGAGCCGTTGCACCGGCTACTTCAGTCCCATAAGGAAAGTCGACCCAACCACCTGGCTCGATTGCTCTTGTGTTGTTATCACTGTAGCGGCTCAAGGAGTTGTAGCAGTAGTTGAACTTGCGCTCGCGGCTGAGACGCCACCTCGTGCTTTGTGGTCGAATAGTTGCAGTTGGGCTTCGGCAAGGGACCTTCGAGGTCTATCGGCGGCGGAAGAAAGGCGAATTGTTGGAAGCGGCGGAGTAGTGAATACTGGTGATCTGGTGGACGCAAGAAGTTAGCTTCAAGATGCATGACGAGGGGAGAAAATGGAGCGTGCTCGAGTCGTAGCGAGTGCGGAGGCTACTCGAGACGTATTTTGTGGCGGCACCGTGGAGTTGTAAGATTTTGCGCCTGAAATCTTTGTCTAATGTAATGATCCTCGAGTACAAAGAAAGCAACATCTGCTTACGATTTGCTTGGTATCAATAGCTTCAGCGCTTGGTAGAAGAGGATGCATCACGACCTACGCTCTCGCCAGGGTGTCGGAAGATTTGGCCGCCGCAAGCATAAGAGACGGAATAATTTTGGCCACCTTATGAGGGCTTAGAATAGCACTCAGGCGACTTTTCTAAGCCTTAGAGTAGATTTCTTCTGTTGCGCACCTAGCGCACTCCACCAAGTGAAGCTTGTCGTCTCACACGAACTGCTGCGAAGGAATGCGCTCAACTGTTTATGTTGTATGGCGACTCACCTCGAGCAAACCGGAAGGCGGAAGTCGATTCCTGGGGCATGTTAGATGACAGAATACCAAGTCGGGGGGAAGACGAACACTGTTTGATTCAGGTGCTGGTCCCGGCGCTGCTCCTTTACGCCGCTTTGGAACCAAGAGCCTGTTCTGTGATCTACTCCAGCCTCTGAAAACATCCCTCTGAAGCGAAAAAGGAAATACAGGGTCAAAATGTTAGGCAAGAAACTTGTATGGATTTAGTAGCGCCGGAGTGGTAGGCCATGCACACTTGTGCCAGCTCCGCTGAACAATCATGAAAAAGGGTCAAAAGCTTGGGGAGGAAAAGGTATGTGATATATCCTGGGCATGTTAAAAATAACAACGCGTTTCATGTGAGCAAAGTGCTTGGTTAGAGACGAAGGACAAAAGAATAACAGAAACCAATATCCATTCTCCGATAATTATCTAGCATCTCGACTTGAAAGTTGACCTCTCTAGACAGGTCAAAGCTTGGCTCATCTCAATTGACGTCGCCCATAGCCACTTAGTTCTAACCATCGCCAACACAGCTGTGACTCACGCGCACAAAAGGTTGTTATGCCTTGCCTCCCCTCCCTTCCTCCAACAACCATTTCCGACCGACAAGAGACTAGCAAGTCAGTCAACCCCCCTCGCACCGCGTCGCTGGCTAACCCGTCTCATAGCAATGGAAATCCCGTTCAGCATTACGCCGATCGAGGTGTACTACCGCGAAGATAATCGACGCATCGAAGACATCGAAAAAGCCCTTCTGCCGCTGCCAGGGGACTCAGAGGTCACAAAGGCAGCCAAAGCCTTAAAGCTAGATTCCGATTTCGATGACCTCCATTCTCCCCGATAACATGGGGCTTCGCGTATGCGCCGTGAGAACAATGAAGCTATAAAGTCCATCCAGAGTGTCAACCAAAGTGTATTTCTTATTCTGAAGTTTGATAACGCCTAGCTTCCGACCGATTCTCCCCCTTTCAACGCCAGCAACAAACCAACAACACGACCTCTTCATCCTCTTCCGGTACTAGCAGTCCCTTACATTGTGTGGAACAGGTTGATCACACTGCCCAATTGGAGTCTTTGCCGTAGGTCCTTTTGGACCTTCCGTTCAAAGCAGCCTTGAACCTAGCTGCTTTCCTGCGGGTATCTTGTTTCCAACCGCTGCTGCGAGCCTTGGTTGAACAGACAAAGCCTGTATAGGCAAAGGTGATTGATGTTGTTGGAAGGAGGAAAGAAACCCGATGGAAGCAAGCAAGACAGCGCATTTCACGCCCAGCCGAGACCTTAATGTCAGGGCAAAGTCAGGCAGAAGGTCCCGTGTGAGCATTGGAGTCATAGTGATTGGAAAGTGCATATCAAGATGGAGACCTTTTATCAGGAGAGTGTCAACGTTGAAGGACTCCGGGTACCTTGCGGGGAACATGGGTTACCGCGAGTCCCAACACCAAGCTGAGCTTGAGGATTGTAATGTCACGACCGCCCCCACAATGAGAAAGAGTAGTGGCAATCCTGTCATGAGTTAGTAGCTGGTTGAAGCTGGCGGAATGTCAACTTACAAGGTGGCTAGTGGCTGCTGGGGTGATGTATGTCCTCCAAGCCCGGCAATGGCGATGTTCCGGGTCCCTTCAACACCACCACCGTTACGCGGGTGATCGATGCCAGCCTCCGACCCTGTGACGAGTTAGCAGTTGATTGAAGCGAGCGGGATGCCAACTTACCACGTGTTGGGACAGTTTTGATCTGAGACTAGAAGTAGTCGTGAACTCAACATCGCACACTTGAGAAGTACCAGAGGAATCCATGTCTTCTGATTCAAGCGGTCGCATTCTTCGCTGCAGCCATTTGCGTCCATGTCTTGCTAGTATATAATTCCAATTTCTGGTCGTTCACTACCACGGTACATATTTCTCAAAACGAAAGCTCCTTGGACGGGAGAGCATGACAGATGAGGTGCGGAATTTCTGGAGGAGCAGTCCTTCGAATAACTGCATGCGTCCGAGGCGGATTTACCTTGTGAATCAGCACGCCGTGGGAGGTTGGTACGTGGACACAAGGCGGCCGGGGCTTCCCGTTATCATCTTGGTTACCACATTTGGCGTCGAGTAAAAATAGTCGATTGACCGATCACGTCGAACGCTCTTCGGGCGGTATGAGGGTTGGATGGCTTCTATGTGTTAGTGGCTATAGTCAAATGTGGAGTAGAGTAGAACTTACTAGTATAGCTGACCTCAGCTATATCCTTTGCATTTCGGAAATACAGTCTGTATCAATCCATAATGCAAGCCATCAATCCTTCAACATCCAGAACTCTGGCATAACACTCTCCATCCCTGAATTTTCCTCCCATACTCCCTGGCCGTCGTCAGCATGAATTCAACATGGAAGGTGACTCGGGTGGTCCAGCCGGAGGCAAGTGAAGCGGTCTTGTGAGTCTGCCGCTGCAAGAGCTCTGTCTATACACACGGATAGCCGGGAGACTCGTCTGGAGGAGAGCATGACAGATGAGTTGCGGAATTTCTGGACGAGCAGTCCTTTCCCTGGAAGACTTCTATGTGTTAGTGGCTGTGGGAGTAACGAGGTCGGCGTGGGCGGCAGCATACTCCTTAAGGGTCTCGCAGCAAATCTCCAAAACACGAATTCGATTGCGGAGCGCAGCTGAAGCAGAACACGGTGTTACAACCTGGGTAGGGGTGTATAGAGAGGAGTTGGTAGTTGTCACCAAAGTTCTTTTCCTTCAAGTATAGAATAGCTTGTCCGACTTGAAGCAGTTCCTGTTTATGGTAGTCAGCGTATAGCTAGATCACTAGTCGTAACCAGATTACCAGCGCTTGTTGGCACGAGCCTGGACAGGTCAGCTACCTTGTCCGACTGAAGCAGTTCCTGTTTATGTTAGTCAGCGGATAGACAGATCAATAGTCGTAGCTGGCTTACCAAATCTTGTTGGCACAAGCCGCATTGCTCGCGTCGAAAATGTAAGATCCCAACATGAGCCAGTTCTCTTGCAGCCAGTGAACGTGATTACATCATTCCCGCCTGGACAGACTGTTGACGGCGTGGATCATGACAAGGTATCAAATTCGGTCTCGTAGAATCAAGGAAGAAAATACCATAGCCAACGGATTAAAGCTTCCATGCGGCAGATCATCCTCATCTTCGTTGCCGGGGAAGAGAATCGCTTCACACAATTGGCCTTCCTTGGAATCAACGTCTCGTCGGTCGAGGGGAATGGGCTGATGGCGTTCGTGCCCGACGGCTGTCTAGACGTCTCAATTTTGTGTTGCTTGTTGGCTCGAGGACAGAGGGATTTATCACACTGGCCCTGATTGAACAGTCGAGCGATGTAGTTTGTGATGTCCATCATGGATCAAACATTTCGGTCTCGTCAACTCAGCTCCCTTATCCGACTTGAAGCAGTTCCTGTTTATACCAGTTAGCTCATGACCGGATCATAAGTTGTGGCTAGCTTACCAGCGCCCGTTGGCTCGAGCCTGGACAAGTCAGTTACTTTGCCCGACTTGAAGGCAGGATATGCTGTTGACAACCTCTCCGATGAGCTCCATTGATGAATGCTCGAGAAATGCTTTGTAAAGCTTCAACAGACTCGGAGATTGACTCTTTAGTATAGTATATACAATTCTGAGGCCGTAGGACAGTAATGTCTAGTCTTGGTCTGCAGATAAATAGATAGGGCTGAGAGTGGGAATGGCGGCTTTCCAATTCGTCTCATCCAGTAGTAGTCATCACAAGTCACGTGCCCCGGAGCTATCGTATGTATTGCGATGCCAGTACATACCACATATGTATGGGGGCATGAGCTTATATCAGTCAGCGATTAGCCAGATTACTAATCGTAGCCGCCTTACCAGTGCTTGTTGGCATGAGCCAAGACATGCAAAGACCGTCCAGGAGGTGTCTCGTCTTTTCGCAAGGCACGAATTGCCGAAGATATATAAGAGGAGACCCTCGCCCAGCAGGAAAGATAGTGCTTTGCTACTATTGGGGTTGCTGCCGCTGCTCCGCTGCGTGTAGCGACTCTAGGATGTTGTCGCGTTATCGTCGGGAACTTCATCCAAAATCGCCATAGTGAGGATGAATAGGGTAAGTGCTGTCGCTAATTTTCAAGTTGTTGTGACAGGTTCTGGTTCTGGTTCTGGTAAACTGGGATGTATCGCACCGTAATCGCTAAAATTGTATGACTCCCGGGCGTGTAGGGCGACTTGCAATTGATCCAAAGTTTGTGAAGCGGTCCAAGACTGTTCAAGAGTTAGTGTAGTATAATATGGCTGGGTTCTCTCGATGGTGTTGATACAAACAAGCTGCCACCGACTGCCTGACATTCCAAAGACATCGGACATGACCGAGGAAGCCGCCACTCATGCTGTTTGACACTTGACGGAATAGGTGAAGCATTTGTAAAAAAGCCGAAACAGTTTCATATATACTATATAAACAGGAATGGGGCCTTGGCCTCCCATTAGACAACCTAGAGCATGTCAGAACTTCGATCTGTAAGGCGTAGCATACCGGCCGAGACTCACTAAATACGAAATATCCCTCATAATTGAACTAGCGCTGCCCAAGGCATGACAGAAAGCTCGTAGGAAGGCTGAAAAGATGAAGCTCAAGCTGGAAAGGACAAAGAAGAGGCACGGGCTTCCTCAAGGTATTGACGCATTCTTGATTCCTGGACGTACTAATAACGAGGGCTCGGGTTCAGATTCAGAAAATAGTCGGGGTCTGATTGCCAAAATACGAGCCGATATGGATAGAGAGCGAAGATCTAGAGGCGGAACAAGATGTGGAAAGAAGGATCGATCGTAATAGTTGGGATGACATCTTAGGCTATGTTGTGATAACACAAGACTTGCTTTAGGGTAAACAGACTAAGTTGGTTCTCGTAGACAGGTGACTGCAGTCGTGGTTGCATATGCCGTCGCACCAGGTAGTAGAAGAGATGTACTCTAAGGCTTAGGGTATTAAGATAAATTAGTCAAGGAGCTCCTCTAAACTGGCTCAGAATGACCAACCTATTTCGTCTCTTATGCTTTTAGGGGCCAATTCTTCTGGAACCTCGAGGCGCGCCTGTTCTTTGTAGGATGATTTGAGTCTCAGACGAAGGGATATCCCAGCCAACGAGCTCATGGGTGTAGTGACCGAGGGACCAGGCGATGTAGAGAATGGGCACATTCTAAGCGATATGCCCCCATCTTGAGACAGCATAGGGAAGTGGGTGCACAGTTCCCGGGGCGGACTCGAGGGGAAAGGTGTTGCGCTCGAGAGTAGGCTGAAGGCAGCGTCTCTAGAATTTGCATGCGATTCGAGTTCAACAAAGCAGCAGTTTGTTGTGTTGCTTGCAATACGGGTAGACGGATGCCATCTCATTCCCGACATCGAAGCGCCATGGATAATGAAATGACAAAAGAAAAAGGACAAGTCTACTCCACAGACATTTTGACGAACGATTCACACCCGTAAAGAAAGAAAAATCCACAAGTCCACCACAGAACAACCGCAAGATAAGCATCCACCACACAAACCGGCATGGAAGCCATCAGTCTCAACATGGCTATTGCCGTGGGTCTTGCGGCCATCCTCTGAGAGTATCATCAAAGTCATGAGCGAGTTGTTTCGATTCCTCATCTCTCAATATGTCTGACGACGGCGAAACCAAGGAAGGTTGAAGCCGGCCCTGACCATAAAGGCAGCAGGAGTAACCAGCTGGGACGCAATGCTGGGAGTACACCCCGGACGTATTCCGACTAGTATCCAAGTTTGGCTGGAATGAGTATTGCGCAGAGCAAAGATACCAGTGGCTGAAGTCGCTATCGATTCAGGTTCTCGGTCAGTTGCCATTTGACTGTTATAACAGGGATACTCACTCGGTTTGTAATGGGGCGCAGCGCAAGGAGATATTGAGTTTGGGAAGATACCGGAGTGCTCAGGTAGGTATCAGGCGGTCGCCACCTACATCGTCAATCTGATGAAGGACTGAAGCCTGGATAGGCTGGTCCTGAGAGTCGATAGGGCGACTCTCAGTATTGATACGGACCCGGTCCCGTCTATGTTAAGGATGGTTGGTCACTTTTACATGAAAACGTAAGATCTAATCAGGTGGACTTACGGTGAGAAATACTTCGTTTCTGCCCCAATTTTTGGGTTCGTTCTCCAACCGAGGAGCGGAACTAGTAATGTTAGTAAAACCGAAACGAAATTTAAAATGCAGTTTTGTAAACCTTTCGGCTCGTCATTGTCCCAGTAGTCCTCGAGGGTGAGAAAGCATTCGTTTGACGCTTAGAACGGGTTTATACAGCTGCTCTCCTGGAGGAGAGAGAGCATTATCTCTCGGCCTTTGTCGTTCGTCAAAAGGAGCAGGAGCTAGCGATATTTCGTAGGTCCTCTTCTTGATCCGGAAGGATATAACTCGAGTCGCTGTCAACTGTAATTGGAGTCCAGCTCACACTTACGATCGTGAGCAAATAAGTATCGGACTTATTTCAGTTGTTTACAGGATTTTCCAGATAAGAAGTAAGCTGAAGTGCGACAACAGCCACTACTGAGAGGAAATGGGAACGCGAGCAGGCGGAAGTTGTGTGGTGTAAAAGAGAATCTTGCAGAACCAACATTGTGAGTGGTTCGATAATTTGAGTATCTTGAGTAAGATGCCACTTCTTTTGTCTGAACCAGGAGATCGGCTTGTTGCTCCCAGGAGACCTCCCACTGTGCCTGTCAGTGAATGCCGGCAGTACATACCACGTGCGAAGGTATGCTTAGTCCAGTCCAGTCTCATCATCTCGCAGCACCAAGAGATTCGCAGCCAGTGCAAGAGCCAGGATTTCAGCCGAGGAAGTGCTCGGCCGGTTACATGTGAGTTGTATCCCTGTAGCAAGAGACCAGAAGATGCTATCTGTTCCAACTCTCTAACCCCCCAAGAGAGAACCTTAGGTAGAGAGCGAAGACCTTTGCAGGCCGCGCTCAGTTCCCGGAACGGACTCGAGGGGATAGGTGTTGCGCTCGAGAGGAGTATCATTGCAGATCGCTTCCTCCAACGGAGATCAACTTAGGCTTTAGGAATCCTTTTTTTTTTCTTTCTTTCTTTTTTTGTTGAATATGCGCCAGCGTTTGCATGTCCAATCTCTCGCCGGTTCATGAACTAGTTGGTACTCTGACGACACAACGAAGTGAGGGCTGCTTCTGAAACGCAAAGGGGTTGATGTTGGTATTCGTAGCGCTATCAGAATATGCGTAATGATTTCCTCTTGGAACATGACATACGATCATGTAGGCGGTGACTCGATGTCGTTTTGCTGGACCAAGATCGTGCTCCATCGTGATGTGTGCGCTCGTAACGGGAGGAATTATTCGGTAAAAACCAAGGGAGGTTGCATCCGGCAGCATCAGAGCGGCGACGAGCACCGAGGTACTCTCAGGCTGGGAAGGAATTGCGAGATAGGGTGGTCAACAAAATTTGAGGGCCAGGATGCCTCAACGATCAGATCTGCGGAACGACTCCCACACTGTGGAAGAGATCCGAGACCGATCGTCGAGGCATCCCGGTGCTAGCCATAGGTTTGGCGATCGCCATTGTAAAAACAATCTCCGTAGCCTGGGATGGTGCGCGTGATTCCGTCTTCGACTTGTGGTGGTTCTCGACATGATGTCCAGTCCTAGCAGCTAGCAAGGGCGAGTCGTTGAATGTGGTGTCTGATTGGACGTATATATAAATGTCATCGTTTGTGAGACTCGTGTTGGGACATAGCTCTGGTTACAGTAAAATAGCACGTCGACGACGAAAGCGGACTGGCGATCTCTCCGGATCTTTGAATCGAGATACAGTGGGCCCGGGTCAACGTCAGCATTCTTGTGGCTTCGATTCTGTTCATGACAAAGGAGGGGAAGCAGACCTTTTGTAGGCAGCAAGAAACTGATTTTGTGTTAGCTCATGACCTTGGTCGGGTTGTATTGTGCATTTACCATTGTGTCGATAATGGCGGCCCCGTTGTTGTTGAAGAGGTACCATGCCTATCGCTGACGCGATGTATGCGACTCTTGGTTGCGCTCCGGTGTATTTATTTGGGATCTACTAGTGACACATCTGGTGATAAGATGCCCGAAAATATATCTCCAAGCTGGAAGAGGGAAACAAGTAGAATGAAAAGTAGCATGAGACTTCCTGGATGATTGGCGAGGAAATCCATAAGGAGAACTCCCTTAATGCATCCTTGACGTGGCTGCAACTGATTACCGAAAAAAAAGTCCATCCTGTCTCATCTCCAGTTCTTGATCCAACTCCAGTACATCTCCAAATCCTTAGAATTGTTGTTGCCGGTGGTAGGAAAGAAGTAAGATGTGATGTAGCCTGAGATTGCCTAGATGGCCCGGAGAGGTGGGCAACTACCACTCAGGGCCGGAAACTTCTCCAGACTCGGTCATTTAGAGGAAGTGAAAGTCGTAACAAGGTCTCCATTGGTGAACTATTGGCGAGGATCTCCATAAGAAAACGACCTTAAGGTATCCTCAACGTAGCTGCTTGATGATTGAGAAAAGAAAGAATCCCCATTCTGTCTCAGTCTCCAATATCAATCCAAGCCCCGATACGTCCAAGTCCTAAGAGTTGTTGCTGTTGCCGCTGATAGGAAAGAAGGAAGGTGAGAGGTAGCCGGAGACTGCCTAGATGAGGTTGGCTGCGGCGGCAAGATTGCCGCCGCCAGTGCCCTCCTTCTCGACTTGATCGTTGTCCTTACCCTTGGGTACAGCGGCCTTGTCCATGCACATGGCCAAGCTGCAGACCTTCTATCATTTCTACTTATCCTTGAACGTGAAGTCTTCATTCAGTTCGAAGTAGAAATGATAGAAGGTCTGCCCGTTGGGTTCCTCCACCACCGGAACGATCTTTGCTAGCTGCATTGCTGCACCCAAAGACATGATAGTTTTGTTGACAAACAGCGACAGGTGATAAATACAACTTCTCTTTGCTGGATTGTCCCGCATCGTGTCGTTCCCGACAATCTGACTCGACGCCTAATCAACTTGGCTCATCAAATATCACATCGCTTGTAACTCTGGCGGATACAGGGTTGTTCATGCCCAACCTTGACAGTCGCCCTGAAGTGTTGGTGGGTGTGTCGAGAGTGCCTGGGGCCAGCACCAGTACTGAAGTTCTCGCGGTAGAGGCAGCGGGCGCTTAGGTAGCTCGATCGTAGGCAGAACTACGTCTTGTTGGATGATGTCTTCAAAAAAAAAAAAAAAAATTTCCCAAGGCCGGTAGCGGTGTTTGAAGTTTCGTCGCCAGTCAAGAGTGATGTAGCGTTCGATGGGGAATGTCACCACCCCACCAATCTGATGAAGAATAGACCCCGCGTCGATAGGACGACTGGAAGCTGTTAGACTTGTGCACCTGTCAATGTCTTCGAGGATAAACTTACCTACCATCGAGAAGAGGTGGCCGTACCTAGCCGTCTCGCGGTCCAACTTTGATTTTCCGCAAAATTCATTTGTATGGCGGGTTGCTTAGATGAGGTTGGCTGCTGCAGCAAGGTTGCCGCCGCCAGTATCCTTCTTCTCGGCTTCATCGTTGCCCTTACCCTTGGAGGCGGCAGAAGAAGAGCCCGCACCGGAAACACCAGCAGGAGGGCTACCGCCAGAAGCACCGCCGGCGGAAGGACCAGCATCAGAAGGACCAGCGGCAGAGGGACCACCAGCAGAGGCAGGAGTGAGGTTGTCCAAAAGGACGACCTGACCACTAAGGCCGGCAGGAGTAGCCAGCTGGGATTGACTCTTGCTGTCTTTGCGGCGAACAAGTTCATTGCCCAAACGGTCTTGCGCATGACCGTTCTTCTCACTGATATCGCGATGTTAGGGTATATTTGAATGGAAAATGAACAAGCGACTCACTGCTAGGCCAAGCCCGGGCCTGGAGATAATCCGGAAGCATCTCAGGATAACCTGACCATAAAGGTCAGCAGGAGTAGCCAGCTGGAATGCAACGCTTGGGGCGTCGCCACCTGCATCGTCCAGCTAGTGGAGGACAGAGCCCCAAGGTCCTTCGCGGGCCGACCCGTGTTGAAGACATTGTCAGGTGGGGAGTTTGGCCAGGGCCGCACATCTGTTAAACCATAACGCAGGTGTCCTAAGGAGGTACTCATCGAGCTGATGAAAGACCGAACCCTGGGTAGGGTGGTCCTGAGAGTTGATACGACCCTGGTCATCGATGCGGATAGGATTACGGCTATACTAAGGTCAGCCACTTCTACACAAACATGTTGTAGGGGGTGATTAGTATGAACTTACGGGTGATCGAAACAGGTAGTCTCCGTGGCCTGTCGGATAGGGCCAGGCTCTTCGTTCTTCTTCTTGAAGGCCTTGAAAGGGTTGGGCAAGCGGCAGCAGAAGCTGCCATCCGATCCAGAATCACGAGCTATCGTGATCGCACGGCACCTAAGCGACATATATATAGTGTCAATGTGGCCTCCTGTCGCTTCCCCAGTATCCAAGGTTGGCTTCAACATAGTGGGCGCGGAGGCCGGGTCCTTGTTTCTTTGTTGCTAGCTTTTGATGTTTGCATTCACTCGGTCGTCTGGTCGGTCGTCCGGCTGGTCAGGCAGAAGGTCCAATGCAGGCCGTGGGAGTTTCTGAACTTGAAAGCCTCCTCAAGTTCTCCCAGAATTCTGTTGACCTTGTCCTTCTTGGCCTTGAAAGCAGTTACCACATCCCGCAACTCCAGCGTCTTCTGGAACATTTCCATCAGGTAGTCTTCCTCTTCATCAATGAAGTGTCCCTCATAGTAGACACGAATGTCTTGAGCTCACATCCGAATGGAGAGATCTTTTGACATCTTTAGAGCGTCCTTCGTGATATCTGAGTCGTGGTGTTCTTGTACCAACCTCCACTCTCATCTGTACCTCCTGCAAAGGACGTCCCTCACCGTCGATGCGGCGCTAATCACGAAAACAAGTACGAGCCTGACTCTCATCATTGACAGATGAATTTGGACCATATGTGAGCCCAGCGATGTCGGCGTAGATCATCTTCCGGGCAAGGTCAAACTACCCATCTGCAATTCGGAGTTGCTCGTTGAGAACAAAACATCTCATGCCGGTTCGCTTGAAGTATTCAAGAAGAGAGATGCAACCGCGTCCTGCAACTCCAGCGTCTTCCAATACATTTCGATCAAGAAATCGAAATGCTGATGAATGCAGTGTCCAGCATAGTATTCCTAAATGTCTTGGTGATGTTGCCTGATAGCGACTGCTTCACACCGGCACTGGCTGATCAATCTTGTAGATGCCATTGTATAATGATATATATGCTGAAGATTCTCAGAGTCGATGATCGATGTTGAGCCGCAGAGACCACAGTTATGATTCCGTAGACCAGTTGTCCGTGCATAGGCCGAATCAGCATGAACCTGCCGGTGGGAGATATATCCATACTCGAGAGCCTGTCGTGCTGTGCTCTGTCGTGCTCTCAGGTCGTCTTGAGATCTACCAGTATTGAGCCAACAGCTTGTTCCGATGGCGCTTCGTGAAATCTCAAGGAACACCAATTCTCGATTTCTCGAGAGCCTGTTGAGCGTGGTTCTTGCGCTGCTCCTTCTTCTGTTTGCGGCCCTTGAACGGGTTAGGCAGACCCGTACTCCTTGGACATGCCCAAGAACTGGTTGCAGGTGTCAACGGAGGTCTCGATCTCGTCATGTGACAGAAACGAAGGACAGCACGGCTCTCCCACTATCTCGGTGACATAGACGCTTCATTGCTAGTGGGATGAACGCGAATAACTGGACGTCTGATCTTGGTCTCGAAAATGTGTAGAGGGCTCGAGGTCGCTGGAAAGCATTGCAGTGCAGTTGCTTCTTCCAAGCCAACTACGCCGCGCTCGAAGGGTCGGGCACGTTGGGCCTTGGGCAGATGGCTTGGAGAAGGACTGTAATAATATATATATTGCACGTTGCGGTATTCAAACTCTTCGAAGGCCAAGATGCCTCAACGATCAGATCTAAGAACCGATTACACACAGTGCATGGAAAGGGTCTGAGACCTGATCGTTGAGGCATTTTGGTCTTCGAAGAGCGCCGACACTGCTGCGCCTCCCGAAAATGCTGGCCGGCCGTTGGGGTGAAGAGCCCTGAGATGAGGTTGGTCAGTCTTGGATCCTTATATCTAAGTGAGATGAGATACATACCAACAGGGCGTCGGTATTTTCAGCAAAGCGCCCATCGCTGAATCGGTACGAGGAAGCTGGTATGCTCTAATATGGATGGATATATCTTGAAGGTAGCTTCATCTTTGATCGACCGATGGGGTGTCAGCGGCCTCAGAGGCGGAAGATGGGCCACCACCAGAAGGACCAGCGGTAGTGGTAGGAGTAAAAGTCCTTTGCAGACGACTTAGCTGTGCGAAACGGTCCTGCAAGCAGCAATGAGTAAGGTCACCCATAGGGATACCCTGGCTATAAAGGTTAGCAGAGTAGCCACTTGGGATGCAATGCTTAGAGTATAGCGATGGTTGCGTGTTTTGAGACCACGCCATTGGGCTGACTGACTTCGAAGCAGGTGGTAGGATCTGGCCATGAGCGGACTTGCAAGAGGTTGGAAGGTGTGGATGTTGTAGTGTTAATGCCTCTAAGTAAGGATGGAGCGCATTTGTGCACAAGACATAGTCGATCGACGGATGTACTGAGCTCCCTTGCAGATGAGCATGTCGAGTTGGTGTCAGAGGGTGGATAACCAGCTTCCAGTCTGGTGCGGCCAGTCGAGTGCCACAGTCATACTGACTATGTCGATGTCGCTGCGCCTCATGGAAATGCTGGCGCGCCGTTGGGCCAGACGAGATGATGGGTACAAGTCGGGATTGAACAGGTTGTGACGCTTGAGCCTATCATCGTAATGGCAATTCTGAGGAGCAGGACAATTTTCAGGATTCGTCTCATCCATGAAGTCGAAAGGGGTGAAAAGCCCTGCAATGGGGTTAGTCTTCAATCTTGCTGTGTATTCAATATGAGTTACATACCAAAATGCTCCGCATTATCCACCGAGTACTTCATCTTTGACTAGTAAGGATGAGATCGGAGACAGACAGACGCAGCATGAATGCAAAAGCCCAGCTTCTTGTCAGCTACAAACATACCCGTCGCCTTGAACCGTAGCCCTTGGTTTTATCGCTCCACAGAACCGCCAAGTCCCATCCGGCTCTTGGCAATGTTTCCGTTCATGTTGTATGTTTATATCAGCGCGCGACGGGTATATGCAGAAAGCTAGGAGTTTGTAATCCTCCTGTCATAATGTCCGGAGGGACAAGCAGCACGATCGTCTGAGCTTAGCAGCTAGTCGAGTGCCGCGGTCATATCTACTCACAGAGACCCGTCTGCAGCGACACATTCAAGATAGCTATATTGTCGCTTGATTTTGGCGAACCAATACAGCGATGTCGCTGAGGTCAGCTCGGAGACTTTCTTGCAAAACCAGCTTCTGTGACTTCGACGTGTTGGACCTGACTCGCTTGATCCGGTTGTGACAATGCCGTGTATGTCGTTCAGCAGTCTTGGCTTCCAAACTTCATGGAATCAGAGCGGTAATGTCCATTGAAAGTCCGTCGAGTGAAGGACTCGAGCGCGTTGGGTACTAGCAGATGACATAGCCATTGCTTTTCAGTACATCTCCCAGGATCGGATGTAGCCAGTCGAGTGCCACGGTCATAACGGCTATGGCGACTGGGAGTCGAAGCCATATTTTCACCGACTTGTGGCGATACATTGCAGAGCTCGAGGATGAGCTCGTGTCAGAGCTCGACGAGGGGCCGAGTAGCCATGCTTTCGCAGGTTGTTGATGAAAAGAGTGGAATGTGATGAGGAGACGCTGCGACCCAAATGCTGGCCGGTCGTTGGGGTGAACAACCCTGAATTCACTGAGGTCAGCCTCGGATCTTTCTGTATAAGTTAAATGAGATACATACCAACAGCGGCTCAGTACCTTTGACGGAGGACCTGCGGAGTCGGGTTTGATGAGAGAAGTGGGACGGAGTTCAGGCACTCTTCCTCTTCGACTCGTCCTGTTTGGAGGGTTTGTTCATGAAAGCATCGAGGACTGGTCGAGCCCCATAAAGAATAGGACCTAGATGCTTCTGCTCGTCTTCCATGTTGGTAATGATTGAGAGCTTCGCTTTTGAGTAGCAACCAGTACAACGGGAATTTTTCTGGTATCGATGGGTTTGTTTCAAGTTCCCGTCTTCTGCGCAGTTGGGGTGAAGAGCCCTGTGATGAGGTTAGTCAGTCTTCAATCCTTCTGTGTGACTGAGACAAGATACATACCCATGCTCCGCATTTTCCACCGAGCAGTTCATCTTTACTGCTCCTGATATCATGAGCGTAATCTAGGTTAGGGCAAGATGGGATGCCAAATGTTCAGGCATAGTGACCACAAGTGGATGTGCTGTTGTCAATTTTCTACTTTCCTCATATCCCTTTTCCGTAGACGCAGAGATGTCCAAGTGCTGATACAGGTTTTCTTTTTCTTTTTTCTTTTCTTTGATAAATATATCTATAGCTATTTCGGTAGCCAGTCGAGTGCCATGGTCATACTGACTGTTGCGATGACAATGCACCCCCCGGACATGCTGTCCAGCGCTTGGGGTGAAGAGCCTTGCCATGAAATTAGTTGGTACTCAATCCTTATTTGTATGTGAAATGAGATACATACCAACATGCTCCGCATTCTTGACTGCGCGCTTCAACTTGGATTGATTGTCTGGGCCAGACGAGTGCCACGGTCGTGCTTGCAAGGCTCTTGGAAGGTTTGGCAACTCATGCTGCAAATGGGCTCTCCGTCCCAGAGTTTCATGGTGTAAGATCCAGTTCCGCCACCTCACAACTCGCCACAAAGCTTTCTGGGATGGTCGGCCTTGGGGATCTGGGCCGTCTCCCAGCGACGCCTATCGGTGCTTCTGCATTTGTTCCAGCATCCGACCGGAGCATCGAGTACGAGCTACTGTTGAAGGTTACATGCGATGACGCTGCGCCCTGGAATGCTGTCCAGCAATTGGGGCGAAGAGCTCTGGGTTGAGTTAGTCTTGAATCCTTTTGTGTAAGTGAGATGAGAAACATACCCATGCTCCGCATTCTCGACCGAGCGCTTCATCTTGGATTGATTGTCTGGGCGAGGAAAAGGCTGTTATTGAGCCGAGGTCGCGCACCAGCAGCATATGGCCGGCACGATGACAACTATAATATTGATGGTGACGGTGTTGCAGACCAGATGGTTGCTACTCATAGTCAGCTGATCTGTTTGATAATTCTGAGGTTGGGCGTTATCCTTACAGGCAGCACGCCTCGAAGGCGACATCCAGACCCAGTTTCTCGCGCAACACCAAGGCGTGGCATGGAGCATCCCCATCCAGAGGTATATACTACAATAGTTCAACCCACCCCGCATCAGTCAAATCGATGTCTTGCCCCAGAAACCGCAAGGGACGGATGTATTGGTCGTGTATGGTAGATTCCGGTGGCTGTCGAGCGGCGATGGGAGGTGCTGAATTCTGACAAGCTGAACGAGATACCTCCGACCAATCGCTTCAACTTCGACTGGTTGTCGGGGCCAGGGAGTGGCTCCTCCTGGCCAACCATAGTCAACCATGAGAGTTGAGATAGAAGTCAAACAGAATGGATGAGTGACTTCCTTTCGGCCAGAGTACCCAGTGGAGGGTTTCCATTCTTGTCACCTCTCTGAGGGAAGAAGTGGACGTGTCGGCCCTTTGTAGCGATGATCACTATCATCCCCTGATGATCAAGGGTAGTACCTGGTCCTCACCTTCATCTATCGGTAGACGCTTACTGTTCTTCATCCCCAGAGTCCTCTGAATTCTTTGATCTCCTGTCCTCCTGACCAACCACAGTTAGTCATTCGATGGAGGAGGCGTAGATGCAGCGCGTCGCTTGAGGTCGAATCGGCCGAGCACCCTGTTCTGGCTCATCCTCTTCTACCCTGGAGCCAGGTAGTGGAAGAAGGAACCAGCGAGGGGAGGAGCAGTCGGTCGAAAAGGAAACTTGTCACGCAGGTCCAGTTTTAGCAAGCAAGTAACCCTGGACATGCACCTATGTTTGTCAGTAAATAGAGTAGGAGGTGAGGAGGAGGGAACTTACTTGAGTGTAAACGTGAAGGTCGTCTGAATCCTGTTTTAGAGGTCTTTCTCTAAACTCTTGGGCAGCTTCTCGAAATGAGTACCCGCTGGGCCCAGTCCGAAAAGCGGATTATCTCCCGAATCCATCATGGGTTGGACAAGACGGCCACGATGTTAGCCCATGACATAGGGCGACCACGACTGTCAATAAGCTGACCATGATCGCGAAACATAGATGAGCTACCCTGCTGGGAAGGAGTCTGTCCATCAACTTCCACGCGCAGCGCAGTCGTCGCGATTGAAGCCTGGGTTGTCGTCAAGCCATTTCAATGGTCAATCTTGCCGAACGCCATCGGCTCCAAACTCCTCAACCCCAACTTCAAGCTTCTCACTAACCTTCTTTTTTTTTCTTTTTTTTCTTTTCTCAAGTTCAAATAATCCACCTGATAGGAATAGCTTCTGTCTTGGTGCTCTACCTTCACAAGCTACATTGGCTCGCTCAGGAGAACGTACTCGGCGGTAGCCATGCCGAGAGCTAGGAAGCAAATGGGGGTCAAGTTCAGATTGCTTGACATCAAAACTGTCGAACAATGAATGTACTTGAGTAGCTCGTGAAAGAGATGAATCTGGAAAGCAAAGAGAATACAACAAGATCAAAGAACCCAACATCTTCTTCGGCACCCAAGTAGGGGCTCGGAATCTTGATCCACGTCCTCGGTTTTGGCTGGGCGACGGCGATTCTTTTTTTCTGTGGCCCTGCATTGGTCCCCTCGTAATGAGGAGGCGCTTCGACCTTACTCCGAAGTGACTCGAGTTTCTTGTGAAAGAGATGAATCTGGAAAGTAAATAGAATACTTAACAAGATCAAAGACCCCGAGATCTTCTTCGGCACCCAAGTAGGGCCGCGGTGTCTCGGCCCAATTGCCGCCGGCTGAACTGGGAAGCAGACCAAGATGTCTTGCTCCTTGCTGTCAGACTTTGGGCAAGAGAACCACTTTCGAGCGGCAGTGCGGTAGTGGAAGGGTTGGAAATAGAGGAAACCTTAGACGCTGACGACGGCATAGCCCAGGGTTCATGGATGAGGGATTCCGTGTCGAAGCGTGCCACAAGCCGCAGTGGCTTTTTGATCGTTTTCGTTTGGGGAGCTTTCGCCAGATCACTACCAATCCTCTCGCCGTAGCTTCGGGGGAGCTCTCGACTCCTGTGGAGACAACTTCATCTGGGTGCTGAATAATGGCAAGGTAACCCACGATCTTCTTCGGCACCCACGTGTTGAGCTTTGAATGCTGAATGGTGAGTCAAGATGGATGTTGGCTGTGGTCGTCATCTTGCAAGCTCAAATTGCTGGAGTTCGAAACTCTCGACAGCAATGTGCTTTGAACATCGTTACCAGCTGTCACTCGAAGAGCAGAGGATGGCCGGAGAGGTCCTCATGCATGCTGCTGAGGTAGTCCAGCGCACTGATCTCCAGATGCGGAAACGCTAGAAACGAGCATCTTGTGAAAGAGATGAATTTGGAAAGTAAACAGGCATCGTCGATCCCCTGGGGCATGTGTAGCTTGAAACAAGACATCGGCGCTCGAGACCATGACCATGAGTTCTTGGTTGGCTCATTGTTTTGACCAAACAACCCAAAGTCTTCTTCCTTGACAAGGAAAAGATAGAATTGTGATGGAGTCTGTCACCCACCCGCAGCCCAGTACGGTGGCGAGGACTTCAAACAAGCAGCCTGTCACCGCGAATGCTGGATCCCGGCACCGAACCATGAGTATCTCGTGAAAGAGATGAATCCGGAAGGTAAAGAGGCTTGAATGGCTCCCCACTAGGGGTCACCATCGTTTTGCGGAAGAGACGACATTGAGCCCCGAAACAAACAGCCGCCTGGATGGAAGAGTGGAGGTAGGATTTTACCATGGTCAATGGCGCCGTTGTCTTCGTTGTCGCAGGTGATGCGACAACTCATGAGGGCATCATACCGGGTAGGCGAATAGATAACAAGATCAAAGAACCCTAGATCTTCTTCGGCGCCCAAGCGATGAGCTTTGAATGCTGAATGATGAGTCAAGCAAACAAGCAGCCTTATCGCCAAAGCTTCCAATCGTTCTAAGAATTTTCGGCGTTCTTTTTTCGAGTCGCAGTCGTACAGCACTTTGAATGTATAGAGAAGACTGAAAGTGGGAGTGGCTCGCTTCCCTTTCATTTCCAAATCGTTCAACGTTGCTTCTGGTTGTCTCATATTGCGTTGCGCATCTCAGACGGTAGGCCGAGGAGGTTTCTGCGAATCTTGCCGCGGTATATAATATACTAAGAAGATCAAGTTCTTCTTTGGAAGGAGCAAACTTCCTTGCTATCTCGTTGTTAGCTTTCAGGATTCCTAACTCCAGGTCATTAATTCTTACCTGAAATTATCTCAGTACCAAAGGCGGATTGATGCTGAAGGGAATCATCCTTCCAGCCCAAGAGTGTTGGATGTTGGCACCCAACCATGAGCATCTTGTGAAAGAGATGAATCTAGAAAGTAAAGAGAATAGATAACAAGATCAAAGAACCCTAGATCTTCTTCATCACCCAAGTGGTGAGCATTGAATGCTGAATGATGAATTCAGGGTTGACATTGCCAGTCCTTCTTCTGGCAGGAAACATGTCATATTCTGGACTAGGCTGAGCAGCCAGATTTGTAGGCACGTAGTCGGGCATGTCGAGACAATCGCAAGACCCCCGCAGTACCTAGGTAATATCCGGGTCTTGTCCAACCCCTCAGGTTTTCTGCGAAGGGGATCCGTCCCTTTGGTGCTCCAAAGATGGATTTATCGTCACAGTACTGTGATAAGTGTGCGTGCTGGTTCAGTGCCCGCTAGACCGCGAGGCGCGCTCAGGTTTCATGAAGTTGCCATGTTGGTTGTGGAAACACCATGCCGGGCTCATAACCACTTGGAAAGACGTAAAGCGCGTCTTCGAAAGTAAAGAGAATAGATAACAAGATCAAAGAACTCAAGATCTTCTTCAGCACCGGTCTAAGACCATCTTTGCTCTCGTCGACATGATGTCAAATAACATCAGACTATCAGCAGTGGTATCACGCCACTTCCGGACGAGATGACGGAGCATAAAGACAAGTCATGTATCCAAGACTATGTCCCGCCAGCGATTGCTGCGTATCTTGAATCCATACCAAGTGATGAGTTTGGAATGCTGAACGATGAATTCAAGATGGATGTTGGGTGAAAGGGGGAGCTCATATTGAGCTTGTAGTTTCGTCGTAGTACATGAGTATAGAGAAGTATGTACCGCCCTTTTCAAACGCTTCGTGATGCAATTAGCAGATGTCGGGGCTCATGTTGCAGAGAACTCATGCTTACAGAAAGGTTCGAGCAGTTGTCATGCTGGCTGAAGTGCAG
Source organism: Fusarium sp. S19/10 (assembly GCA_019054715.1). Classification (NCBI taxonomy): domain Eukaryota; kingdom Fungi; phylum Ascomycota; class Sordariomycetes; order Hypocreales; family Nectriaceae; genus Fusarium; species Fusarium sp. S19/10. The sequence goes on along the minus strand of JAHKNZ010000036.1, from coordinate 49,855 downwards.
CTCAAGGAGTTTGTTCACCCCTAGGGAGACGTCAGGCAAACAGCACATGACGCCAAGGTGCTCGACTTCAAGCTGTTCGGTTCCAGACGTCAGCAGCCTCAGGGTACTTGGTCCCCTTCTTGTCATGGTTGCTGTTCCGAAGGAAATCTGTGGCAAAGGAGACTGTTGGTCAGTGGGATTTGGTGGATGAGGGTGGACTACATACCTTTGTGCATTCTCCCCTCCAGTGTAGGCATAGCCTTGTTGTTACGATCTACTGAGGGCAAGCCGTCCATTTGGCTCTCTATCCGTCAACAGGCCGATATATTGGAGTGACGGCAGACCCCCCAGGTGGAGTCGTAAGCTGAGACGGTCTGGCTCATGCGAGCATGGAGACGAGCGAGTGGCTCAGGCGAAGGGCCGAGCAGGCAGGACGCCCAGTGAGGGGCGGGGCTCTGCGACCTCCATCGGACCTCGTTCTGCACGATAATGAACTCTTCATCGAGAACGATCATGTCAGATCCTGATCGTTGACCTTGGGAAATGTGCATAAGCCCTGCAGCGGGGGTTAACCCAGGCTACCGGCTGCTGCTCGCCGATTAGTCGTTGTTCCTTGGCGAGCAGCCATGAGCTGATGGAGGAGGGTAGCGTTCTGCATTTGCAGGCGGCTGTTCTCGATCTTCAGCTCCGTCAGAGCCATCTTGAACATGTGTTAGCAGAGAAGTACTGAGTGGTCTCGCTGCCAAGGTGTGCGGATTGCAGAGAAGGGTGAGCAGCTTACCATCATCGGTGGTGCCTTTATCATCATCAAGAGAGGTGATGCATTTTGATCGAGAATCTACATCTTGCACAAGACAGTGGATTTGGTGCATGTCTGGAACAGGCAAGAGGAGGTGAGACTTTCACTCCCAGGAAGAGAAACCTGAGGAGCAAAATGTGTGTTTCTGGGGGAAAGCCCAGGTGGGGGACAATAGAAGAAAATGGAAGATTTTCTCCGGGCAGACGCGTGACAGGTTTGCGGCCGCAGTTCTCCCTTGGCACTGTTCCTTCGGCACTGCTGCGAAGTCGGGCAGCTTATAGCAAGTAACGCGGTACTGCTCGCGGGCTAGTCCCCTTTACGTAAACGACTGCACTGGGACTCTCTGAGAGCATGAGACTTGGCAGATTTGCAGATACTGGGCTACAAACCTTTCATATCGTAGTCATTGAGCTTGTATATCAGACGTGTATTGAGAGTTGAACAATAGATGTGTTCCATGTGATGTTCCTGAACAATCATCCTGTCTACTCAGCTATCACTCCACCTTCCCATCAAAATAATCCCTTCTCTTCTGGGGGGAAACTGCTGTGTTGCTCTCTATGAGACGGAGTTCGAAGCATTTAATCACCAGCCGTGATGCACTGCACGCTGCCATGCCGAGAATCCGACTATCTTTTGCCAGGGGGGATTTGGTCGAGCGGGTCTGGAGCATTGCGTCACTGAGAATTATGGCACCTCGACCTGGAACTCCTTTAATGGAAAAGATATTGTGCAGTTTAAGTAAGGAGAACTTGAGTTTTAAATCGAATATCTTGTGTTCTAAAATTACTGGTGATTATCATCGTGTTCTCTCCTTTGTATATAAAGACTGTTCCCCTATTGCTTGTTCAGACACTCCTGCTCTCTAGAACACTTTGCTACCATAACAAAAGTGCTATCAACCAGTGCAGCTGTCAAGACCTCAAGGCTTCTGCAAAAACAAGGCCATGATACTAGGTTGAAATGCAGCCTAGAGGTTGGCGCGAATGGACAAACAAACGCGTTGCCCCGTAACTTAGACAATCACATCTTGAAGCGCCCGCTAACCGGCATAGAAGTGCCAATTCTTACTCTCTGGTCTTATTTACTTCAGCTAGATCTTTCCTCCATCAATATTTCCTCCCTAAAAAACACACTACCGATCAAGAAATCATCACATCTTCGATTTAAGACATCCTTCTTCCAACGGTTTTCGTCTACTATTTACCCCTTTATCAACTCCTTATCACCTACATCAACAACAATGCTTTCCCTTACCCGCGACGAAATGGCCGATTTGGCTGACAACATTTACACCGTCTTCACTCTCGCCAAGCTCGAGGAACTCTCCGTCCGCCAGCTGGGCCGTTACCTGAAGAACCAGGATTTCCGAGACTTCTACTACCACGTAGTTGGAGTAGAGAAGGGAAGCCGCCATGACGGTCGACCCGAGTCCATCCAAGCTTGGTTGGACCAGGCTTCCATGACACTCATCAAGAAGGTATGTCTATTCTTGTCCCGTTTCGCAACATCGCTAACGAAGTGTTTACAGAAGTCCGCGGGCGAGCTCAAGGCCCTTGAAGGCATTATCATCTTCTGAGCATCACAAGCACCTCCCACCGACAAACCGACTTACGCTGGTCATAGTCGAAAAGCTGTATGAAGCGACTCCAGTCGCGTGTGTTGAGCGTCAGTTGTTGTTCATGTATCCTGTGTGAGTGTCTTTGCTTCTTCTTGGGTTGTGCACTGAGCTAACGAGGATGGTCCAGGTATCTTGGAGGGCTTGGAACCAGAGAGTTCAGGTTTCTATCACTACCAATCCTTTGATTATCGCTTTTCCCCGAAGGCATCGTAGTGTCGGTGTTCGTGGTGCTCTGTTGTCTGTGTTCGCGTTTTCCTGTGTGCCACTTTCATGAACCGGAGTCTCTTCATGTTATCTAGACATCTCAAAGAGCAACACTTGTACCATTCTTTACTGCCTGCATATGTATCTAGAAATCCTCACTAAATCGAGCAAGACAGCAGCCGAATAAAAGCGAATAGCAGCCCATTCATGTGTCGTTGTTGATAATGGCTCGAGAAACCTCATCCATGCACCGTACTTGTGATAGAATTCTGTGGGAGATGGCGATCGTGATAGAATTACGACGGGAGTGGTAAGAGATTGGCTCGGAGTAGGAACTGACGCAGTAGGACTACCTTGACCAGCAAGAAATTCCGACTCGACGGATATGCAGTCAGCTCATCACCGGCTGCCAAAAGCCGCTGTCTGTCGATCAAACCCACCTTCCTGTGGTCTTTTTTGAGTAGGGCGCCGGTGGTGGCATGCCATTGTAACCATCGAGAGTCTCCGAGAACCCAGTCTTGAGTCCTACTTCTTTAGACAGCAATGCCAAGCTCGACGCCCAACCACTGGTAGGGTGTTCTCCCATTCATCACCGCGAGTTCTACAATGGAGCATAGTGCCTTTGGGAAATCTAGTTCATCGTCGATATTGGCTGTGACGTCGTCTTGAGACTTCCTCTTGAGTCTGCCCGCTCTTGATCGCGGTAGCTTGATAGTGTCATGGAACTTGGCACAGTTGAGGTGTCATATGGGGCAGGCGATCTATTGTGAGGTCCTAAGTTCTGTGTTCCGTCGTCATGGCTCAACTGACCATGTCAAAGAGCCGCAGCTATTTACAAAACGGTGACGTCCGAACTTCAAAATCCCATGTATAATCATACCTCTCCTGTTTGTATCGAGTGTCGTAGCAATAACTTCCTAGTTCTCCTCTGCGGCTCGAGAATTCTCGGTACTTGAAGGTCGACCGGTCAGCCTCTGGTCAAGCGTTGCCCACTAAAATCGCAAGACCATACCGATAGTCAAAAGACTTAAACAACAGTCCAGTTATTCTCGTAAAGTACATGTCCGGACTCAGTCAACTGCCCGTTGACATCCTTGGTCAACTTCAGGAGATGTTAGTGAAAGTCTCCGGATAGTGAAAATGTTTATACTGACACCGGGGAGAAGGTTGTAAACGGAGGACTGGGCTCTCGCGAATTCTTTCATCTGCTCCAGGTTGTGGGTGGAGCAGGGGGTATCAGCCCCTGGAATCAAGGTGATGAAGTCGTGGAAGTAACGATACATCGAATAATGTTCGAAGTCCTCTACAGTGAACTTGCTCATCTTGTGCAGCATTTTGTGGTTGAACTGCTTTTGAGCCAGCATGGCTTTTTCGCTTTCATCAAATGATTTCTTCATCTTGGCCGACCAGGTGAAAAAGAAGAATGGGATGACCTGATAGGTACGAATGGTAGTTGTAGGTGGGATCAAGATGAAAAGGTCGAATAACGTCTGTGTTCGTGGTTTATGTTGCCGTTGACGAAAGTCTCTGTACAATGCTTGGTGGTATGAAGGATAAAAAAAGGCGAGAGGGGTCCGGCACAGGAGATTTGTAACGACTGCAACGGGCAGAGTTTCTCGGCAAACGTTTCCAGCTGGTAGACCCAACGGAAGCCAGGCACTGCCAAGTGTGCACAACAAGATAAACTCAGACTTTATGAAACGTCTAGATGTAGAATTGAGGGTCTATTTTCAATGGAAAGACGTCAAGCAACTATGGTGCTTTTACCCGGAGCCAATGTGGAACACGGTGTACATGAGAACATAGACCCTTTACAACAAATCCCAAAACATTCCTTCTGTACAGCACTAGTCTCCCATCCTTCCCTTGTTCGACTCGGCCTCCCCACGTACGGCTCCCTGAGCTACTGGGAGTTGAACTACAAAGAAAGATGAATCTCGAGTGACTACTCAGAGCGCAATGAGGTCATCGCCGTGGAAGGTAGGACCACACAGCGTGACCTCATTGCGCTCTCTCCAGCGCTTCGCAATGGCTCGCTGTACCTAAAAGGCTATTAGGAAGAGCTTGGAAATGTATAAGATGGCTACACTTACCTCCTGCTCTAGCTGTACTCCGCGTACTTGATTTCAGCAAACTTTCTGGCGCGTCGCCATTCTCTATAAGTCGAGAGAATGATCTTCCCGGGAATGGCCTCTAGGAAGGTTCGGAAAAAGTTGAACTTTTTCTCGTGCTCGAATTGATCAAGGGAAATAATGTCAATGGTGTGAACGATCGCATAATTATAGGCGCCTCTGTTCATGACTCGTTGTTCGATAGAGGTAAAGACACTGGCTCGTTCCATTTTGAAAAGGTTGGGTCTGGTGATAGACTATTGGTTTTTGGTATGATACGTAGAAGAAAGTGTGGTTTGTACGAGAAAGGGAGAGGGAGGAGGGGAAAACTAGGACAGAACTATAGCACAGCTGTTTGGGCATCCACAGGGGGGGTAATAGCGGGCAGTGACCAGAGCTTCCATGGAACTAGTTTCTGTTGCAGCGGGCAGATGCTCTACAGAGGTACTAGGTACTGGAGACAGTCTAGATTCAAGACGAGAGTCTACTTCTAATAAAAGGGTTCAAGTCAAGTTTGTATTCTTTTTACCTGGTACAGCTAAAGAAGGTAATACATAGGGGTATAGGTAGACATCTTGAAGACCGACTCCTGGTACCGGTCTCCTGAACGACTATTTTACTGCAACTGAGTCACATGTGTATCAATACTGGCCAGTATTTTGTCAAAATTGGCTACAGATGCACAAAGGTGTTGAGAGAAATATCGAAAGAGAAGGGCGGCGTTCGTATTGTTCGGTTTAGTCTTGCTCTGATGCTCTGAAAGGTGCTGATATATTCCCTTCCTTGTCGCGTCGCTCACAGAGCCGTATACCCCCTACCTCTCACACCTCGTTCCCCCCTTCCTTCCGCCTTGGCGGGAGGCGTTGAGTGTAGCCTCAAAGTGCAATGAGGTCGTCTCCATGGAAGACATAGCCACTCGGTGTTATAACGACTCGACGTTCTTCCCAGTCGTCGGCTATCTTGATCTTCGAATAAATGTTAGGAGGAGCTTAAAATCGTCTCAAAGGGCTGTACTAACCTCTGCTCGTAGTTGGTAAACAACGACCTTGGCCTTCGCGAAATTTCTCACGCGTCGAAATCGTTCCATCGCAGAAAAGGTGGGTTTTCCGGGGAGTGAGAGAATGAAGTTCTGAAAGAACCGGAATCGTGAAAGATCTTCAAACTCCTCAAACGTGACTTGTAGGAGTTTCTTGATCACAGTCTCGCAATTGCGGCCCGCGAGCATAACTTGCTCCTCAAAGTCGGTAAAGACGTTGGTGTATGGCATGTCTGCGGTCGGCAAGGGTAACAGTGGTTGTTTAAGAATTGCGAAGCTTGTGGTGTCTTCTGAAGGTTCAATGTTGATGTAGAAATCAAAATAAGATGGTGGAAGCGAATTCTCTATGGTAAAATGCACTAGTCGCCGTTGCAGCTGGCAGTTGGATTACACAGGCACTGGAAGGAGTCGAACTCACTTTGTGAACAGGGACAACCAACGTATACATATGAACAGTATTAACCAGACACAAAGACAGCGCAAGAAACTGAAAACATGATTCAATATTGGGCAAGAATATTTCCTTCGTTAGTTTACTACCTCAGCAATAGGCTTGAACTTTAGTACAAAAGAAACCAAAACCCTCAATGATGGATCGGACTCCCAACTTCATGTATTGTCTTGATAATACTTATACGATTTTTGCTTCCATGAAGTCCATCCTATTAGTCCATTCCATACTAGTCTGATCTTCCGGCAAAACAGTTCCTGTGTTCCAATAACATAGCTTGTTTCTCATCAGCATTCCCAAAAGCTGTTTACAGGGCAATCAAGTTGTCCTCATAGAACATGTACCCCTCTGGAGTGATTTCGACTTTGATCGGCTTAGCCATCATGCGTTCGCGCAACTACATGGAAGATAATGGATCAGTATCAAGTTCAAGTTCTCAGGGGGCGGAATGTACTCACAACAAATCGCTTCATGACAGCGAACTGGCGGGGTGAAGACCCGGCAATGCCGTCTGGAATCGTCTGGAGGAACAGCCGGAAATAAATGAAATTGCTTTCATACTCGAAGTCGTTGAACTTCATGATACCAAGCTTATCATCGATAGTTTCGGTGCGCTTGCCAAGGCGAAGCTTGGCTTGCTCAGCCGGGGTAAAGGGCGAGAACGTCTTCTCTTCTTCGTCTACGAAGACGCGTTCATAATCGGAAATGGTGGACATGGTTTTAGTCTGTTCGGCACAATGGTAGAAAGGTAAAGATGTTGTTTGAGTGGGTAGAGGAAGGGTAGAAGGATATAATGTATCAGTGTGATGTTCGTTCTGGGTTGGTGAAGAAATGATAGTCTGTTGGAGGAAGAAAAGAAAAGAAGGGGAGAGGAAGAGAGGAGAGTCTGAAAAGAGGTTATCTTGCAGCAAAAGTGCTAGCTGGTCCCTCGAAGTGCCAGACGGACCAGCCTCCTGGCACGACCAAGTACGTTACTATCTGGATGCAAATAAGTCTGCTACTGGAGATGCACATTACGTTTGGTCTATGCTTTAGGGACAAGTTTACTCTATTCTTAGAATCTTGTTTACATCGTGCTAGTAATCACAGTCTGCCAACTATTGGTCCTCTTCTCATATCACAATATGTCTCCAGTCTAAAGGACATAACTCATACGTTGGCTACCCTCCCTCCCAGTTGGCCATATCTGACCTTGACTTAGAAAGCAATTAAGTCATTCCCCTTGAAAGTGTGGCCAGAGGCAGTGACCTCGACAAAATCGTCCGGCTTCTGCGTGAGGATCTATAGAAGAAATTAGCAAAGGCTTCGAGTTCTCAGGGGATTATACACTAACGCCGTCTTCCTCCATGTAATCGTGGCTCTTCTCGGTAGCAAACTTCTTAATAAGTCTGAACTGACGACTGGTATCCGGGGTGCACCACCCCCGGAGGGTTCTCAAGAATGATTCGAAAAAGAGAAACATACTCTCCCACTGGAATTCATGGAACTTCATTCGTAGAAGCTTCGAGACGATTGCTCGGTCAAGCTGTCCCTTGCTGAGCATAGTTTGTTGTAGTGTAGAGAATAGGGAGTATGTCTCCTCTTCAGTGTCCGTAAAGACACGAGCCACATCAGAGGCCGTTGACATCTTGTCTGTAGGTTGAGGGATAGAATAGATTTTGTGTGAAAGTTGGTCGATGAAAGCGTGTGTCTGGAAGGGTTCTTTTAATTCGTAGAAGGGTTTTTCTGATGTTCTTCTGACGTGTGTAAGGGTACTTCTGATTAGAGACTGATGTTTTTGGTTGAGGAAAGAGATGAAAAGGAAGAGAGGAAGGTCTGAAAGAGATGAATTCCTGTAGCAAATACACTAGCTAGTGGCCTTCGCAGTGCCAGAGGGGCCCAGTCTCCTGGCACTACCAAGTACGTTGCTATGCAAACGAGTTCGCTATTGATGTAGGTTACGTTACATCTAAGCTTAGGCACCAGGTTACTCCTTTCTCAGTATCTTGTTTTCATGGACTTGATATTACAGTTGCGGATGAAATAATACATGCTGATGGAGTGGTATGTTTCAAATAGCACGAAGCTATATGTTTTAGACTGGCTGTATCCTTTATACAATTGATAGGAGTCAAAGGAGCATCGAAGTAGATTTCTTACTTTATCTATACATTCGCCGTATCATTTTCCTCCTTGATGATGTTAAGGATCTTCAAGGCTCTTAGTTGTTTACTTGCAGTCCATCTACCGTCTCGACGTTCATCTTCACCTACCCGAGAGTCGGACTGACAGAACCATAAGGGATAAAAAAGGGGAGCAAGATTTATGGAAGTTTAGATCAGACTTCAGGTTATTTAGATTTTATCCTCTAAGCTCTGATAAAACCTTCTCTAATAATCCCTATTTCTAGTCCTCGACAAGACAATATTCTCCCAGGGCCACGGTCAAACAAGGTTGATGCCCCAGCGGAACATCCACTGTCTTCGAGGTCCAAAGGATTTGCACCTGCTGTCCCAAAGCGATGTAGTGCAGCTCGGATTGTCCTCTTGACATCACATGATTGGATAAGTGCAAAACGGGATCGTCGTGCTGCCGTCGTCGAGGGTGATAGAATTCTTGACGAGACACGGTTTATATATCTTGCCTTGACATACATTTCACGTTCACAGAGTTCTATAGTAGCAAAGGCTGATGTTCACATCATAAATTGGACAAATCTACCCAAAGCCTGCATCAAGCAAGTCACGAAATTATACAGTCAAATATATACAATAAAGTCGAACCCCTCACTCCTCTCCTTCTTTCCCTTCATCAATCACCATCTAAGCCTTAACACACTGGTGGTAGTAAGGGTTCATCTCAACACACTTGTAAGGCTTCTCGCACTCAGTAGCACCAGTCCAGTTCTTTCCACCACACTGGTAGTACTGCTTAACAGGACCAGCATTTCCGGTTCCGACAGGTCCAGCAGGGGCGGTGCCGCTGGGGACGTTGTAGGAGGGTCGGGTCTGAGTGTTCCACTTGTAAGTGTAGGCGGAGCTGGTTCGGACGACGGGGGCGCGGGTAGGAGCTGCGGCGGTGGAGATGGCGACGGCTGTGGGCTCGAAGTCACCTTCTTCCTCGCAGTCCTCGTCTTCGTCGTAGATAGGGGCAGGGGCGGAGTCGTCATCGCAGTCTTCATCATCATCGTAGACGGGAGCCTTAGTGGGGAGAGTAGATGTGCCGTTGGTGGGGATAATGTAAGTGGGGAAAGGAGCGGCGGTCTCGTCCTCGCAGTCATCATCGTTATCGTCAATGTTGGTGTAAACAGGGCCAAGAGCAGTGCGGGTAGCCATGGTGGTAGCAGGAGCAGAGCTGTTCTTCATGGTAGTCGGGTAAGCAGGCTCCTCAGTCTCGGGAAGTTCATCACAGTCGTCGGTCTCGGTGTAGGCAGGCTTGGTCATGGTCATCATGGTAGTAGGCTTAGCTGTAGGCGCAACAGTGCTGGAGATAGGAGCGCCAGTAGCAGCGGCGGCGAGAAGGCTGGAGACACTGGTCCAGGCGGGCTTCTTCTCATACTTGTCGCTGTAGAGAAGAGCTTCACCAGTACCCTTGAAGACCTCGGGGATCCAGCTGTACTTATCGGTGATGCCCCAGACAGTAACTCCGACACAGCCCTTAACATCGAGACAGGCACCGACCATGTTGGCATACTCGTCACCTTGAGTCTTCAGAGCGGCAGCAGAAGCAGGGACGGTGGAGTGGCGGATGTCGAGCTCGGTGAAAGCAACTTCGACGTTGAGAGCAGTGAAGCGCTCGAAGACGGTGGCCATCTCAGAGCGGGAGGGAGACTGGCCGACGATGAGATGGCCTTGGAAACCGACACCATCGATGGGAGCGCCAGCCTTTTGGAGGATCTCGACGATCTCAACGGCGCGGTCGGTCTTCTTGCCATTCTGCTCGAGGTTGTAGTCGTTGTAGTAGCTGCAATCGTTAGAAGCGTATTCGTGATAGGGAGAGGGGGAGAGACATACAGCTTGGCATCGGGATCAGCCTTCTTGGCGGCGTTGAAAGAGATAGCGAGGAAGTCGGTTCCAAGGGTTTGGTAGAAGACACTGTCGCGCCATTCACCGCTGTCGTCGATAGCCTCGTTGACAACATCCCAGGCGTAGCAGTCACCCTTGTAGTGCTCAACAACATTGGCGATGTGCGCCTCGATAATCTCGGTGAGTTCAGACTTGGAGAACTTTCCAGCAGAAACTGTTTACTCGTTAGAACACGCCATCTCGAACACGCGCTTAAACAACTCACCCCAGGTAGGCAGCTGGCTGTGCCAAGTCAAAGCATGGCATCGAAGAATCTGCTTGTTCTTCTTGGCAAGATCAGGAACAACATCCGCAGTTGTGTAGGTGAACTGATCGCGAGTAGGCTCGACAGTCTCCCACTTCTGTCCATTCTCAGGGACGAGTTGACCAAACTCCTCGACGTTGTTAGCGAGTTTGGCGTAGGCGGCATCGCTGAGGTAGCCGTTGTCGACGGCACTGCCGAAGTACTTGAGACCAGCGGCCTGCGCTAGGCTGTTAAGCTGGGCCGAGACTGGGCTCGAGGCCAAAAGACCGAGAAGAGCAGACTTGTGCATATTGACTGTAGTAAAAGAATGAATGGATAAAGCAAACAAAAGAGTGTATTTTGCTTTGTTCAAATGAATGAAAATGGGTAGAATGAAAAGAATGAATGAACAGCCACGGGCGTGTATTGAGCTTCTACTCGACTTCCATCGTGGAGATATATAGCAGCAGATCATAAGGTCACCCCTGCATCTTCAGCGATAGCCTTGCACGGCGGAATATCTTCCATACAATCAAGATGCCTTGTTGCATCTCCGCATCGTCTCAGGTGTATGATCAAGGGGTTCGGGCAGCGTTGCCGTTTAGCGAAAAAGAGCTTGTCATGAGGGGGATTGGTGATTATCCGGTTAAAAAGCTGGGATGTTCGGCAATGTCAGTTGGGAGTGGAGTTTATGTCATTTAAACCCTTGTTCTGGACAGGAACAGGCAACGGGTAAAGAGGCTGTGGGCGGTTAAATGCGTGTTGAACATCACATCACCAACGTGTTCTGCAGGTACGTCGGTCGATTTGCTCAATCTACTTGTTCCTGCATGAGATTAGGCTATCACTAGCAGAGAAAGAATGGCGCCAAATGAACACAATCTCTGACCGTTGGATTCGATAGTCGCGATGGTACCTGTCGATCCCACCATTTCCCCTTCATGTTTCAGATACCCGGCGCTAGTGAACATTCATGTGTCTTATCTCTTTGAGAGATTTTCGTCTGATGTTGTCGTTTAGCTCGTTAGAGATTGATGATTTGCTTATTGACGAATTTCGGTTAACATCCATGGCTGTCATCTCAGAGCACGGCTGGGGAGATTCGATAATGCTACTCAATGAAGTCTCTGCATGTCGTCAATCAAATAGGCGAATATTACTTGTCGTATTCCACGGGTCTCCATCACGGAGGTTGCGGATGTTTTGTACCCACTTTGAAGTATACATCCACACGAACCAACGGGGTATCTAAGCCAGGTCATGCTTGCGATCGTATCATTTAGTATTTGAACTCGCGGCAGAATTGTTTAAAAAAGGAGACACTGGTGTGTCTTTTTGTCCGATGGCATCGGCAGTTGGACATTCACCACGTTGGTTGCGATTGGGAAGTGGGCTAACCACGTTGAGAATTGAACAATTTCATGCTCTACTGCAGACAGCGATACTGCACAATAACAAACCTTCAACTAAAGAGACCTGAACAAAAAAAAAAAAGAAAGAGAGAAACATGCAGCCCAACAGTATGACGAACCTAGTTAAGTCGCACATAATTTACCAACAATCGGGATGTTCAAGTTGGGAGGAACGAACCTGACTTCCACTTACCCTATATTGGCTTGCCATCGAGCGCCATACTCACATTTTTACAATCTTGATCTTGAACCTACTATTTGTTATTGGTCGACGTCCATGTGATCCTTGGCTCAGCGACTAGTCATTTTGTCAGGTAGGTTTCTGCGGCTTTTAGATTTCTGGAACCCTGCTAATATTGATGCCGGGCTGAGGTCTCGCTTTGATCATGAGCCGGTCGGCACAAATGCACCCATCTCAAGTTGAAGAATCTCACAGCAACCGTGGGTGGGAATCCACAAATCCCCATTTCCGGGATCTACGTCTCTTGTTGCGCGAAACAGCAAATGACATTTCAGACGAGTAGGAAAGAATTCACGACATGAAAATTTCCAGAGCGCCAGTGCGATTTTTGGCACTCTACAAGCCTCTCACTGGGCTAAAACCGACTACTCTGCTCGCAACCAGAGACACCAACATCCACAGCTCTAATGTCCAAAACAATGAAGGGAACGTTGGACGAGACAGTTTCAAAAAAGACAAAGTTGAGTTGCTTTACGATGGAAGTCCGAGAGACATTGTTCCCGCCCATTGGCACTTTGTTCATGTCTCTCGACTAGAGGGCCTGCCGATCTTTTTAGCTATAGAGACTTGAAGACCTCTATCAAACTCCTCTACGACAAGAAGAATTCAACTTCGCTTATGTCTTCTGAAGAGCATGCGCAACATGATAGATCAGACAGTGGACATAAAACACGAGGTCGGCAAGTTTATCCAAGGCCCTCGTCGACCAGAAACCGCCTAGAACCCCGGTAGATGCAGGAGTATGATCCGAGTATCAGAGGTATTTGGCAGCCATGGCAACCGTGAAGCAGAAGAAGAAGAAGAAGAAGCGAAATATCAGCATTAACAATGGAGGAATCTGTTCTGCGAATCTGCCATCGGCACCCAGACCGATCTGTCCGTACTGCCCCATCACTGAAGACGAGACGAGCAGGAGGAAGTCTAGGCCACTGCCTGCCATTTTTAGGCCGTGTCTGAATAACGCCAAGCAGGTCATTTTGCCTCTTGTGGCATCGGATCGATCGAGGTGCTCGTGGACTGTTTGCTTCATGTCATCCCAGGCTTGGGGAAGTAGTGACAGAGTTTGTGCATTTGGAAGGGGCATTGTTGGGTGCTCGTCTGAGTATTGACGGTTGGATCGCCGGTGATATCACGAGCTGGATGTATGAACAGGTGAGTAGGTTTACAGAGGGGATCATGCGCAACTCAAGAAAGTCCTACTCATGAGAATGGACCTCGAAGTGGGACTCGACGCGGAATCGCGATAGACCGCATTCATAGAAACTTCAACGATCCTCACGGTGTCGCGTCGCTATTACCATCGAGCGCGCTGTCGTTGCGCGAATCCAGAGATTATTTCAGAAGTTGAACTTGCTAATGGAATACAGGGAGGACTTCAAGAGTTCAACAGTAGTCCCACAGAACGTTTCTACCAAACTTTTGCCATCGGGTAGAAGGTCTGGATTTTATAAGCAGGACTCAAAATGGAAGTCCCATGCTTTCGACCGATCTTCCCATCAGGCGCCTGCGACTTCAGTAGGTAACAGAAACCCCAGTTCCTAAGACTTGATACATCGAGGGGTATGCTTGCATGCCTGATAGTACTCTTAGTACAGCCATCATGCGGACACTTAATCACTATCCCTTCTGACTGTTATTAGCCTTAGGTGACTCTTTGGTCAGAGGCTGGGGCCTCAGATGTGTCCCAGGCATCGCTGTGTGGATTCCTAAGGGGGTCATATCCAGCGAGTCCTACATGAATGGTGTGGGACTGCAACGGATGGGTATTCTGTGACGATGCCCGTGATATGCGATCTGCCAGTGCAGAAGGAAAGTGCACACTGAGATCCCACAAACGAGGAGGGGCTACCCGAAACTAAACTGACGACAAGAAATGTCAGAAACGAAACTACGACAAGTATCCTATCGGATCCTGCCGACAGTGAAGCGGCACACATTTTCCCGCATTTCTGAAGTTCACCCAGAACTGCGGGCTTTTGCCATAGACAGAAAGCCAAGCCGAAGGGCAAAGAGGTGACTTGACCTCGGCTAAGGCTGCTGAACCTCCTGAAACGGATCCTACATGACATGTAGGAGCCAGAGGCTCTTACGCAATACACTGTCCGCTCTCAACAAGACGTTTTCGACACGCCGAACCTCAACCAAACTGGATGTACCGCTCAAGGACGATGGAACAGTGAGTCTCATCTAACCTGAATCTCTCATCTAACCTAAATCACAAGGCCGACTTTGGTGATGCGTGAGCTCGCCGAAGCCTTGCCTGCTTACCGCTATCTCCCGCGCAAGAAGATTAAGAAGACCAAGGGGAAGAGCGAGAAGAAGGTTGCAGCCTTGACGCTTGAACAATGGCGAACTTGCAGCGAACTCTTCTCAGCATATTTCGACACACACGACCTCGCATGAGAGTTCCTCGACTTCCTATGAAACCGGTCCACGAAGTCAACAAGGACATATGCGAACTCACGGCCGGAATCCAAAGAAGCGCTAATCAGAATTCTAAGATCCTTCAATTGTTTCTAAAACGCGATCGACAAGGCCGCTGAGTCTATGGAAATGTGAACTATACAGAAGTCGGGGTAGTTGAGGAAGAGAGCCAGGGCCTCCTCAAGAGCATAAATTTGACAAGCAAGGCTACCGGTGGGTGAGTGACGGAACAATCATCTTCGAAGACTTAGGCTGCTGGAACAAAGTAGTCCAAACTAGCCTAAAATTACCAAACTATTTCGTGTCTTGTTCGGTGATCAATTCTTCTGACACCCCGACGCTGGTGTTTCACTATGCGACGGACCATTTTGAGGGCATCGAGCTGTCGAGAAGAGCTGTCCGAGAAAATAGTTCGTGCCGAGGTGGGGGAGGATCGTGACACCGGAGATGACACAGAAAACGATCGTGACGTTGATGAAGATGGATGTTTTGTCTTGGACGGGATAATCGCAGTAGGTGTAGGTCATATTCAGTGTAGAAGGAGCTGCGGCCCTTACCATGGCCACCAAATCTATGGAGATGTGAATTCCATGATGTCTGAAAGGAAGAGGTAATTTCAACGTGAGACATAGTATGGGTGTGAGGTCGATTGAGACCCAGCACGAGTCACATAGAAGGCTAGAATACGCGGATCAGACTCCAGTCAGTCAGTCATAGACTCAAGCTCCCATCACATCACACGAGATGAGACATCATGAACCAAGCAAGTAAATGCCATAGTATCGCAGAGTATATACCCAAAACGCCACGAGTCTAATGCTCTATACAATGCGTTCCTCCACAGCTCAGCTCTTTACAAATACATTCGCTTCAACTCTTATGATTCGCGACCCAGCCGCTCCTCATCATCTTCCGTTAACTCATACGCAGGTCGGAATCCTTCCCCGTTTTGGCCCTGCTTCTTAAGGTGCGGGTTTGGATGTGTGTCCTTTTTGCCGCCTAGACTCGTGTAACCTTGGTCGTAGAGGGGACAGTATGCGATTCCTAAGTGGCGAATAAACTGGAGATGTTAGCTGGGGTGTATAGGGTTGGGAAGTGGTGCTTACAGCCCAGATTTGTACATAATGCCAATCAATAACAGGATGTATCCTCATAAATGACGGCCAACCAGCGTCCGTCGGATCAAAGAACGTCAAGTTCTCACCATGAGGATCTGTCCGTCTAGTACCCACAAACACAGCCTTGATACTCGGTCGTTCCTCAAGGTATATCTCAAGACCCTTCTTCATAGGTAACACGTATCGCGCAACTTCAAGACCGTACTCGGCGCTGGATGTCTTGACGAACTCGTCAACTTCGGGGAAGGGATGCGCTGCGACGATGTATACGCATTGGAGCTTCTCGGGAGGTGTGATGGCGGAGGCGCCGTTGGTTTGGTCGGAGTAGTAGATGCGACCCATGCGTGCGAGGATCACGACGAGGAGGACGAGGCCTGGAAGTCTTAGTCAATATCGCGCGGATAAGGCACTTGCTCGAGTAACAAGCTTAGGCTTGTGACTTACAATCCTTCCCTCCATTATATGATAACGATATTTGTTCCGGCCTGCGCACGTCAGCAACCGCCCATATCCGCCAAACCCGCTAATCTCACAAAAACATACGTATACTTCCGCAACGCCTCATCAACAACCTCTATAGACTTGCGAACTTGGCTCTGCACATCGCGCAGTATCTGTGTCTCGGGTTCCTCCGCAATAAAAGCTTCGACCTTGTCTCTGAGCTCGAGACACTTGTCGCGCAAGGAGCGGGGTGGCGGGGTCGATATCATGATGGCTCTAAGTGAGGTATTCTGCGCGGTCGCTTTTCGTATGGGGACAATGTATGGAAGAATTATGAAGATGATTGGCAAGAGAATAATGAATTGGGTTTGAGAGAGTTTCCAGTTTCTGGAAGCTTCATTCGATAGCTCCGGTTTCGCCGTACGGCGGCGATACGTATGGATGGGTAGTAAATGCAGGGTACTCTTCATGGGGCCGAGGGCCAATGATCATCACGTGCATCATCATGTCAGCACCTAGAAAGGTCACGTGGTTTTAATCCAAGACAATTACAGTAGCGACAAGACAAGAAATAATTAGCATCCAAGACAGGATCATTTTTGCAATAATTGTTTGATGGTTTCTGTATTTTTTCTTCTTGCTGGATATGATGGAAAGTGATGATTTGAGAGAAGCTGTCCATCGCGCCACCGTCATAATAACCCGCGTACAATAATATCCCCTTTGGCCAAGTCGACAGCGTTCCTTGCAACATACTTCTTTGTTACTGTGTTCCATGTACCTCCCGAATAATTCTTTTGCTGAATAGTTCTATTGCATAAATCCGCGCAGCCATCATCTGCTCTTGGACAAGAGAGCTGTTCGCGCTGATGTTCCATTGTGGTCTGTTCTCTTACGTCGACTCGATCCGAGAAGGTCCCGTCATAGTCCGTCGGTCATGTTCTTGGTACCTCTGCTTGTGTTAGTGCAGGCATTGAATGAAGGCTGTAGAACTTACTGGATCTCGGAGTAATTGCAGAAGTCGTGTGAGATGACGGAGCTCCAAGCCCTCTTTTGGTTGTATTCTTCAATATCCTAGTGAAACTAAACAGGAGTGAACTCCAAGTTTTCTTCTTCAGCCACTACGGCAAGTCGCCAGTCAGGGACAGGACGAGTAGCCATCCCTGGGAGGCCAACTGAGTATATCTCTCTCGATACCCAGAGCGACTGCGAGGGCTTTCTTCTGTTGACTAGTGACGGATGGAGAACGAATTGTCATCCAGAGGTACAATGACACGCGCTTGCCGGGGAAGCCAGTGAATCCAGTTCTCAGCCAAACATTGTCGGACATGGGAAGCTTCAACGAATTAGTACCCCCAGCGCCTGTTGACGAAGAGTTCAGTGATCTTATGGCAGGTCGTGAAAACAATCTCGGGAGGTTCGCTTCGAATGTTTCTTGGCCAGTTCTTAAAGGTGAGAGACGTTCCCATGCGTGTTTGAGAGCCGCTCAGTTCAAGGAGATGAGTGTTGTGTTATATCCCCGATGCCTTCTGGCGGTATTCGCCGACTGCGATTAGTCTCATTCCCACCACATGTCTCTAGCCCCCATGCTCTAGTGTAAGCCAACCATGTCGTTTTATATGGTATAGTAGACTTATAAACACTATGACCTTATCGGTTTAGTCTCACAAGTAGATAGGCTAGAGCATTCATGAGTCAGAGGACGTATGTCGTTGATGTAAGTCCCTTCTTGCCTGTTGTGCAGAGCTGCTTCCCTGGCATCGAGTTTCTGCTCTACTATCGGGACAATTTGGCTGATGCCCTCTATTATATTCAGCATGGATCCTCTCAGTTGACTCTTTCTCAGTCCAGTAAGTTGGTCGGTACTGTCGGGCGTTGGTAGAGTACGGCGACGAACGGATCGATTGATCGTGGCGCGGCGGTAGACTTCCTACTTCCACAATGATCTTGAGGAGTCATTTCTTGGCGCGGAGGAGGGTGTTGATGAGCTTGTAGATAACCCATAGTAGAAGGGGACTGACGCTGCTGCTCCTCAGGAAGAGGAGGAGGTTGCGTTCCAAGCTTTGTAAAAAATATACTCGTATTGAGGCGTGCGTCTTGTTCAAAGGTCGAGGGTAGAACGGTTTAGGGAATTCTGTGGCGTGGAATGTCGGATCTGATAGCATCGCCACGATCCCAGCACTTGGGCCCGGCTCTTCCTCTCGGAAGTCATCGGCGTGAGCAGGGGTAAGCTGTTGTACTGAGATAACGGGATTTACTCGCATATGGCTCGGGAGCTTGAGTTCACAGGTTAAGTTGCCAACCATTTGGACGATCTCGAATAGGCCTGTGCATTGGAATGCGCTCTGGAGACACGGGAGCAAAAGGTTCATCAAGAGACGGGCTTGAAGGTCAAGGCAGAATGAAAGTGCAAGCTCTGCCTGGAAACGTAAACTTGGCGGTAGCCCTCTACTGGATGAATGGTGATGGACTGACACAGTAGTAGGATAGGGAAGCGAGCTACCACTCCACCCACAGTTTGACGAGTGCTTGACGTTCTTCAACTTCGTGAGTAAGGATTACGAATTTGATCGTGTTGTCAAAGAAGAGTTGGCTGTTATAGTCATTTTTATTCTTCTTCTACGTCGCTGCATCGGACACGGTAAAGCCCTGATCGGTGTCTAGCTAGTGGGATCTGGCAGTTAGGAGACAGCGAACGACGAGGACCGTCTCGGTCTGGGTAGCTGCGCAACAGACACAATATTTGGCCATGAACATGAAAAGTGGGAGTGACTGTTAAAGATGACCAACCGCGGATAGGGTGATGGAGGGCATTGTAGTGTGGGACTGAAAATCTCAGGCACCGGTGGTGCTGCTGTTACATTTCGGCGAGAGGGCGAGAGATATCGCCAAGGACTCCAACGCTGGGATATTTTACGTTCGACGAGGGGTGTGGTAGATATCAGGTGAAAGGGGAGTAAAAACTAAGTGTGATGGAGTTGTTAATCTGCAAAAGCGAAGTGTGTTGATCTTCTCACTTGAACTTAGCATGGGCTGGAGTGTAAGGCGGAGCGTATGGCGGAGCGTAGGCCGGAGCAGGGACAGCACTAGTTGCCGTGCAAGATGTAGAGAAATGTAAAAATACTCCCCCACATCGGAGGGGGGCGGTGATTTCCTTTGCTAGCTGTTGATGCCTTTATAAGTCGCTGTGGTAGAGACGACGCACAGTCATTTGATGCCCAAGTTGTCCGTTCTCTGTACAAAGGCTTTGAATTCGGGTGAGAAGATCGGTTCGTTCATTGGGAGGAGGTGGTCGTTGTTGGTAAGTTTGAAGAGGAAGAGGCGGAAGAGAAGGTGATGGCGTATTTGAGTTGGTCTGGTAGACAAAGACTGTATTTGAGGCTAAAGGGGGATGATAGAATATGGGACATGGTATAATACACATGTTGGGCCGGGAAAAAGCCCCGAGCACAAAAAGAGGAAAGTCATTTGAGCGACAGCCCTGGTCCAGCCCGAAAGCGACACCCTCCCAATTCTCATCATCCCGAAAACAAAAACGCAGTTGTTTGTGAATGTTTTGTCGAATCGCGGGCGATCAGTGGTTGGCAGAAAATGGCAAACGTCGTCCCATAGGGTCTTCCTTGCCGAGGTATGGAGGAAGGGGATAGTTTCATTCAGGGCCATCATACTCCCCGCGGAAAACACACAGGTACGGGACAAGCAATAGTTCTCCCCTAACCGGTAGTTGTGTTGACTTCCAGTGTGACCGTGGCTACAAAACGGCTCGATCTCATAAAAAGGCTAGTGGGCGCAGTAATTCACGGGAAACAAAAGTCGAATACCCGCCCGCGAATGCGAGTAGATACTCGCTCCCTGGTTCCGCTGCGGTGACTATTGCCCACAAGCTTGTTCAAGCCGAGGCGCTATCGTCACCTTCCATCGGCGCCGGCGTCGGCGGCCCCCGATAGGATAGGCTTGGCTTCTTCTGGGGTTTCGCAGCGCATAGCTTCCCACTCGTTGCTGTTGTGGTTGATATATATAGGTGTACCAGTGAGTTAGTCATAATAAGAGGCGCCTATCTCCCGAGACGAGTCATCGAGGAGTGAGTTGTAGGCTTGGGCAACCTTCTGAAGCTCGTCCGGGCTCTGGCGCTTTCAACAACCCCCCAGGCTGGGCATGGAACTTTCAAGACATGGGAAGAAGTAGGGCGATGCCTTTCGCTTGAACGGAGTCATACCCCTAATGCAGGATACCAGAGCTAGTAGTATCGAGACAGATAATCCAAAGTAGATCAAAACTCAGGTGATGATGCCAAGTCGGAGCACAGGAAAGCCTTGGAGCGAGAAACCTACGTCCGCTGGCGAAAGGATTGCCGTTGGGGGGTCATGCTCCCAGGTACGGGTAGGGCCACTCATGGCTGTATGTGCTGAGAATTGTAGGAAGAAAGCTAAGATTGTGATATTCTTCCTGTAGCTTCTCCAGTTGAACCTGGTCTGCAGTAGGCGTAGGAATTCCTGGTTGTGCCAGGAGAGGTGATTGATAGGTAAGACTCAAGGACCCGAGGACTGGCTGTGCAGTTGATCCTAGGTAGCTACGGGAAGTAGTAGGTACACTAGTTTCGTAGTGGGATACCGCAGGTTGAGATGTAGCGATATTGTTCCGGGCTGATTGATATAGCTGCAAACACTATGAGGTTCTGCCTTTAGTGTCCGTTTCAATACCCCAGATCAAAGTTCAGGTTTGGTCCATCGGCCTCTGTACCCAAGTTGAGTCCCCGATCGTAGGCTTCTAGAAAGCCTCTCAAGGTGTCACCGATATCCTGTCTCATTGCGTGATCACGGTGGATATTTGTCGGCGTTTGAGTGTACTCGGTCGAGTTCATTCTTGCCAGGAGGCTATGGAATAGGTTTGCTGGGATATTGCGTGATTTCGTTGTATTGGAAATTTTCTCTCCTCTCTGGCTGGCTAACTGCGAGAAGAAATCTGAGTTGTGCTTTGACTTTAGGTAATAGGAAAGTCATGGTGGCTGCTGTTTGTGGTTTCACTGTTTACAGCGTGTCTTTTTCGCAAGAGTTCGTTCAGCTCTTGCAAACGCTCTCGTGTAGTTTGGTGATATCGTCTCATTGGTGAGCCAGACCTTGTTGTCAATTTCATACCGCAATAGCCGCATTGACCCAGACCCTCTGGAAGTCGTCGTGGGGAAGTGACCTTATGCAACTCTAGGCGTTTGAGGGAGGGAGGGAGCGAACTTTTGGGCAACGGCGATTAAATGCTGTGGTTCCACGGTGATCGTCCCGAAATTGAGCTCTTCAATGTAAGGGTATTCTGGGGAAGGGTTGACTGCCAGGCACACTTCAAAATGGGTGACTCGAGACCTCTTCGGACTTCACAGGTCTTGAAAGGGCAATTCCGTTTCACTGGAGGTGGAATTGCTCTGACTCATCGACAGCGTTTTCGTGATGTTCTGCCCAACTCTTCGCCATGAGATTGCCCGGGAGTGGACCTGGGGCTGGGACTGGATCCCAGGCTCAGGGGGAGGAGGTACTGGCTGGCATTGGGGGCTGGGACGCGGTGCCGTATCATACAGGTTCCCTGCTGGCACTCGCTCGACTCGTCTGTCCTGTGGAGGTCCGACGAGGATTGGGTCAACATGACAAGGGACCTGAATAGGCTCTGGAGCGAGTCGTGGGAATGTTCCATGATTATTCGTGACGGTGCGACTTCGGGACTGAACGTCCGTCGCACTGCCATTTGCGGTAATTGTACCAATCTCCCAACAGAGACCGCTGCGTCTATCCCGCTCATGCAAGACGTGGTGGTTGCGAGAGGTGGATGACCGGATGTCCTGCATCTCTCCAGGCTCGCTTTGCTCATGATGTATATTGGCATTCCCACCGTTGACTTTAAAAACATTTGTCGTCGAGCCTTGCTTGCCAGTATTATAAAGCAGAAATTGACACGGCTGTGCAAAGGTAGGAAGAATAGCAACAGCTGGGGGAGCGGCTTGAATCTCTCAGGCAGGGACAAGTTGGGGGCGGAAATGATCAATGACTGGTAGATTCATCCTTGATACGACCAATTTGAGCATGGGATGAAGCCGCTTCTCGCCGACGGGCTACGGCTAAGTAGGTGTCGCTGAAAGGCATTGAAATAGATGGCGGCTTGCTTTGGGACACTGCCAGCATCTCGGCGGTCGATCGTGCTTGGGAAGCCGAGAAAGGTTATGGCTTCCGGGGTTAGACCCGTGGGAGGGCCACGAGGGCTCTGGATGACATGAGCGATAGGATCGCGATAATTCTCGAACTGAATACGGACGTAGATCCAGTGGTCGCATGTTGCGCACATGGATCTCGGTTTGGACTCGGGGGAGACTCAGGTCGTCTGAGTCCGTCGTTCAATAACATTGTTCAATCCCTCAGTCGTATTGGGCAAGTACTCCATTCCAAGCTTGGTGGTCCTCGGAACATAGGGTTTAATCAGGCGCGAGATGAGATTCGTCTTCTACTACACGGGAGTGACTTAGGCGACCGAACAGACCCAGTACCGAAAGAGAATGTATGAGTTGACATCCTGGTCGTCATCCTCATCGTATCGGCCAGTGTGGTAAGCCCCACGCTTGTCGTGCCATTCGACCAACAGTTTGACGAGTACTTCACTCTCGTCGGCCTCGTGGTCAAGGATTCCGAGGTTAACGAAGATCGCTACTCGAGGACCGCGCGCCTCTTGACGACAACTCTCCGATATTGGTTATTCTTAGTGAATTGAGTAAGGCGAAGTCTTTCGATCAACTCGTCCATGTGCAGTGTTTCTAAAGTGCCCTTATGGTGTCATTCCATCCCTCAACAGGCTCACATCTTAATGGTATAGTTGGAACTGAAGCCTGTTCTGAGAATCACAGGCTGGATGACATGCTCGCACGCTTGTGCTCTGAAGCTCTTCTGATCTTCATTGAGGCAAATTATCGATAACTTCCTCCAGACGTCCGTATGTGTTACCTGGAGCGCTCTGCCAGTACCGATATTCAATATCGTAGTAGTAGTACCGGTTAGTCTCGGCATCATAGCCGCATCTCTCCAGACCCTCAGGCAGACGACGAAACAAAGCCCAGACCTTGGAGATCGTCATGCCGGTAGTTTTGATCTCAATTGTTGTCATGGGTTGGGCGACCGTTGAGATGGGTTCGAGTGGGCCACATTTCGGAACATTGCACGGTATGAGTCGAACACGGATCCGATCCTGTAACAGACAGAACAACTGTTGATGGCTGAGTGGTGGTAGGTTGCCTGTCACAATGATTGTCAGGCGCCGGAGTGTGACGGCTTCCTTCATTTGGATCATTCTGGGAATCTTCCGATGGGCTAGGGTAGGAACTCCTTGTCGTTCGGCCTTGGATGACTGGTCATGTCCTGCAAATGCGAGTTTCATAGTAGAGGAGGAGGCGATTCCGCGGCTGGCAGCTATCGTGTTCAAGAGTCCTTAATCAGGGTCAGCTTCGGGGTCAGCTTCGGTCTTGATCTGACGTTCTATGCCAAACTTACCGTACTGCATTATGAGCACGACCTCATCAAATATCCTCTCTCGAGACATCCTCGCGGCCCACCGCCGAAACTCGACCCTGAAAAGAACATCAGGCCCCAGCTGCAGCAGAGGATCTAGAGACTGGAGAAGTTAATGTGATCCTCTTCACCTAGCAAGCCGGTGGCGCTGCCAAAGTACGAGTATAGCATCTCTTTTTGGTTAGACGAGAATATCGCCACCATGTATGCTGTGTTATAAGATGAGTGCATGTGAACTACCTGAACTTAAGAAATATGCGCAGCATTGCTACACATTCTCATCCTTTGGAGGGTAAGTAGTGCGTGTCTGGCTTCTGGATGACCTTTCGCGTAGTCACTATCCCGAAAAGCGATATAATACTCATCCAGGTTGTTAACGATATCAGAAGACCAATCAGACTGATCGCCCGATGGGTCGCCCGATGAAATAGCACCAGCGTCCCGATTGAACTGTTCGAATGTAGTTGCCGTGGGGAAACGGATTGAGGATAAGGCTCTACCATCTATCCGAATAATTTGGAAACGGCTTCATGGCTGTTGCAAAGTTTGAAACGAGCCAACAACCATCAGCCATTTCTCGCTTTGTATATCCCGCTTTGATCATTGGGACAAGCTCCGCCTCTATTCGGGGGTAAATGATGAAGAAGATGTGGCGGGTATTGTTGTTCTTTATGACCCGCTTGCTGTAAGAACGAGGGCTGACTCCGTAAAGTGTACTGGGATCATGGCGGTAAAGCTGAGAACTCCGAGCTCGGAAGTCCTCTGAGGAACACCTTCAAGCCTGGAAAAGACCGTTAAGCTTGGAGTGATCGCAAGGGATACGGAGATAGCCTCTTTCTTAACAACAAAGGCACGCCGCTCCTGTTGTAGCTGTAGTTGCTGGAGCTGTACTTGTCGCTGATAGAACAGCAGCCGCGGCATTAGCCAACAACAAGAACGGCACAAGGAACGGCATGAGTATCCTCATCCTCAACAACAGAAACTAGGAGAACCGTCAAGCTTGGAAAAGACCATCAAGCGGGCAAGATGTCCCTCCATCCAGCTCCTGGCTGCATCAAAGTTTGAGTGCCTCTTGGTCTGGGAAGGTCTGGAGACAACCTGGACTTGCACACGGAAATCCTTCTCCAGAGTGCGCTGAACTTCCTTAGATGCATGAGCCATCCTCGGTGCCGCTGGTATCGAACAAGATGTTAAACCTCGTGATAAATTCAGTCATCTGCTCCGTCTTGAACCCAGCGGATCCTGAGTCGGCTAACAGTCGACGAGTTCGGGGATTGTTGTCGACCGGCGTGTTCTGTGCTTTGAGGCACGAGATCATGAGGACATTGTTGACGTCTGAAAGCTTCGCCTCGGCTGTCATCATACCAGGAGTCCGCCTTTCAACTTAGAAACCCTTCTGCAGCCCACTGCATAGTATGGCCAGGCGTTTTCTTAGATGATGGCGGACCAAACGCTCTTCGCAAAGCAAGTTCTTCGAAACGAATCAGTTTACAGTTGTTCCGTTTCATGGCCAAACCCCAAATTGCTTGGGCTGTCTTACAGCCGTGGTTGACATGCCCTCCAAAGAAAGCTTCATCGCTGCGTCTTCCCATTCGTGGGGTGTGAAAGCGTCAATCACATCCCGGTAATGTTTTGTTGCCCTCGGCTGACCCGACATGGGACCTTTTCCGCGGCAAGATCCCGGATTCCTTGCAGACTTCATATCTACCTCGGCAGCTGTGAGCATGGTGTTTTAGGTTGGGTACCGTGGCTCAGGTTCCGGTCTACTTCCCCGGGAAGTCTGGGATAGTTGGGTCGTTGAGCTCGACTGTCTGGAGGTTCATGTTTCCAAGCTCACCGTTGGCCTCGGGTCTGATCGCCGGGTCGCAAACCGCGGCGGAGACGCCAACGGATCTCGTCGTCACCAGCTTCAGATTCTGTTGTACAAGCTCGTTTGAATGTACTGGGGCGCCAGGCATAACCTTGGATACATGGGTGTGCCGCACCATCTTCGAAAAGATCTCGAATACGTCTGTTGTGAAGTGTCATATATCGACAGACATCTCTGATGCGTTCACGAATGCAATGTGGACATCGCTCAGATATTGGAAGGCCATCCGGCCAGCGTCAGGCGTGGGAAAGAAGAACTCTCTGGGGCTTGACTTAGTTTCTGGGCATCCAACCGATTGGATCCGGCATGCTTACCAGAATCGACGGGTGAATTGCCCGGTCGATCTTGCCAAACTTGAAGGCCATGCGGGATCCCAACGCCAAGTAATGCGGAACATTTGGTGGCTGTTGAAACGAAGCGGATTTGGTTGACTTTAGACGGTAAATATCTTCGTAGACGCGGCATGTTCGCTGCCCCGAAAGGAGCTGTTTAGAGGTTAGTGTTTTAACTGGGAAGTGTCTTGGGAGGGATAACATACAGATTAAACCCAGTAGCGGCATACCAAGGGAGTGTCAATGTCCTGTTCGATACCGTTTGTATGAGCCATTTCCACCATAGTGACCAGGCTCAATCGGATTTCCATTCAACGAGGCCGGTATCTTTCAACAGTCAGTGTCACTTTCATCAAAGAACATCAACAACTTACTCAACCCTCGTGAATTGCTCCAACCAACGACCACCCCGGGACAGACACACCTCAGTCTCAGACGCATATCGTCAAGGAAGACACAGACACGGGCTAACAGTACACCGTGCCTTCTCCTGCTTCGGTTTCTTGGGACTGTTGATCTGACGACGCACGAGAAGAGAAAGGTCAGAGGCCAGAGGCGAGGCACCAACCAAGTCTTCGGCTACGTGTCAAGAATTGTGTTAGAGTCTGAAATCAAGGTGTTCGTCTGCCACTGCTCACTAACCTTAGTAAGAATGGTTGCAAAGGATTGAAACACTATACCGACGCTGAAGATCCAGTGAATGTTATCGGTGTGAACAAAATGACTTGCTGAAGCTCCGACGAAGAAGAGTAGGAGATTGGGGTTATTTGAAGCCTATCCATGAGCATAGTCCTACTTCAAGTGAAGTATTTTCGGCGTAGTAAGCTTGAACGAAACCAAAGGAACCTGCCGGTGCAGCTCTTCCACCTGCTGTCGCGAGGCGGAAATCTCTTCACTCTGTTCAGATAGACGTTCTTCATCTCTGCTCTTTGCATCCAGTAGTGGTATGTAACTTACCAGTGTCGAAGAGCTTGGGATTCTGGCTTGCGATATATATAAGTCGAGGTAGAACAACCTGTGAGAAGTTTGTCGCCACAATTTCTGCAACTCTCGCCCGAAGAAACGTGCTGGCGGTAAGCAAGCTTCCTCTGGTATTGGAGCTTACTGATGCATTCTGCGCCGACAACAAAAAATCAGAACCTTGACCTGTCGGACATGTCTTGCTAAGTGTGCTGAGAGACACCCCAAGTACAGTTGAACTGTACCAAGACATAACGAACAGGCTGATACATTCTAAGGGAGGTCGGGACCCAAAGGAGGAAAACTTCAAAGAGAAAAGGAAAGAAAGAGGAACAAGGGGGCGGCGAGGGTGACGGTATAGTATAAGTAGACGGAACAGAAAGGATGAGTCAGCATTGTTCATGGAGCATGAGCAGAACAAGATCAGGACCTTTGTTGTCGTTAGTAACAGGATATGGGATCTTACTTCCCCTGCGGAGGTAATTAACGCAGCTGATGTGAGTTTCCGGATTTCCTGACCACTTATTTCATGACACGCTCAGGATGATGAGTCGAGATGGTCTTAGAGTCGGGACTCTGCATGTTCAGTCCCGTTTCATCCAGCCCCCCTCTACAATATTCGAATGAATGTTTGTTCACTTAATTCGCTTTAATGAGAGGATAGACAGTTCTCAGATCTCTTTTTCTCTTTTCCCCTGATGTTGTGTCGTCTGTGTGGCGGGTTGCGGCTCGGCCAAACGCTATGTTTGCATGCATGAAGCCATATATCCACCTCGATTCCCGACTTACACCAATGACTCTGTTACCAATGGCAAACCTGCTCACTTTTCCCATCACATATTCATGTTTCGGATATACTGTACGAAATGGGGCTGGTTTCAACGCCAATATTTGGACAATTACATTGCTTCTAAATGACACTCGTTTGTCATCATGCCATATTTGGAACTTCCGGTGCATTCTCAGCTGCATTTGACTTCCTTTATCTCAGGTACAGCTTACGCAAGTGATGTATCACAAGAGTAGGCGGAGGAAGTTGACAGACCACACCGCCCTCAGCCATAAGGGCGGCTGGGCGGCTGGGCGGCTGGGCGGCTGGGCGGCTACTAGGTAACACAAGAGATGCGCCTCTTTCTACCCATCGCAAACACACCATTCATCTTCAAGCCAGGTAACTATGTAACGGAAGAACTATCCTTCAAAGCACTAAATGAGAATAGCTCAACTGCCAGCCCAAACTGACAAAGCCTCTGAATTATTGGATCTCTTACGATCAATTCTTCTGATACCCTGGCCGATGGACGGGAAGCAGCATACCGCTATCTCATCTGGACTCATCAGATGCAGCGGCATATGACTCTTTCGGCTGTTGCTTGCCGCTACCAGGTCGCCATCGATGCAAGACTATACCTCTGGCATCCAAGTTTGAGTGAAGACGTATCTTCATGACTGGGACTGAGAATTTGGGGGTCTTTTAGACCCCCCAGCTTGACAAGATGAGAGTCTTGCCCAGGCTTTTTGTTCTTTCTGTCAATACTGAGTCTTTTTGGTAGTTCTGTGTGATGGGTGTCTTGGTCGTTGCTGCGAGTAAGGTCGGATCATCACTCCGTGTGTCTTCATCATGCCTGACCATCCATGGAGATCATTAATCATGATTGTAACTAAGTAGTCCCAAGCTTAGACAACTTAACGCTTAATCATTGTAGAAGTTCTAGCAGTACACTAAGCAACTAATCGTCCTCCCACACGCATCCTTCTATTCCTCTCCATCAACTTCTCCAATTCCCTCCACTTCTCAACAACATCACTCTCGTCAAGTTCCAAATCCCCATCCATAGCATGTCCTTCGACAGGCTCAAAATGTCCACAAGTATCATTCGCTTGTCCCACCACAAAGCTTCTCATTTTCTCACCCCTGGCCATGTCATGCCCACAGATATCCCCTTTCGAGAAATAATCTTCTTGCCCATGTCGTAGACGTACCGGATACGCCACGATGTCAAAGTGTACTAGTTGTGTAGGGTTTTTGTCAAGAAAGACTTGGATCAAGTTCATCCAATCCTGTTTCGTTGTTCCAAAGCAGTTCTTCAAGGATATCCTCTCCAGGGTATGTGCATGGTTTTTGAAGAAACCGCAGAGTCCATCTATGATATGAGAATACTCAATCTCCAATGATCTCAAGTTCGGTAACTGGAAAGACGTCCAGTCGATAGGCTCCAGGTTATCCGAGCTCCCAATGATAGCATCCTCCGTTCCCGCAATCCTCAAATCTTGTACACTCGTAAGATGTTGAAAGAAAGCATAAGGGAAATAATACAGAAACCCGTTATGCGCATTCGTCATGGTTCCAAACCTCCCATTGACTTCTGCAAGTGAAATCTCAAACTTCTTGAGCGACCCAAGCAAAGATCTCCAGTTCTCTGAAGCACATGCATAGTAATACTCCGAACCCGTAGGAGGCAAGCCATTGATTTCAAGTTGTTCAAACGCCCCAACACCATTCTTCGCAACAGCCTGCAAACTATTCTCAACAACAATCCTCCAAGGCTCCTCATGATAAGAATCGTTATTCCTAATAAACCCAAACAGCGTAAAACAACAAGGCGCATCCCTCCACTCATTAAGATTCCATCCGCCTAGATCAAACTGAAACTTTTGCAAATACGGAAACAAGTTCAAAGACTGCAACGCTTGACGAGTCTCGCTGCTAAGTTGTACGTAGGGGTTGAGAAGAGGATATCGCACTGCTTCGCCTTGTTTCAAGCGAATGTTGTCTCTGGCTGATCTGCGCCAAGGATCGCGAGGACTGTAGCGGATTTTACGAACGAATTTCCCTCGAGGTCCTGATGCGAGTGCGAAGAACCGGTTTGCGGAGTGGATGGTGTCGTCTAGGTTTGCAGAGTGATATGCTTTTTCTTGAAAGATGGACATGAGGCGACGGGATGAGAGGCAGAGGCCTCGAAGAGTGTCTTGAGAGACATGATCGCCAATCTCGAGGAGGATCTCGGTAGGGACTTGATTTAACGACATTTTCATCGGTTTCTTTTTTTCAGAAAGAATAAATATATAAAGATCAAAGTAAGAAAAAGCGAAAGAATATTGGTGAGTTCATGGAGGGAGGACATAAAGGTCATGATGAAGTGGAGACTACGACTAACACCATGATGGAAGCTCATACCTTGATGGCCAACCTCGACAACTAACCTTGGAGCTCCAAAAGACTTGGCTATACCTGACTCAAGCTCGACTCGTCTGTCCTTCCATCCGGGAATTGTCAATAAATTCCTAAGGTGTGGTATCGATGGAGGTCTGAGTAATCAGCGCCGACCCTAAGAGTTGGAGATTATCTTCCGAGACGTAGGATGCCAGAATAAAGTGGCCTAAGGACTCTCCTAAGATGACTAGGTTATTTCGTCCCTTATGCTCTGGTCGGCCGATTCTTCTAATCATCATAAGAGCATCATAAAAGCAACAAGCCGGTGCCCATAGTTCATCACTTCACCATCGTAATCAGCTCACAGTGCACATTCAACCAAAAGAAATAGGTATCGTCGCTATTAACATCATTATCTACCGTCACGTCTCCCATCGAGGCGCATTGATAATCAACCCCATCAAACACCCAGACATAACAGCCGTAACAGGCAACGTAACAATCCAACCCGCATAAATCCACGCAACAAGTTTTGGATTGATACATCTCCAATCCCCATTCGCCAGCCCAACACCCACCGTAGCTCCCGTAATACACTGTGTCGTTGATACAGGTAACGACAATCTCGTCGCCATGAGCACGGTTATAGCACTAGCAAGTTCCATGCAAAACCCACGACTGGGCGATATGAGCGTGAGACGATTTCCGAGCGTGCGCATGACATGATAACCATATGTTAACAGCCCGACGACGATGCAGGCACCGCCTACTGCGAGGATCCAGAAGGGTATTTCGACAAAGCCAGGGATCGTGCCGGTGGACCAGACTTCGTAGGCTGTTGTAAAGGGCGCGACTGCGTTGCTCACGTCGTTTGCTCCGTGGACGAAAGATGCTGTTGCGGCGGTGAGGATCTGGAGGGATGAGTACATGTATTCTGCGCGGTTGTCGTAGTGTGCTGATCGGGCGTGCATATCCTCCAAGTCCCAGTTGAGAATGTTGTTTCGTTTCTGCATTGCTACAACATCCTTTTCTAGACCGCGGAGCAGTACACGGTTGACTTTCCATGCGAGGACTTTTGGCGTGTTCCAGTGGCCTTCTGGACGTGGAGGTACGAATTCGGATGAGGGACGACGTTCGAAGCGATTTGGTGGGGTTTTGGGTGGTGTTTGAGCTGGTGGTGGAAGAATCCAATCGTCGTCTCGGTCGAGATCTGGTAACTCGCCATTTTGTGTCTGAATCGACTGAAGAAGTGTTTCGGAGGTCCGTATATAATCGAGTTCCTCCCGCGTGAGATGTCCCTGGTAATAGTCCCTGATTCGAGGTTTCGTGAAGCCAATTGGTGTTGGCGGGGGAGGTGATCGCCAAAGGAGCATCGGTCCCTGGAAGACATGATACCACTTAAGAGTCCAATCTTCGTGCATTATCCTCGTCCATAGAAACGGAAGTATAAACACAATCTGGAGAAACGTCATCCCTGTGGCAGTAACAAAGATCGCAATAACCGTATCCTTCACAGACAGATTTACCGCATGAATTCCCTTCCAGACCAAAAGCATCGCAAGAGCTCCAACAGTAAGATATGTATAAAACGGAATGGAGAAGAAAGCCCTCTTCACAGCAGACCGCTTCATCAGGATAAACCTCTTTGTAAAAAGGAACAAGACATATCCCATACACCCTGCGATAAGAGGCGCAACAACCCACGCCGCAAAGATCTGCGAAACACCATGCCATCCCCAACTAACCTTTCCAATCCCAATCGACGCTGTCGCCGCACCCACCAAGCCGCCAATGAGAGAATGTGTCGTCGATACAGGAAGTCCTCGCCGTGTCGCAAAGGTGAGGAAAAGCGAGGATGACATGATAGTGCACATCATGACGAGTAACAAAACACCAGGCGAGTCGTCGTAGTGGTGAGGGTCGACAATCTTTGTGCGGATGGTATCTGCGACTCGAGATCCTACTGATGCGCTGCCGCTGAATTCGCATACTGCTGCTATGAGCATGGCTTGTTTCATGGTTAGGGATCGGGAGGAGACGGATGTTCCGAAGGAGTTGGCCACATCGTTGGCACCTGAACAGTCAGCATGGTATTGGGTATCTGTTCAAAGAACATACCGATGTTCCAGGCATCGAGACAAGCAAATATGACGGTTAGAGCAAAGATGTAATCATACTGATGAAGTGTCGCCATTGCCTAGGAGATAGGAAGATATTATAGGAAGATGAAAGGCGTCGTGTCTCCACGACGACAGCATCTCACTCCATATTGAAGCAATGTATATAGATGAAGATCTCAAGGGTGAAATCAGATAAAGCTGAGTTGTAAAGCAGGGCAGTAACAGCTATAAGGCGGGGCAACCGGGCTTCTTTTAAGCACCTTCTCCCGAGAGACCGGTTAGACTAGTTAACGGCCTTGCGAGTGTGCGTCTTTGCGAAGTTATGATTCGATAGGCGAGGTTTGACACAGGGGCGATTCTTATTTAGTCGGTTGTTGCTACAATTGAAGACCGAGAGATTGTTTGAGTCAAGATTCAGGTGATAGGTGATGATTTGGGGCTGTGGTGGTGAGTAGCCAATGATACTGTGAGGATGGACCACGAGGTTGTGAGCCGCGTGTTAAAGAACGATGACACGGGAGGAAATGGAATAGAGAGTTTCTAGACTACCTAGGTATTCAGTCGGGCGATGGTAAGCGATAATTAAAATCTAGAATTAACGACAATGTTAATTCCCATACACGATAGCCATCTTGACTGTTCAAGGTTTTAAAATGCAGATTCTCGAAGGTGTACTCTTGACCCAGGACGCCTTTCTCAAGCACTCTGCTTTAAGCATCCCGCGCACAAACAACGCCTTTCCCGAGACACTTCCCGAAGCTACACATCATCTCAAAATCCTTCCTTGGCCGTCACACTAGCAAACGCCACAATTACAACCCTTCGCCGTTCAGTTCATGTTGAAGTCTTCAGGAACTGACTTACATCCCACGTGTATTTTAAGCCGCCCGATCGGGCGACCGAAGTGGCTGCTGCGCCGCTAATATGACACGATGCGGCGTGGTTGACACTCACTCAACCTGGGGTATCTGATGTAACGTAACCCACGACATTCTCAGTTGCAGCATCGTCAGAGTATCAAAAGCATTCGGCGCGGGGAACATAAAAGACGAAATAACTCAGGCACTTTATGCCAGCTTAGATTAGCATTTAGGCTATCTTATTTTGGCGACCTAAGCCTTAGAAGACCCTTTCTCTACTACCGAGGGAAGCAGGCGAAGTGGGTAGGTAGGCGAACGCGAAGGAAGATGGTGTAGGAAGAAGAAGTGATTGTTGAATCTCGACATATCCTCAATAGCATTTGGTCTCGCGTTGGAAGAGCAATGAAGCGAAGACGACGCTTCCCCTGTTGAAGTGTCATGCCACGGTATCGAAGGTCATCTGGCTGTGTCATTAACCTAAGCATACGAAAGGTGGTCTTCCATTGCCTACGATGCTAACGCAAGGCACATTTCTCGTTGGCATCCTTCAGTATTGCTTCGATCGTTTTGAAGGCATGGCAGGACAATACCCTAGTTGCCAGAGAGAAAGCTCGCGCGCAAAGTCTCGTCTAGAGATTAGCTCCCAGAGTTTACCTCCAACTAAGCTCAGTCTATCCCTTTCGTCAATCTCCTGGGGCCTGGGATATGAAGAGATAAACAGTAGGGTATCGTATCTTTACTTTTAGTGGACCTAGGTGCATGTTTATCCTAAACTTTAGGATAAATGGTCTAAGATTATGTCTAGATGTGCATAAACTTGTCTACATTATTCTATCTCCTATTTATCGGAAGGATTTAGAAGATCACTCCAGGCCTTGGCACACCTCACAGACCAGGGGACAGCAACGAAGACACCCAGTCAGCGATTCAATGACATCTCTTGAATGCGATGGCTTCCATTGCTAAGCTGGAAGACCCTTGGTAAAGCTCCACTTCCCATCCCGCATTCCCCACTATTCCCGCCAGAATCTAACCTCGGCCCGTCTCACTCCGATCTACATCATCAACTTTCCATTCGCCTCCATCAACACCTTTATTGCGCCAACAGTAACACCAAACTCAACTCTCAAACACCACATTCACAACACACCCAAACTTCTCAAACAACAAACCACCCAAACATCAAGCAACGACAATGTCTCGCCTTCTAACCCGCCGTCTAACACCCCTCCTCCGCCCTTCAATCCGCCTATCATCAACATTCCAATCCCGCCCCTCACCACCAAAACTGCCCGCCGACCAACAAGCCGAATTCGAGCGTCTTCAGCGCGCTGCGTCTGTATCTTCTGCGTTTCAACCAACTGAAGAGCCCAACGTCACCGTCACCCCTACAAACACTGCTACTACTGCGGCTACTACACCCGCTACATCGCAAATCAGACATACAACAACTCCCGAAAAGAAAGATGAGGATATGAACATCGGTTACTTCCGCGGCGCACCACCTGAATTCGAGGGTGATGTTAATCCCAAGACTGGAGAAGTTGGCGGTCCCAAGAATGATCCTTTGAGGTGGGGTGGGGATAGCGATTGGTCTTATAATGGACGAGCGACGGATTTCTAAACGGCAAACGGCATACAATAAAGTCATGGATGGACAGGTAGCAAATGTACAAAACTGTATCATACAATTATAGACAAAGGCTTACGCCTTGATTAAAATTTGTTATTATCATAACCAGAAAGGGGTATTTCTAATGCTACAAGACCTTGGCTCCGGCTCTTTGCCCTGCTATGCAATGACACCAACGCCTTTTATGGTATGGTGACAAAATCGTGACTGTCGTCAAGAATCCGTCTTCGCCTCTGTGGTCGGCGCCTCGACGGCATCGTTCATTTCCACGTCCTTTGGCTGTTCCTTATTTTCATCGTTCGCTTCAGCGTCGTGCGTGGTCGGTTCACTATTCTCCTTATCACCCTCGACGGTATCCTTGTCCTTGGTCTTCGACTCGGTTTGTTCGGGTTCTTTCTTTCTCCATGTAGCTGATATGCCACCTTGCAGCTTTCCATTCGTTTCCTTCTCCTTAATTGCCTCGATGCCATTTCCATTATCGAGACTCATCTTGACCTCGCGCATGGCCTTGCGAATGCGATCACGTCGAGCTTGACCTCGGAGTCGTGCTTGTGGTTGCGCTCCATTTTCTACCCATCGTACACTCTTGATCATGTAGCTGATACCGTCGTGAATCGCACGACGATGTCCATAATCTCCACCAAACTCTCGACTAGTAATGCCATGTCGGGTGGAAGCATAGTATTTGACCAATCGGGGAAGAATAAGAATGTTGACATGTAGGTCTCGTCGTGCAGGTATCGGCATCGGTCCGCTCGTGGGAGGTGCAGTGATCAGACCTTCAGAATCCAGGTCGACAGTCGAGTTCGCGGGCTTCTTACGTCGCTTATCGGTGGCGCCCTGTTCAATATCCAACGTCGAACTGTCGACGTCCTCTGACCACTCTCCCTTGATCCAGCCACTATGAATACATGCGGCAACGACATCAGAATCGTCTGTGTAAATATCGGTGCCCCAAAGATAACTTCGCGAGGTGATTTCTTCTCTTGGGGCCGTTGCTAAATGGACTTGCGACACCTTAACTGTCAATATGCAGTTCTCATTGCCTTTGATCATCTCCCAAGGTAGCGGCTTGGGGTTGGAAGCGAAAGGGCGATGCGTGGGATAGGTTGGCACCAATCTGCCAGCTCTCAATCCTGGTTCGTAGATAAAATCTCCAAGATGGTGTCGTGGTCGATCCGATACAGATTCAAAAACTGCTTTCGACGAAACAATGGTCTTGGTTTTTGGAGGTATTATCGGCGCGGCGTTTGTTACCGACTGTTTCACCGGCTGGTGCTGGTGTGGATGCATTGGTCGTGGCGGATGGTGATGATGAGGAACGGGAAGGCCTTTGTCATTGGGGGCACCGGCTTTGAAGTTCTTGAAGGGTACAGCACCGCTTAATGGGGCAGCGTCAGGTGGATGATGATGGTGGTGATGCGCGTGACTATGATAATCAGCAAAGTCCCGAGGAAACGGAAGGCCAACATACTGATGATGGTGGTGATGTTGATGTTGGTGAGTTTTGGGACGCTTGGCCCTGCTGGCGGGAGTAGCTCGTCCGGAACTTTCATCATCGCCCTTTCCTTCATCATCCTTGAGTTTTCTCCTCCTGCCCTTTGTGCCCTTTCCTCCTGCCTCAGGGCCAGAATCGGGTGTTACATTTTCCGGGTCCTCGCGTTTGGCTAGGCTTGCATTTGTGAATGGCATTGCGGCAGATGTCATGGGGCTTGTAACTCCCATGACTCCGTTTCCAATACCAGCAAACATGCGGCCAAACTCGCTCTTGATTCCAGGCTCGCCAGTTGGACCAGGCTGTTGCAATTGCGCGCCCTGTACGGCTTGGGGTAGTGGTGAAATTCTTCCTTTGCGGTTCATCTCCTGGATCGCCAACAAATTACGCTGACCATTCGGGGCTGACGCATCATCGCTATTACGGTGTCGTGGAGATTCGAGTTGGCCAGGACCAGGAGCTCCGTTATAGGCTATGGTCGGTGGTGGGGGGCCGCCTTCTTCTTGTCTTCGGTGCGGAGGTTGCTGTTGTGCATGCATCAAACTCATTCGGGCTCGGTCGGGGGAGTCATAAGGTGCGGGTCCATGGGGCATATTTTGGCCTGGCGGGCCGGGCATCGGATGCGAGGCTGGAGGATATCGCTCAGGTGGTGGACCTGGGTAAACACCATGAGGAGGATAAGGCTGCGCAGAAGGAGGATAATCGGGATGCGGTCGCTGGTGATCCATAGGGGCTCGGTAGCTGGGATCAGAGCCCATGCGACCCCATTGCCCGTCTCGCGGATCTCGTTCTCGGATATCTCTAGGATCCCTACCCTGAGATTCACGAGGGTCTCGTTCTCTAGGATCGCGATCGGGCGGTCGGCCGTACGGTAGGGGATTTCGAGGTGGTTCGCGATGGCCATATTCAGGATGTATCGAGTGTCTTCCTGAGTCACTGCCAGAATATGCGCGTTCTCTTCTTTCGCGCTCGCGCTGCTCTTCGCCTAATCGTTCGCGTTCTGCTCTATAGCGGTCGTCGTAGGGATTAGGTCGCAAGCCAACTCTTTCGGGGTTGTATTCCATGCCAGGTGGAGGTCGACCCATCTCGTCGCGTCGCCCATAGGCCTCCTCGGGGTTGGGTGGTCGCCCCATCTCCATCGGTCTAGGCATGCCTTGATATGCCTTGGGTTGGCTGCTTGGTCTTGGAGGTGGCCCAGGAGGTAATCTTCCAGGTTCTCTTGCATGATCTGCAGAACCTGAAGGATGTCTTGAGTACGTGGAAGGCGTGCTATAACGCGGGACTTCGGGAGTAAAGTGACCAGGTGGTGAGTTTCTGGGTTCATAGGGTCGCTGGTGATCGGGAGTATGTGGTCGGCGGAACGGCGGGTAGTCAGAAGCTGCGGAGTGCATTCTTGGTGAGGCGTGAACTGCGGTCGCGAAGCCAGGACCTGATCCAGGCGCGGCAGAATGAGGAGGATAATGCGAAGGCGGAGGTTGCGATTCGCGTAAAGCCGGAGGAGGTCCACCCAACATTGACGATATCGACATTGAGCTGTTGCTGCTGCCAGTTCTCGCGATAGAGCTTAGGGCTGGAAGTTCACGACCCGACGGAAATGACATGGGCGGACCGACAGCTACAGGAGGTGCTCGCGGTGGAGGTGGCCCATACATCATGTGCGGCTGTTGATTTTGTTGCGGCGGTTTCGCCCCCGGCTGGGGAGGCGATGTCGGCGGCGGCATTTCACGATTGAGAGTTCGAAGAGAGTGAACGGCGGGTGTGTTTGAACGCGCAAGGTTCGAAT
Organism: Fusarium sp. S19/10; assembly: GCA_019054715.1. Lineage (NCBI taxonomy): Eukaryota > Fungi > Ascomycota > Sordariomycetes > Hypocreales > Nectriaceae > Fusarium > Fusarium sp. S19/10. The sequence goes on along the minus strand of JAHKNZ010000036.1, from coordinate 11,989 downwards.
CGTGGCTTATTTGGCGTGACGGTTGAGTATAAAAAATCGTGTCGGAGGATCGTCGTTGGTCAAAAGTATGAGCGGCATATGCAGGGTTTTGATCCGAGGTCAAATTCTGAGCATAAAGATGCGGATGCGACTCGGCGCGCGCGATGTCATAAGACGGTGTGCGAGAGTGGGTAATGATGTGCGTGTGCTCATGCGGATGCGTATGCGGATATGTACGGTTCGAGTGCGTAACAAATACAGGAGTAGCGCCGGCTTGAGTAGCTATCGTGATGAAGCGGTTGTCGGAGGCTGATGGTGTTGTTGGAGAAACTGGAGGGAAAGGAGTAGGAGTAGCGTAAGGCGACGGCGAAAAGGGAACCCGAACTGGTGCTGGAACTGGAACTGGAACTGAAAGTGGAAGCTTGGACGGATGCCGTGGATCCATGGCGCCAATTTTTTAGCTCCAGAATTCCCTTTCGGCTTCAGGTTCCAGCGACTTGAGCTAAACCCAAAAGAACAAGATAGCATCCACCCAAGCCTTTTTCCACCCCAGGAAATCTCCAAAGAAAAAAAAATGCCAGTCAAAGAGTGGAGACTTTTTGATGTGGAAGAACTGGGCTGAAGTTGAGTTGGTCAAGTCAAGTCAAGTCGAGTCAAGTCGGTCTGGCGATAACGCGTTTGGTGATAGTTTCTTGGCGGTAGCAACAGCGGTTGAGTTTCTTTATGCGCAAGAATGCATTAAATCAGAGTGCAACGTGAGAAGACTCAGAGATGTGCAGTACAGCAAAATCTGATCTGTTCGTGATTAACGCGGTGCAGTGGTGGTAAGCCAGATTCAATAGGCCAACGCAAGGGACAAGACACACACACATCAGATACGACACGTGCCAAAAGGACAAGACAGGCAACAAACAAACAGAGAGTAATGTAAGAGGATAGATAGATACAGAGACTACATTTCGGCATTCACAGAGTCTGATGTGCGTTGTCCAAAGCATCCATGCAAGAAGCGTGATCAAAAAGAAACAATCCAATAGATCGATCCTGTTATACTGCTGTGCCCCTGGAGTTTAGTTTTAGATGTCATACTGTGCGGTCTGTAATGCATCATGAGAAAGAGAAAGAAAAAAAACACAGATTGGACAGGGGCATGGCATGGGGCGGGGAGAGGGGAGGGGGATACTGTAGCGGTGGGCGCTAAGTGGGCAGTGAGACATGGATGAGCGAGTGACACACTCTGCACACACACGATGAGCGTAAGACCCTGTTTTCGATGAGGCCAGGAGGATACGATAGGCTAATAAGTATGGACATGTTATGCTTTGCCATATTGGATGAGTGGCAGAAGGGTAACGCCGTCAAAGATACGGACGGGTAGAAGGGAAAGCTTCATACCTTAGAGGTAGGTTGGGGATGATGAAACCAACAGCCAACTCGGAAGCTAGGCAAGCTTGAGCTACAGTATCGATGCGACAGGTCATCTCCGTTAATGTTTCTCCAGCTAGATATGCATCTCATGATTCAGGGTTTCACTATCACAGCTTCACAAGCTACACTACACCACAGGTACAGTACAGATCTCTCTCCCATGATTTTCATCATGATTACCCATGACGCCAGACTCTCCAACAAAAAGCTTTCAAGCTAAACTAGGTCCAGTTCGCCCCAAGCCTTGTCTGCCGTACCCGCGGTTTTGACGCTGACGAATAGGAGCAAAGTAGTTACCCTCCAACAGAAAAGCAGGGGTCATGTGTTGCGTTGTGTTATGTTTTCCCATTTTCAAGCTGCATTCCCATGTTGGTTCAAAGGTACAGAAACTGTCTGTACAGAGTAGTGAGAAATTACCCTGGGAGAGTAACACCCTGGTCATGTTTCCAATTAAAGAACAGCGAAATGAACTGACGGGACCTTTTCTTTTTTTCACCGCTTGCAATTACAGGATTTGAGACTGGTAGTGTTCAGGTAGCCACATACACCAAATACGCATCATAATTACAATATCCATCTGGTCGATCCCATGCAGGGCCAACAAACCATATCCGTGCTTGAAGCGACCGTTTTTGTGATGATCAGCCAAGATGCTAGTAAAGCACGGTCAACAAAACAGACGAGAAGCGGGGAGTTGAGAGTCGATATCGTGTTTCGTTTCTGCACTGTTCGTGCTGAATCTGTTCTTGTGCATCTATTCTATTCTTAGTGATGCGGTGTGTTTGTACCCTTGTTCATGTAATGTATCACGACACCAAAATGCGATCTTGCCATGTGCTTACCCTATAACGGATCAAGATTTCGACGTTGTGTAAACTACCACCACCACCTAGCATCAGAGTATCAGAAGAATTGCCTCAGAGATAAAGTAATTTAGATTGTTACTTTATGCTAGTTTTAGGTAGTACTTAGGCTACTTTATTAAACTGTCCTCGGCCTTGTAAAACAGTTCTGCTGTGGAACTTGAAAACTCCACGATATGTCACAAAGAAAATTACAAAAATGCACTCCACGACAGTAAAGCAGTGAGAGAATGGAAAAGAAATGACAGTTGTACTGTTCTCAAGTCCGTCAATAATAAATCTTGGCTCTACCTGCTCTACCAGTTATGTTCCTCACGAGAACAGAGAGTTTATCCATATGCCAATATTCGGGGAGTTCATGAACTCAAAAGGGGAAAAACACCAAGATATTTAGAAAACCTCCAAGGAACAGATGCGGATTAACTCTCGTTTAACGGTCGATCTGATTTGTTCGCTGGTATAAACCGGAAGAACGTCTGTCAATAAGTTTCTCCCCGTGGCCATCAACGTTCCCTTCTCGTCACTCTCAAGAACAACCACGAAGCGGCACTGATAGATGCCTAGTTCAGGAACCCTTCGTTTTTTCACTCAATACCAGTGCCAATACCAGTGCCAGGATCATGCACTCTTACTCTACTACTCCTCTGTTCGCTTTGTTTATTTATTCCCCTTTTCCCTTCTCCCCTACCCAAGCACCACCACATCTATCTACGACACCCCATCTGTCTACACCTAACCACAAACAGACCTAGACATACCCAGCATCGCAACTCATCATGTATTCAAAGCGCTTAGCAGACTACGTCGAGCGGCTCACGCCCAAGCCCCTCAATGCATCAGAGCGTCCCTTCAACAACCCGACCGCAACAAATCCCCCCATGCTTCGACGGGGCGTAACGAACCGGATCCTAATCTACCCAGGATCATTCAACCCTCCTCATCGAGGTCATCTCGGTCTTTTGAGCCACGCCTTCCGCAATGCAGGCGCGGATCTCAACATCATCGCTGCGATCATCGTCGTCACAGACGACCACTACCTCAAATTCAAGATGGAGAGGAGGGATAATGCAATTGTGATTCCCAAGGAGAAGCGAGCCAAACTCTGGAGAGGTTCAGGAATTCCTGTTGACTGGGCCTATGTCTTTGATGGCCCTGGAAAGGAGTGGGCTCCTTTCCGTGCTAACCTTGCCAATGAGGCGCGGAGGGACGGTTTCGATGTTAGATACATTGTCTTGAACGGTCCGGATGTCATCACCCATGGCCGTGGTTTTGATGCCGAGTGCTGGGACTGCGGGGATGCAATCACCTCGGACATCTCGCGCCCTGTTGACTTTCGATGCCCGTCTACTCTTCGCCAATTGAACGGCTGCTCCCCTTGGGAGAAGCTCAAGATCAACGAACTTCGCATTGAGCAGGAGATTCGAGAGAAGCTCAAGCAGCAGAGCACACCAGGTAACGACTCCCTCGCACTAACCGAAAAGGCAGATGCTGACTTTGAGAAAGTTGTCGAAGAGGCCGTTGTAGAGGCCGTAAAGAACATGACCAACATTTCGATCTGCCGCCAACTGATCACAAACCCCAAGGGAATTGTCCGCTTCCTCCCAGTAGATCCCGAGAAGCAGATGCGCGATGCTCCCAGCTCTACCAAGATCCGCATGATCATTGACAGCTCTCCTCCTGAGGACCTCGTCAAGAACCTCACAGGCATTGCTCTCAATCCGGGCATTCTTGTGGAGATTTTGAAGGAATTGCCCAAGCCTATCAAGCGAGTGGTCGCGGAGAAGCCTGACCGCAAGGCACTGGCGAAGGACGATCTTGAGGCCTTCAAGAAGATTGTTTGGTAAACATCTGAGACTTTGATCTTGGTTTGCTGTGTCTTGGATCTTGGCCGAGTGCGTTGAGAAGTGCTGGAGTTCACGGGAAGACTTTGCTGGCAGTGGGATCTTTTGCCATTGGTCTTTTGTAGGAAGTTGGAAGAACTCAGGATACAGACAAACTGTAGGTACGATGAATTGAATTGACCGAGACTGCTGCGCCGAACAAATTGCCTTAACGTGATCCCATTCCCAAATCGTGACTGCCAATTAAACCTGCATTCTTCGCTGTATCAAGCGACGGCTCTCGTGTCGTGAAAAGCTAGGACTCCCTCAAAGCCCTAGCTTTTCACGACATGAGAGAGATCGCTCAAGATGGCGGGGAATACGATCCTTCCTAGTAAAAGGCATGCCACAAGCCTTGCAATTACCACCCGGGTTGGGGATATTGTTCCTCTTCGCGTATTCCTTGTGCGATACCCAATAGTGACGATTGAGTTCCTTCTTGTCTGCTCCAACAACGCTGCAGCATTCACATTTGAGACGGAGGTTGTGTACGCGATTGACGTGTTTGCTGTTTGGTGGTTAGAGGAGTGTGATGGGAGGGTTGAAGACTCACTTGTAGTGTGCGCCCAGCTTCCATAACTTCTTGCAACATGAGACTTGTCCTTGTGAACCATCATCCGAACCGCTGTTCTCCATCATCAATCCCGCTTGTAGATCGGCCAGCTCATGACTGGCATCGAAACTACGCGCTTGACTCCTCTTCTAAGTCTGAGGGCTGGGAGAGGTGGACGAGCTGCTGTCGGAGGATTCTGGACACAGGAATGTGGCACAAGTAGTATCGTAGTCCATGTAGTCGGGAGGGATAATTGACCCCGTTACTGCACCAAAATGATGTTTATATCCACGAGATTGATGTGTGAAAGTGCTGGTGGTGTCATAGTCCCCTTGATGGTGTCGCGTTGGCCGCTCTGAGCTACTCAAGATCGACTTGACCTCTGGTTCATTTGTTAGCATGATTGGAGTTGGATACGGAATTGGCCAACTGTTACCATGATCTGGGAAGTCCCGTTCTATATCGACATCACTGAAGAGTTCCATGATGGAACGTGTTCGGCGGGTAGGTTTGCGATTTGAAGATAAGACCGGCAATAATTACAAGAACTGCGACAGACCGCAATGGCTTTCCAGAGACTCGGTATATGCGCCCCGAGGAGTGATAATTACAGCCCTTTCAAATCAATACACATTGCTAATCGTGAGTTTATATATCTCCCGTCTTGGCATTGTATATGTACCTTCATCTACCCATCACCAACTCTTCATACACTTTCAAGCTGGGGGCCGACCAACATCGTCATCAAGAGGTCCGATCCCTCAAATGAGAAACAGAGGGTTACATCGTTGGCAATCACCCAGAAAGCCTGACGGGCGGTCAGAACTGGCCAACTGATAGATGCATGCGTGTATGATTGGCGAAAATCGACCGTGATGGTGTGGAGACTTTTGGATCAGATGGTATCATGCATGAAGTGTATGGTTGGCATCCTTCTTTTGTATTCTAACCAGTTCGTTTATTGTGATTTGTGCACAGCCTGATTTGGGTGTTGGATCGAAGTCGTGGGGGAAACGAGGCTGGCTATTGATGAGGAATTCTAGCACATTTATTTTTGAACAATCATGTCTTCTATGATCTTTATTAATGTACACAGATCTGAGATGAATATTTGCCGATCGCGCAACCATCATGTCGTTTCCCGACGATATAGCTACCTCAAGACAAGGTAGACGCAGAATCAGCACGATGCTCCGAGGGTATTAATATGCCCTCCTTCAACTAATAGGAAGATCAAGCTCAACAACCCAAGGAAAATTGAACAACCACTTCCTCTGGCCCTGAATAGCAGCATTAACAAAAAGCGTATCAACCTTCCTCACAATCTCCAAGTAATCTCCCCTCCCATGCCTCGTAACCACAACCCTATCCTTCTCATACTCATTCCTCCCCTATTTCACCTTGTCAAGATTCTCCAACACCATAGACTCCCTCTCGTCAATAGCCGTAGCAGGTGAAAGCTCCTCAGGTCGGTAATCTCGCCATCTAATCAGTTCAGCGCCCTAGCTCGAATGTGCGTGACCGAAGCAGTGCATTAAAGGTTTTGCTTGGGCTACTGCTCGGAAGAGATCTGGACAGCCGATGTGTCTTTCGTGGCGACCATGATCGAGGATTTGGAGGGGTGGACCGTGGGTGATTATTATGTCGACTTGTTCGTTTATTTTCCAGTCGTGACCTTCTAAGCGGTTGTATTGGAAGCCCCAGGGGTCTTCTGATGGAGTATAAGGACTTGCATAAACGACCAGGTGAGCTCCGTTGTCAAGGTCAAAGTGATGTATGCCCTCGGTGAGATATATGATACCATCCTTCTTAGCACTCTCCATCAAACGTCTCGCCTCCCCAGGACACCCATACTCCATCTCCGCCCGTCCCATATCTGAAGGCGCTATCTCGGCTCTCATTCTCTTAAAGGTGGGAGTATCGAGCGTAAAGTCATGATTGCCTGCAATAACAAGCTTAAGAGGCGCGTCGAGTTCTTTGAGGAGTTCAATCGCAGCTTCGAATTCGTGTAGTTTTGAGTGTTGGGTAAGATCACCGCAGTGGATGGCTACTTCGACGGGGGTTAAAGGTACGCGATCGGATGGGAAGGGCTTGCTGTGTGTGTCGGAGATGATGAGGAAGCGGGTGTTTATCTTCCAGGGCGTCATTTTGGTTGATTGATGTGGTTATTGGGGAGTGTAGAGATGAACAGCACATGGGAAGATCTTTTATAAAATGGTGATAATAATTGACATCCTGCATCTAAGATCTGCATAGCGTTTAGCATCCTATAAAGCTTCTACCATATTGGGTTTTGCGAACAGAGTCAAGAGGCTTCATATTAAATTAATGCGAGTCACAAAGCCTTTCCTCAAAGAACCTTTCTTCTATGCGCACCTTTGTCCAGATCTACCTGCAATACAAAAGGATGTGTCCCGTCACACCAAATTAGACAGGAATATAAGCACCTCAGGGTATCAGAAGAGTTAGTTCTAAAAGCATAAGAGATGAATCAAGTTAGTTACTCTATGCTAACTTAGGCTAGCACTTAGGTTACTTTATTATAATAGCCTAAGCCTTAGAAGACAATTCTTCTGTCATTTACCTGGAGCAAACCTCTTCAGTAGTATTTAAGCTCATCAGGGTGCTAAAAATACGACACATAAAGTTTAACCCCGGCAGATGGACTCTCGCTAAAACTCCCCCAGAACCCCAGAATTCTACAACTGCCGCGAAGATCATCAGTCTCCACGTGACGGCGCCGAACTATCGGGTTGGTTAATTTCCAGTCTAATCTTCCATCATCACCATCATCATCACCACACTCATTATGCATGAAGATGACTTCCCAAGGATTAATCGTCGGCGATTACAAGATGATGTCATGGGAAAAGGGAAGCCATGGTGCTCCAGCGTCTCATTCAAACTCACCCTTCCACTACTCACTTTCATAACGATTTGCATATTTGCGCCAAAAGTTTACTTTCTTTTAAACCTTGGAGCTACCGATATGAAACTTACAAGCTCAATCGCTGTTTGTCCAGCGCTGGCTATGGCGCGTAATATTACGTTGTACAAAGATGATCCGTTGGTTCCGACTCCACTACCGCCATCACATGCTTCATCCGATGGACCAGCTATCATCCACGCCTTTCAGAAATTAAGTCGGTCTACGACATGGAAGAGTGTTCAGAACATCACTTTTGAGGGAGACACTTTTGAACCTGAGGGTATTATACGGCTGGGCGATGATCGGTATGTCGTTAGTTCGGGACATTGGACTGTACCAACAAAGAAGTATGGGAAGATCATCAACGGAACAGACCGCTCTGCTGGAGAGGGCAGGGCGCATTTGATGGTTTATAATGGAAAGGGAGAAATTATCGTTGATGTGGCTATCACGAAAGAGGGAGATGATGAGTATCACAATGGAGGTATTGACTTTGACGGTCAATATATCTGGGGAACTATCGCGCAGTACCGTCCGAACAGTACAGCATATATCTACAGAACAGACCCTTCAACACTTGTCCCAGAGCGCGTCCTCAACTACAACGATCATCTTGGTGGTATAGTCCACGACACACGCGCCAATTCCATAACAGCTCTTAACTGGGGTTCACGCCACGCGTCAACATGGAATCTCAGATCCGCCCACACAGGCTGCGACGCATCACCCTCCCCCGAAATGGTGGTCCAAAATCCAAGTCACTTTATTGACTACCAAGACTGCAAATGGCTCGGCCACAGCGGTTTCTACAATGGAAAAAGCATAATGCTATGTTCGGGCGTATCCACTATCGGTAATTATGCTCTTGGTGGCATTGCGCTTGTGGATGTCAAGACTATGATTCCTCTTGCGGAAGTGCCTATTGAGATGGAGAGTGCGTTGGGGGTTAGGGTGACCATGAATCCGATGGATGTTGGTGTCAAAGATGGGAGATTGAGGCTTTATTTATTTCCGGATCAGCATAATAGTACTTTGTATGTTTATGAGGCGCAGATATAGAATAATAGTAATTAAGCTGGTGCCTGGTTGATTACGACGATGAATACGAAAATGGTTGCTCGCTGTCTGTAGGATTCGGATGCCTGATTTACAACCAATAGTATAAATATCGCTCACCTCCACAACCCTTTACTTAGTCAAGCATTCTTATTCATACTTACAATAAATAAACATCAATCTTTTCATTCATAAAATGAGCTCTCAGAAACAGACAATCCAGTTCTTATCTCTCCCACAAGAGATACGAGATGAAATCTGGACTCTCACCCTCCCTTCCCGTCGCATCTTCGACCTTGAAAGATGTTATGATAATGAACAAGACCGATGCTATTTCCAATTTCAGAACAGAAATCCACTTCCAATAACCCTTCAAATCTGCCGCGACTCTCGCGAAGCAGCCCTCCGACAAGGCTTCTTCTTCACACCGCTCCCCTCCAACAAAAGTGTGTATTTTATTCCACAAACCGACATTCTCTACTTCAATCCTGTAGAATGTCAACGTTTGAAAGAACAAGAACCCCCCATCTGCATGCCGGGCTTAGATAGAGTTCTCAACGTTGGTTTTGAATGGACCTCTTTCTTTGAATATGACCATGATCGGAGTATTGCAAAGGAAGAGACATACTGGAGAAGGGTTGTACAGTGCCTCTACATCGAGATGCCGCATCTAAAGACGATCAATCATATCTCTCCTATGCCGATGAATAAGCCACATTGCGAGTATGCACTCACCCCACTACCAGAAGATACTAGAGTTTCTTGGCGAGGAGCAGATATTGACGAAGAGTACGAGGATGTGCTTTGGCTTGTGACTTGGAGAGATGTGAAGGGTTATGTCGAGCATGCACTTGAGGAAAGTGAGCGTAGGCCTGAGATTCTTGGGTGGAAGTTATATGCGACGTCAATTGGTCCAAAGGCTTTCTCTTCTCTTTTCAGAGTCTTCTTGAGGAGTAGCTAACTTTTACTTTTAGTTAAAGAAGTTGTTGACTCAAGATATACGATAATATTGTCCATGTCTTCACCTACTCTCGCTTTAACGTCTCACTTCTACTTAACTCTTCTATAATAAAGAGGCGATCACACAGGAATGATGGTAATTGTAATTATAATGGCTGGGGTTGGTGCCTGACTGATTACATGAGACGATGGATACGAAAATGGACTCGTATGTCAGTCATATAAAGATGGATCGCTCACCTCCGAGCATTTTCACCAATATCACAATAAGCAAATTAATCTTTGCATTCATGATTTAAGGTTGACCCAGGTCGAGGCGTAGGCTCATCTCAGCTGAATTCGTCCGCATCCACTGAACTCTAACTATCGCCAACACCGTGACTCACGCGCACAAAAGGCTGCTGTGCCTTGCACAGTAGCCCTCCCTTCCTTCTTCCTACACCCGCACCACCACACAAGTCTATAGCATCGCTGGCTAGCATAGGATCCTTGCATTTATAAAATGATCTTTACGAAATTTTCCTCTCTTCCACAAGAGATACAAGACCAAATCTGGACTTTCACTCTCCCTCGCCCTCGCATCTTCGACGTCGACATAGATGAATCCCACACCCCCAGATACTCCTGGAGTCTCCGAAATGTCAATCCCCTTCCGATAGCCCTTCAAATCTGTTATGATTCCCGTGCAGCTGCTCTCCGACAAGGGTTCTTCTTTGAACATTGCCCCAACAAACGTCTCTTCTTTATTCCTGAAACCGACATTCTCTACGTCGGTACCGAACGTGTTCGCCTCCTACAATGGGAAGAGCCTTTCAGCATGCCGGCCTTGGATAGAGTCCTCAATTTTGGTTTCGGGCCTTTCCATCTTCTGAAAGAAAATAGCAGGGTTATTCCAAAGGAACAATACTGGAGAACGCTTGTAAAGTATCTCCACATTCACATGCCGCATCTCAAGACGCTGAATCATATCTCTCCTTTGCCGAAGACACGAGCATTCTGTGAGTATGCGCTGACCCCGTTGCCAGGACATGCCATAGTAAAATGGGATGGAACAGAAAGAGATGCTATATATAAGTACTGGACAGATTGGAAGGTTTCAATTATGAAAGCCCTTGAGAGGTGTGAACATAGACCTGAGATTTGTGGGTGGAAGTTGACGTCGCAGTTGATTGTACCGGAAGGCTTGTCTTTACTCTTTGATACCTCTTAGACAGATGGACTTCTATAGTTGCTGTGGAATGAGTTCCTTGCTTAATATAGAGAGAATACTGTCTTATTCATGTCTTCACCCACTCTCGCCTGAACGCCTCGCCTTACTGAACTCTTCTAACCCAAATGAAGAACCTCAACATTGTTACCGACAGGATCAAGGACAAACGCAGCATAATATCCAGGCCTATACTCTCTCAATCCCGGCTTTCCATTATCAACAGCACCAGCTTTCCTACACAAATATTAGCACTGAATCTCTTACACACCGGAGGCAAACTTACATAGCAACCTCATGCCACTCATCAACATGCTTCTGATCCCTGGCATCAAAAGCGAAGTGCACAGGACATGTTCTGTTCTCCATCTTGCCATCATACTTCTTGAGGGATGCCTCTCCACCACCGCCAAGCCAAAAGTCCGGTCCCTTGTTTGCTTCACCGAAAGCGCAGTAGTATGCGCCGCTGGGACCTTGAGCTTCGAACTTGAATTCGTAGCCTAGGGGGGCGAGGACTGCTTTGTAGAAGTCGCGCATTTCGGTGTAGTGTTCACCGCAGGGGAGTGCGAAGTGAGAGAGGCCCATTGTGAGTGATGTATAGATGGATGTATAGGTTGATGAATGGTGAGTTAGGAAGATGAGTTGAGATGAGACTGAGGAATGAATTGAGATGAGTTAAGATGAGACGAGTTGCAATGGGATGAGCAAGACCTTATATATCCTTTGCTTACATCGTGCATTCACGGTACAACTCGAGATTTCCCCCCTTCAACGTGAAGTCACACTTGTGGCGCTCTCCGACTCGGACTTTATTCAAGTCCGCAATCTATCCGATTGCTAATGTGCGAGAATCCCTGAAAGGCATGGTTTGTGATCCCAATTTGCATAAATATATTGGTAAAAGATCTTCACAAAGGCAATCTCTTATGGATAAAATGGAATGTTTTGGTAAGTTATGAACGAATACTTCATGCTCATTGAGCTGAAGGTGGTTATGAAGCTGGCTGGACCCTGAGTGGGGAAATGTCCGTAACTTAGACTAGTTCACCGCCACCCCGTACACCCCTAGACCCCGCACACCTCAACACCATCGACGCGTCATCAACACAAGCTTTATATTATGATCTAAATAAT